>OX411803.1:32824357-33205332 GCA_948253155.1 Leucoma salicis
ACCCGCTAAGTTAATATGGTTTGAGCAAGAGAACTTCTTTTTAAATATATGATAGAAGATTATAAATGTGAAAGTGCGTTGGTTAGTTATTTCGTAACTGATCATCATTTCGGCAACATGATATATATGTATATATTATATTGTTCATAGATAAGTATGTATATATTATATTGTTCAGGGACCAAGAAAAGGACATAGTCTACTTTCTATATATGTATTATATTATCCGTAATCTGGTACCCATAGCACAAGCGTTAAACTTAGTTTGGGACCAGAGGACGTTGTGTAAAAATGTCCGTGAATATTTATTATTTATTTATTATTTGGTTACTGTTAAAGACCGCAGGTTCGAAAATGCTGATTTATTTGCTAGCAACCCATCCCATCCCGGCTTCGCACGGATTATCATTTTTATCTTTAATTCATTTGAAATACTTCGTCGCTTAGTGACGATATCGCCCAATAGAGTCACAACTGTACATTACATAACATCACAATAAATCATCTTACCACTAGTTTAAATAAATTTCTGGTTTCACTGAGTGGGTAGGCCAGAATAGTATTACAAATACTTACATTTTTATCAAATTACTTTAGAACATATTTAATTTTCGTTTTTTTTTTTTTTTTTGTGTGACTTTGGTTGTTAGCCTCAGACGGCTATGACAACCTTACCCGGACAATTGGTGAGCGCAGAGGGCTCTCAACCCGACATTTAAGCAACGCTACCCGCGGGCACCCCCTCTGGGGTAAGGACCTCGGCTCGGGCTGTTGCTGGCAAAGTGGGATTTCCCACGTTTATGATTTGACCGCGACACGTCTTTCGCCCCCGTCGGCGGGGACGAAACCGTGGATATTTACTTGTATTAGCTGCGCGAGCTGTGTGTGCTCTGATCTGAGCGTGAGTTATATCGTCGTCGACTTCGTCGAGGCTATGTCGCGGTCTGCGTACGCGCGATATATTAGAGGGTTTGTACCTAGCCGACTCAACCACTAGAGGGTTGGCGTGAGTAATGGCGGAGTCAAAGAAACTACGTGAACACCGTTTCATAAATTGCTTGATGGTAGGCAATTGCAAGTCTATGTGAAGGTCGACATTGCGTATGAACCACGGTGCACCCGTAGCTCTGCGCATGAATCTATTCTGTAATGTTTGTAATCTATGGATCCTGTGTGCCTTGGCGTGTGAAAATACTACACTGGCGTACGTCATGACTGGACGTATGCAGGCAGTGTAGAGTCTGACCTTATTCCTAAGCGAGAGTTTTGACCTAGCGTTTAGCAGATAGTGCAAACGTCCCATGACAAAGGCTGCGCGCGAGCGTACCACCTGAATGTGACGGGCAAATGTTAATCTGTTATCTAGAATTACACCTAAGTACTTGGCTCGCCTACTCCAAGGGATAGGTTTACCAAAGATGCTAATCTGTTTGATCTTCTCCGGGGGATACAGTCGGGGTAGTCTCCTATGAAACATGACCGCCTGGCTTTTCTCGGGGTTGATCTCTATTCTCCACTTGCTAAACCACGTACTGAGGGCAGTGGCCGCTGATTGGAGTTTCCTATGCACTGTGATAGGGTTAAACCCTGCATAATAAATAGCTGTATCGTCTGCAAAAAGTGCTGTCTGCACTTCCCGATGCTGAGGCATGTCGCTGGTGTACAGCGAGAAGAGGATCGGAGAAAGCACGGAGCCCTGTGGGACCCCGGCGAGTATGGGGTGGGGGGTGCTTTCGTTTTGTACATTTATTTGTTGTATCATCAATAGTTAGCGCAGCTAATGCGATGAAATACATTTTATGGCTATATTTTTTACAACTTGGGTTACATTATAGCAGTTTCAGTAGCGGTCCCTAATGTTTTCTAGTAATAAATATAGCCTATGTTACTCAAGGATAATGCAGCAATTTAATGGTGAAATAATTTTTGAAATCGGTTCGATCGTTTTTGAGTTTAAAACATAGCATCACGCCTGTATTCCCCGAAGGGGTAGGGAGTGGTGTATTACAAACCCACGACTCGCCAGCTATGTTTAAGTCCCACGTAATAGGGGGCGAGCCTACTAACGTCTACCGGGCACATTTCCAAACTTCGGGCTGCTACTGAGAATTTTTCTTTTTAGGAAATGCTCAATAACATTGCCCGACCCGGCGATCGAGCCCGAGACCTCATGATTAGCAGTCGCATACACTACCGCTACACCACCGAGGCAGTTTTTGAGTTTATTCGTTACAAAAAATACAAATCATTCTTCTTTACAATATTAGTGTAGATAAGTTTCATAAGTCTACCTATTCATCCCTTGCTGAACACACGCATCTCCAAGAAGCGCCACACAATAAACAGCGCCCCCGACGGTTTTGTGTGGCCTATGTTTAATAATTTCATTTTGAATGCTACGTATAATCCTTAATTCCTTACTTAATATTATAATTGAGAAAATGAGTTTGTTTGATTATTAGTTAGTTTGTTACGCTTTCACGTTGTAACTACTGAATCAATCCACATGAGATGCCTACATGCGAGTATAGTCAGATGTTTCTCATGGCTATTATAGTAGTAATACATTGAACTAAAAGTATATATAATATATCTTGAAGCCCACGCGGATGCATGTAGAATATAATTTCTTTATAAATAAATGATTAAACAATACAGTGATATTACAAACTGGAAGTTATGTAAAATTATAAGCCATGTCGTGCACAGGCTTCTTCACAATAAACGTTCAAAGTTATTTTCAACTAAAGTTAATGTTCATACTCACTTCACCAACATTCATAAACTTAATGAGACTGAGAGTTGCCAGCAAGTCCCACACATTTGAACAATGAATTAAACTTAAAAGTATTTAGAATGATTATTCATTATCTCGCACACAGCTAATGCATCTCATCCGACGTCTCAAACGGGTAGACGATGGTCAAAATAGTTATGAATTTCGTACTGTCGTCAAGTATATCAAATAGCCAATTTCTACTGAACACTTTATACGGTAAAAAAAAACTAAGTAAACTGCCTCGGTGGTGCAGCGGTAGTGTGTGCGACTGCTGATCATGAGGTCTCGGGTTCGATCCCCGTGTCGGGCAATGTTATTGAGCTTTTTCGTAAAAAGAAAAATCCTCAGCCCGGAGTTTGGAAATGTGCCCGGTAGACGGCAATAGGCTTGACCCCTATTACGTGGAACTTAAACATAGCTGGCGAACCGTGGGTGTGTAATGCACCTCTGCCTACCCCTTCGCCTGTATGTATAGGCGTAATGCTATGTTTGTATGATACTATTTTATATGGTAGCGCAGAAATTCTAACTTGTATTTCACTAATAAGTACACACCTACAGTCTATATTATAAGAATGTATGAAATATATCACGAGTCTATCCATCCGTCCGTTCTATCCAACCGATATGCTAATTTTTTCTTCAGAAGTGAAGGTTTGATGCACAGATCATGCCATTAATCATTTGTAATTTTACACTTCTCAAGTTATATTATACCTACTCTTACAGGATTTCTTCGCGTACATCTATCCAAACTATTGTAAAGATGTATCAGTCTGTCCACTAGATATTGATATACTTTTTATCCCGCTATCGTGTAAAACCGCGGACAAGAAAAGCTTGCATTTTATATCAAAATACTTAATTATATAAATCGATTCAGTGGATGTATCATTTATTTGCACATTTTGTAGTGATGATACTTAATTTTACAATAAGTATAATGATTTTCTCAACTGTCTACTAGAGAATTCCGAAATATCAAAATTATTCCAAATAACTTTACTTTTTTGGAGTACCTTGGAAATAAAACCCATTGAAGAAGCAGCTTCTTTTGGTCTCTCTAATTACTGTGCTCTGTAATTACTTACGAACCATCATGTCATATTATACTTTCTGCGTTTATCCGACCTACAATATACATATTTTAAATTTCATTCTAATCATTTTACTCATTTTATGTCTGACAGTAAATAGCCATATATGAAACATAATAGGTCCTAATATTATGAAATTTGTGTTATGTATGGTAAAAACAAACCTTTATTTTAAATGAAATTATTTTAATGAGTCAAACAATGATAATATATATTTATTATTATCTATGCACTTTCGCCATAATATCGGTAGTTCATTGATTCCTTTGCTGAAAAAATTGTGGTAGCGAGATACAATAAAATCTTTAACGGCGGTTTTGACAACCTCAGCAGCGGTTTTGACAATAAAACTAGGTGTCACCAGGGTCTTCATGGTCGCAGCTTATGCTCCCGTAGGCTCTTCGGTGGCATCAGATCTAGAGAAGTTCAGGGATAATGTTAGGGAAGTTCTGGATTTGGCAGAAGCTAGAGAACGTGTGATAGTATGCGGAGACTTGGATGGATGGGTTGGAACCAAGCGTCCAGACTTCGAGGACGTGCTTGTTTAATTTGGTGATAAGAGAGTGAACGATGCAGGTAGGCTCATTCCGGATTTATGTATGGAGAGAAACCTTATTGTATCAAACACATTTTTTCAACATAAGGACATCCATATGTATACATGGAGAAGGAATGAACAGAGAAGTATATATTCCTAAATATAGGTACACATTTTTCTGATTTTCTTTACAAAACATAAACTTGCAAGGGTGTTATGATTTTTCTGATGAGAGTTTTATTTAAATGTCGAACGTCTGGTGTTTATTCTGTATTTCTGACGTCCACTACATGATTTATTGAAAACTACTTAGTAACACCAAAACTTTATTAGTTACTTATCAAATAATCAATATTATTGTGAAAAATGAAGATTATGAGGCGTGCACATTTGGATTTTCCAATTTTTTACGACTATTTTCCTCTCGACAGTAATAATGTGATGCTTCATGACCGTTTTTTCCACAACAAATTACGATCCCACTATTGGGCAGGGAGAAGAATGTGGACCATAGTCCATCGCGCTGGTTCAGTGATGGTTTACAGGTCGTCGACAAAATATCACTGGCATGCAATTTGGGAACAAATACACATATAATTTCAAATTTACACGCGTCTTTATAGGAGGTCGTACTCGATACCTCTTGTATTAGCAGTAGGTCTGATTGATTCGTTACATAATTATCTTCAAATTTACTAAGTGATTTATTTACAATTTCTAAGTTCAAAGTGTTTCCCGAACCGAATCAAATCCAATTTAGTCGTTATTATTCACTTAAAAATGTACGAGTGTCGGTAGCCGATACAATAGCTTAACTGAACAAGAACGGCGCCACATTTTGTAGATAATGACATGTGAACAATGTGCTGTGTCCAGAGAAATCAATTGTTTTGCTCAGGCCAAGCGTATGACGTGTCGTTTAGACCATAAAATATCATTTTTCAGCGGAGCTCGGTATTTTTCAATTATGTTATTGAAATTTGTTTTTGAGATATGAGCTGAAAACAATTTCAGGGTTTTTTTATCGGTGAGCTCATGATAGCAGAGGTACACCTTTATATAAATGGTCAACAAAATTGGACACACCGCCAGGAGGAGTCGCTTTCAATCGACAGTCTGAAATCAAGACTTTCTAAAATAGCTTTGATTTTTCAAAATCAAAGCCTAACTCATTACTAATTTGATGATGAACTGCCTATTTAATGTAGACAGCATGATAAATCTACACGCAAGAGAAAATCTTGCGACAGTAGTTGAATGAATTGGACCAAATCTGAGTATATAAAATGAAATGCATTTAGAAATGCATATATACTTAGCAAAGTGCGTAGTGTTGTATTACGTAATACTTAATTACTAATTAATCTTTTTGCTCATAAATATAATCCATATGTATTTTAGATTATTAAAAAACTAGCGGCCGGCCCGACTTCGTAGACATTTATTGTTTAAGTTTTTTTGGATAAACGTAAAGTAAATGTATCTTTATGCACGACAAAAGTAGTTTTTTTTTTCAAAATACTATTAATAGTAGGTAATAAATATGTATCTAGTAATAAATATAGTCTAGGTTGTTTATATAGGTACATACAAAACCACAAATCTTAACTTTTTATAATATAAGTAATACCTAAACATAGCCGATGTTACTCAGGAATAAAGTCACATTTATTTATTTATTAGTACAACCACATCGTGTGTATTCACATATTGATAACCAAAATATTATATATAAGACAATTACGGTGCACATAACATTCAATTGTCTGAAATATTTTATGCTAGAATAAGCTAAAATTAACAATCAAGCTCATGAAAAAGTCATAAAAAGGGAATCCTCGGAAAGAAAGAAAGAAAGAAAGGTTTTATTGCAACAAACAAAAGCACATTAACATATTAATTTAAAAACGAACAATAAAAAGGTACAACAAGAAATCAACAAATGTTCTACAAAATAATAAGAGGAAGAAATATCAATTAAGTTTGTTACAAAACGACCCCCACTCAGCGAAATGCAGGTCATGACACCTGCGCTGGTCTTCCGTTGGAGCGTTTTCGTGTCACGGATGCCAGACACAAAGAACAGGTAGATGTCTTATCAACCTGTTCTGATACATATATATATATCATCTGCCACTATAACTGAAGTTTTTGCTGGTTCAAGAGTATTTCTTTAAATTTGGTTTTGAACATACGAAGGCTTTTCAACGTGAGTAAAGGGGGCTTCAGAACATTCCAGCAACGAGTGGCAGAAAATCTAAAACTACCTCGAAAAGCCATAGTGCGATGTTTTTGAGTAAGTAGAAGAAAAGATGACGCTCTAGTTTTATACTGATGCTCCTCACGTGCCCATGAAAGTTTATTGTAGACATAACCTGGAGTCTTATACATTACAATACCAAATAATAAAGTAGCCAAATGAAGTTTCCTGCGTGCAGTCATTTTCATAAGGTTGCCTGCGTTTAAGAAAGGTGTAACATGTGACCGTGGGGGAATATCGTAGCAAAATCGAGCACATGCGTTTTGTACCCGCTGTATAAGCTTCTCCGTTCTACCCAGTATGCATGTACCATAAACGCTATCAGCATAATTTAACTTGGATAAAACTAGAGATTCCCAGAGAGAAACGCGCAGATTGATTATTGTTAGGTACGGCGAACTCGGTACAGGAGTTTGAGACGGTAGAAACAATTTTGCACAACATCAAGCACATGAGTCTCAAAGTTCAATTAACCATCCAAGACTACTCCCAGATTACGAGCCTCAGAGACTCACTCGATTTGAGAACCTTCAATATTTATAGAAGGATTTAGTGTAACTATTTTATTTATACAAGCTTTAGACCCTAATATTAAATATTTAGATTTGTGTGGGTTTAGTACTAAGGAATTTGCTTTAGCCCACTTGGCTATTCTGTCTAAAGCCTCATTAATTTTATTAACATATTGATAGCAATCACTTGGTTGAAAAGAGAGATCAATTTAATAGATTATCCTTTGATGTCAGTGAGATTTTTATTGTGAGCTCATACTAATCTTAAACAATTTATAGTCTATTTTTAAATATGCTATATGAATTTAATTTTATTTTCGCATTCTAACGGTGATAGAATTTTTGTAATCGATACAGGAGTTTTTGAGTTTATTCGTTAAAAACAAAATAATACACACCCTTTCTCTTTATAATATTAGTGTAGATACAGTAAGCAATGGCAATTTTATGGCTGTTGATAATAACATAACAAGTAATTGAATTATATATTTAACTGTTTAAATAATTAGTGGAGAAATCCAATGGTACACGAGTAGACAGGCAGACTGTCAATGGAACTCAGTAATACACTCAGACACTAACAGACTTGTGTATAAAGCATTAAGTACACAAGCATGCAAGTGACGATATGTTATGTTGAAGCAAATCGCACGCTATTTAGTTGAAAGTGTTGGCAGTTATTACAGGTTCCCTGTCCCATGAATAATATATGATACATAACAATTAAATTTCAATTGTGTCTACAAACGGACAGGGAATGGGTTAATTAGCAGCACCGTCCATCCATCCATCAGCCTTTCAACGCGCACTGCTGGACATAGGCCGCCCCAAGAGAACGCCACAACGAGCGGTCCTGTGCCGACCGCATCCAACGGCTCCCCGCGGCTTTGACCAGATCGTCGGTCCATCTGCTGGAGGGCCGTCCTACGCTGCGCCATCCTATACGTGGTCGCCACTCGAGAACCTTTCTTCCCCAACGGTTGTCGATTCGTCGAGTGATGTGGCCTGCCCATTGCCGCTTCAGCATGGCAACCCGGCGGGCTATGTCGGTCACTCTCGTTTTCCTACGGATCTCCGAATTACGGATTCGATCACGTCGGGAAATACCAAGCATAGCCCGCTTCATGGCCCGCTGAGCGACTTTGAGCCTTGATACAAGGCCAACATTCAGAGACCACGTCTCTATTCCATATTTCATTACTGGTAACACACACTGGTCGTAGACCTTCGTTTTCAGACACTGCGTAATGTTGGACGAGACGATCTTCCTTAGCTTCCCGAACGCTGCCCAGCCGAGCTGGATTCGTCAATTGACCTCTTTCTCGAATTTGTGCCTACCTAACTGGACTGTTTGCCTCAGGTAGACATAGTGGTCGACAACTTCGAGAAGCGCACTCCCGACTAGGACCGGTGCTGAAATGACATGGACATTAGACATGACTTTCGTCTTGTCCATGTTCATTTTGAGACCCACTAGTCGGTAAGCCCTGCTGAGATCATTGAGCATGGTGCCAAGGTCCTCCAGCGATTCTGCCATGACTACGATGTCGTCGGCATATCGCAGCTAAGTGATGTATTCGGCATTGATGTTGATGCCCAATCCGGTCCAGTCCAAAAGCTTGCAGACATCTTCCAATGCAGCGGTGAAGAGTTTCGGGGACATAACGTCTCCCTGTCTAACACCTCTCTGCAGTTGGATCAGTTTCGTACTCCTGTCCTGAACTTGGACTGACATGGTGGCATTTCTATACAAGCACTTCAGCACTTCGAAGTACCGATAGACAATTATGCACCGCTGAAGGGATTAGCATCACACTCTAGATGTATTGTTAAAGGACACGTCAAGTTTCATGTAGTGTAACACGATTGGGGACACGTATAGACGTTAACGCCTTTGACACAGAATGTTTTGTAGTAACGTTAACTTATGATACTGGAGGCTTTACCTGTACAAATGGTTATGATAATAGCTCTTGCTAAAAAGAGAGACAATAAACGATCGCTAGAGGTCAGTTATTCAAGCTTATAGTGGCAGCGAGTTAGAGCATTTAAGTTATTACTTATTGCATGACAAGTTTTATCCACTGATCGCCAATACTAATAAATAATGGTTCGAGAAGCGATATTAATTAAATAGTTGTTAAAAGTAATAAAACACGCTTACTACCATTTTTTTACATTAATTATTACTAACTATCACATTATTTTTGACGTGATAATGTCTTATAAATCGATGAACGCCGGCTGCACGCACGAAAAGTTTCACGTTCCGCCTGAGCCGAGCGTGCAAGCGAGAGCGCGGAACAAGCGATAGAGAGGCACGATCGGCCTAAACGTTCGGCTTGTGACGGATCTTTCGCCATATATGACGTTATCACGTAAAATTATAGTCCGAAAACCGACTTTACAGACAACCATATAGTATTTTTTTATTTTTAACTTCGTAACAGGCCTATTTTTTTTTATAATTTATTTTCTTCTCTTTTATTCCCAAAAATCCTCAAAAGTACTTCTATTTAAAATAACCATTTCTTTATTTATCGTAGGTTAGACGATAGTACCGATTTGTAATAAAAAAATAAAAACATAGCACAAACTTCTCAATTTATTGTATTGTTATTGACAAATGTGCAGTTTCAATTTAAATCCGACATTTTAAATGAAGTTAAAATCACGTTCAAAGAGTCCCTTACAAACACTAACAAAAGCGTGAAAAATATAACAAATGCAGTCGCGAGGGATGTTAACTATAATCTGCGCTCTATGCACAACCAGTATTAGACAGGCTCGAGGCCCGCAATTTAACTTAAAGCACCCGCAGACAGTATGTACTGACTATGTCAAATATAAAAATATTGAGTTGAGGTTTTTTACTAAGTCTTGTTCTTATTATTATTAGAAAAATAAAACAAATGCGGAACCTAACGTTGCGCGTCGTCAAAACTGACAAAGATGTAAACGCACAATTTATTGTGTCTACTCCACTTTCCTATTTAAAGTTTCTGTGAGTCGTACTACGGGAGGGATTTAGTAATCTCGAACATAATTGATGAGGTGGAGTGATCACCGCCAGACTACCGCAGTGGGGGTACGCGAGTGGTACATGAGGCAGACAGCGCGGCGCGGCGATCGGGTGAGCCACCCTAAAGCCTTATAACAAATGGATACTACATACATACTACTTGTGTATATCTCAAGGAGAATTTCAGTACATTCCACTGCCGTAGTAAATGATAATATTATTCAAATCAAAGGCGGCTTATTCGAATCAAAACATTTTAGAATCACTTATAAATTTATCATTAAATGATATAAAGGAAAACATCGTGGCAGAGACATTGAAGATCAATGGGGAGAGATGTTATATTAGCGGTAGAGGTGTACTAACTAGCGGTCGCTTTGATTACCACAGACTTGTTAATACCGGACTGCTGCCATGAACCAACGCCCTCTCTATACTGTCAGAAGTTTAACTAAGACTTATGTGGTTCAAACTATTAGTCAATGGATCGACGGTTACGCTGATGTTACAATAAAACAAAACAAATTATTCAACATATTATAATGTGATACACACGCACACTCACAGACATGCGCACAAACTTACATCATATGTTAGTGAACGCCCGGACATTCATTCAACACAATTAATGACACTTATCATAGGAGTAATAAAGCCAAATAACCAGATGATGTAAACTACTGACTTGAACAGGATGTTTCTTTTAAGATAAAAAAACGCCATAATTGGATATAAAAACTACCTATATGGTTGTCTGTAAAGCCGGTTTCCATCCATCCATCCATCAGCCTTTTAAAGTCCACTGCTGGATATAGGCCTCCCCATGAATGGGGGATAGTGCCGTAATCGCCACGCTTGGCAGGCGGGTTGGCGATCGCAGTGGATGTTGTTAATACTCGGAGGAGTGCTGCTGCCCACTCCCCCGGCATTCCCTCAGTCGGCCCTTACGACTCCCATGGGTAGAGAGGGGTGGTTTCAATTCTTAAGCCGACCCCACACGGCGGAAAGCCGGTTTACAGACGATCATTTTACGCGATATCGTTATATAATATGTTTTCTGAGAGTTTCACAAACAATGCATCGATCCCGCCGCAAAATTTACAACCAAAAATGTTGTCAAGGGCCGCATAGTATCACCTCAAAATGGAACATCTATACTATTATAAAGCTGTTATTTTATTTATTTATTGTTCCTATCAAGCAACTAAGCCTAACTATTACCACAAGATACGTATCAAACAATATCTCGACCCTATATTACGACTATGAGTTAATAATAATTTTATTTTTTTATGAATGAATAAACAATTTTGATTTACAAGTTTTAATTTAAGATCAAACAATGAATTTGGATAACCAAAAATATCAACTGTTTGTTTATAATTTTAAGTTTTCACTTCTGTCGGCATGCTCACGACTGATTTGATTTTTTTTTATTGCATGCTGACATGCCACGGCCCACTTGATGTTTAATGAAAACCCTCGCTCATGGACTCAGTTAAGAGAGAGAGATATAAGAAGTTAGTGCTGTCATAGATATGAAATGAAATAGTGAGCAGCAACATTTAACGGCTATCTCCTGCTACAATCAAAACACACCGATGTGCTTCATGGTCGGTCACACGGAAGACGGCGGTACCAACCCACTCGGGCCCAATAGCAGGTGAATACTCCCACTTGGTGCCCAGCCCTGCGACAAATAATGCAATGGGTGATAATTGCTTACTTATCTTAGACGACATCCGTGGGCAAGAATGGGGCCGTGACACTTATATTCTTAGTCCGTCACCAGATGGATAAATAGACTACCATCATTGGATGCATGGGATTCGAAACCTAAAACACTAAGCTATCGCAGATAGGTACCTATTACCTGCATTAATAAATTTCAATTCCTTCAAAAACTAAAAGCAGTAAGCTTTTTTGTTTGTTATGGTTTATCTCTGGAACTGATGAACCGATTCTAAAAAATATTTAACTAATAAAAAGGTTAAGTATTCTAGACGATTATCAGATGTAGGGTAGATGGCCTTACGCATTGTGTAGCTACGTCCTGTTTCTTTTTATTGTTATTTAAACTGTTTTATTCAGAAACAAGCTGTATAAATATACATATATGTCAGGTCACATCAGCCATAATTGTGTGGTGTAGCTACGATATTCTACGACTAAAATGTTTAAAAATACGAATAAAGTTTCCATTTTGTTTACACTAAGAATAGCTCTTAATTTCATCACTGACATATATTTCTAAAGGCCTATAAAACAGAGAAAACCTATCAACTCCATAAATAATCAGTAGATTTAAAATTGTAGCAGCATTTTGTTCACACTAATACCAGCTCTATCACATATGCCTTGGGATGGTTACATTGGGTAATCACGTTATAGGGCCGCAATGTATAGGTAAGACTCTTTAAATCTTGTTATTCTCACGACTCGTACCCTCGACCTAGGATACCGGTAACATAGGTACCTTCTTTTTTTGTTAAGGTGGGAAAAATGTTCCTAACCGCACACCCTGTCATTTGGGGCAACGAACAGGGAATTGTGGGGCCGTCACCTACTAAAGAAACCCGCCGTGTGCCTTCCCTCCGTCTTTGTTGGCGGGCCACCGGAACCATATTACATTCCTTCAGTGGTGTAACATAGGTACCTACATATATATTTTGTTTATATTCAACAAAAACAACTTTCTATTATTGTACCTACACGTACGTTAATTAATAGTCACGGAGAAAAATTGTGTTTCAATTTACTTCTGTATCAATGTTACGTGAAATCAACGACATAAATTACGAGACATTCATCGAACATTATAATTTTTGAATTAAAGTGCCACATCACTGTAAAACTTCCATTTCAGCATGTAGGTATTAAACAACTAAATTGTAATAAATTGTACACGGTCAATAGCCGGCGCATGCACAACTGCATGACCGTCTATGCCAACTACAGGCCTAGTAAAAAAATAAAAGCAATGTTTATTGTTGCCAAGCGTAGGTACAACACGCGTCAGAAATAACCGGACAACGTTGACGTACTATTCGTCTTCGATCATATGGATCCAACATTTGTGCCAAATCACATGATTCACATTTTAGGCAGGTCACGAGCGACACCCACACACACATAGGTATGTACACATGTATATGTTATATGAGAACCGGGGAATTGTTGACTAACGGGTAACAATATCCCCCATAATATAAATAATAGTGATTATTTTTGTTTCAACTCGACTGCTCGTGGTTGCCTTATGAAAACTAATTATAGAACCTCAAGAGATTTAAAAATTTCTTTTCGTCGCCGCTACAACGATTGCATTCTTAAGTCGCTATCAAGGACACTTCACACTTATTTCAGCCTCCCTTATGCTACCATTACGTTTTTTTTTGCTATGTCTACCTTTATCTTTAAATCTTTCAGTAGACTGAACTCCAACCAGTCACATAACAGGCTTATGAAATGTGATTCGGTTAGAGAACAAACACAGCAAGAGGATCGTACTACTCTTTAGACAATAAAATATAGATCCCACGGAGATTCCAAGCTCAGCGTCCAGTTGGAGTCTTCTTGCTCCACCAGTGCAGGAAAAATAATGTATTGTGCTGCATAAATCACTCAAAGTTTACAATAACAACGAGTCACCGAAACTTCGAGATCCAAGGTAATTGTATTTTTGTACTATTGTAGATCAAGCTAACAAATACATTAAATTATATTTTTTTCGTGTAACATAAATAAGTACCTATAGATATGGTACGTCACTTAATGAGTTAAGTACAAACAATTAGTTTCAGAGTAATCCAGAGCGCGACTGTCACGAAGCAACGAATTAATTGACTTCACGCAGTACATGTCATTAATTGATAGTTATCGCTCGTTCTAAGATTGAATAAGATAGACCGGTCTATTTGACACTGTTAACAATTATTAGTGCCGGTCAGAGAACACTAAACTTTCTCTGATCGAAAAATCGAAATGTGGACACGCGCGGCGCGACGACCAACGTCCTTGTGGACGCGAGCTCAATAAATTTAATGTTAGTCTAAAACATTCACTTCAATGTGTGTCAGTTATTCACATTCTCTATTTTCGTGTGCTATTTCTGTTTAATATTGGTTTGTTTTGTGTTTAAATATTGAATACTCGCTCGAGCCGATGACTGCTTCTAGTAATTCGTTCACAATGTTGTATCTATTTGATACATATCGAATTTAAAGTTGACTAGAGGAGCCTATTAATCTTCCGCCAAGATAACGACACGACTTGTGAATGTGTTGTAATCACAATTAAACAAACTATTTATACCGATTCATCGCGTGTGCTGACAGAATAGAAGAATGTAGGTATTATGAGAGTAAAATAATGAAGATAAATATATAATTTATTATAATATTTGTTGATTAGATGTAACAACATAATCAAGATGATGACATGAGTCAGCACCTTCATTTCACACACAAATTAAATTACATTTCAGTCAAAGGTAAATGTGGATAATAATTAGGGTTTCACGCAAATTAATAATAAATAAATAAATATTTACGGACATTTCACACAACGTCCTCTGGTCCCAAACTAAGTTTTAAGCTTGTACTATGGGTATCAAATTAGGGATATAATACATATATTACTTTATTTTTGTAAATACATACATAAATAATAGATAGAAAACACCCAGACAGAGTACAAATATCTGTATTCATCACACAAATAATTATCCTGAGTGGGAATCAAACCCACGACCTCGTACACGGAAGTCGGTTACACTACCGACTACGCCAAAAAATGGTAAATGTTTAATAAAAATACTAAAAAATATTCCACGCAGACGTAGTCGCGGCTAGCAACTAGAGACTATATTTTAAGCACTTGTCATGGTCGCCGGTGTCCCACAGAGCAGCGTTATGGGCCCAACTTTGTATCTACTATATACAGCTGATCTCCCTGCTATGGAAATTGTTACTGGTACCTGCCGGTGTCCCACAGGGCAGCGTTATGGGCCCAACTTTGTATCTACTATGTACAGCTGATCTCCCTGCTATGAAAGTTGTTACTGGTACCTGCCGGTGTTCCACAGGGCAGCGTTATGGGCCCAACTTTGTATCTACTATATACAGCTGATCTCCCTGCTATGAAAGTTGTTTCTGGTACCTTCGCTGACGACACCGCTATTCTGTTCCTAGATGAATCTCCACACATAGCATCTCAAAAGCTACAAAATAGTCTTATCGTCATCTCAGTTTGGCTTAAAGACTGGCGCATCAAGGCTAATGAGACGAAATCTGTCCAAGTCACCTTCACTACTGGTAAAGACACATGTTCACCAGTAACACTAAATGGAGTTCAAGTCCCTCAAGCTGAAGAAGCAAAATACCTGGGAATGTACCTTGACAGACGACTGACATGGAGAAAACACATTGTTACTAACCGTCTTGCAATGAGACAACAAGTTCGAAAAATGTACTAGTTGATTTCAAGAAAGTTGCAGCTGAGAGAGCTGAGAAAACAAATGACTACTTTATAAATGCATTATAAGGCATGTCTGGACTTACGGCCTGCAACTGTGAGGGACCTCAGCAAAGTCAAATACACATAGCCATTAAACAAAGATTTCAGTCCAAAATACTACGTATGATTACTGACGCACCATGGTATATAACTAGTGATAGGCTGCATCATGACCTCACCATAAAAACTGTCAAGCAAGAAATCAAAGACACTGCCGAAACATACAGCAAAAGAATATTGTAACACCCCAACATACTGGCGAGGCAACTAATGAGTGAAGTAACTCTACGAAGATTGAATACCACAAGATCTGCTAATTAAGTAGTTAAACTATATATAAAGTAGACGTCTCAGTGGATGCGATATGCACAAGGCAACAGAAAAAAAAAATCTTAACCACTTGCTGAATGTTGACGAGCAGATTGCAAAAATCAAACAAAAAAAAGAAGAAAACTTGTCATGGTCCTCCCCTAAGTTGGGTCGTGGGGGTCAGATAGGCCGTCTCTCCGTGTAAACCGAATAAATCGGACAACAAAGTTTATAACACTATGGACATGAGAGACACGATTGTGAATAAAAAGAGCACAGAACGAGCAGGGTTGTATAGGACCCTAAACCACTAAATAAATCTGCCGTATGCTGTCTCTCCGCCTGTACGGATACGGGCGGGTCACCGGAACTGCGTGAGATTAGATACTTAAATGTTCGTCAGCTGCGCCTAGTTGGGTCGGTGAATATACTGGTGAACTCCTAAATTGAAAAAGATCTCAAGCCAAGAGTTTGCGATAAGGCTACGAAGATTATTAAATTCCTAAAACCCCTAAACCTAAGCAGATCTATTTATTTATCTCTTCTGTTACAATTTAGTTGTTTACAATATTAAGATCTTAAGTCTGAGTGAGAACTATGAGCGAAGACAACAAGCAGTAAAGACTACTATATGCGAAAAGAGCTGATGTGTATATAAGATAGATACGTAATACTACTATTCTTGTAGTAGAGGAATATTGCAAAATAATTTAGTGCAAATCCGTCTAGTGCGGTATCATTATGAAAAAAGATCTCTTTTTGAACGACATAATTTTACACACGCCCACTCTCAACGTTAGCCCACACCAGATGGGCAGACCTAATAAAAAAATAACTAAAATATTATTTTTATTGACTTTTCTGTGATTTTGGTATAAACTTCCAATGCTTGTCGCTACTGTTTTATAGCTATCTTGGGAAAACAGAAGGTAGGCCCTGTATTTGTACTGTGCCGGTATGTGGTCTATGTTTGTAATCCATTGCTCATTTCAGGATGGAGGAAATTGCGTAAAGAAATGTTTGGAGTCCAAAAAATATTCATTAAATTTAACAAATATAATAAAAACATCACAATTGCGTCAATGATGAATCGATAAAGCCGTGACCTATTGCTAAGGAGTAGATTATAACTTTCTGATAACGAGACGTTTAACGTTCACTTAGATATCACGATGAGTTGCATAACTCATGCTCATATTGGGCTAATTATTATTATTGTCATAACAACGAAACCGCTGTTCGCGCGCTGAGTGATACACCTAGATGAGATCTGCGCGATGGACTTATTTGTGTATTACCTGTCTCTGTCATAAAGCGAACGCCTGCACGTAAACTTGATGGCCCTGATTGTGTGTCGCTCAGTTGACATAGCGTCTGGAACGGTAACGTAGAAGACGTGGGCTCAAATCCCAATTATGGTTAAATATTCTGTTTCCAACTTTGCGTTCTGATAAAATTGTAACAAATATATAGAGTTCCTTTGATCTATATTTTGGCACTTAACATGCTCAGCTACTTTAAATAACAAATTAATTGTGAATGTGGAAAAAGATAAGTTTACACGAAACGGGATTCGAACCTGCGTCTCTTCCAATCCCAGGAAGTGCTCTAGCCCACTATGTTATGGTAGCCATCTCAAATGTTTAAAAAGTCACGCCACCAAAAAGTATGAATTTTAATTGCAAAATTAAACTAACTACTTATATTGGAAAAATGCATGTAAATGTATCCGAAAGGTGGCGTGGGTGGTAAAGACAAAAGTGATGTGGAGATTGGGTATGGCCGTCAGTCACTGCGATAGCTTAGCGGTCTAGAACACTTGCCCGGATTGGCAACGACGCAGGTTTGAGTCCCGCTCGCAGTAAAGTTCTTTTTTCCACATTCACATATAACTACAACAACAACATAGCACTACGCCTGTATTCCCCGAAGGGGTAGGCAGAGGTGTATTACACACCCACGACTCGCCAGCTATGTTTAAGTCCCACGTAATAGGGGGATAACTGCCTCGGTGGTGTAGCGGTAGTGTATGCGACTGCTAATCATGAGGTCTCGGGTTCGATCCCCGGGTCGGGCAGTTATTGAGCTTTTTTCTAAAAAGAAAAATTTTCAGCAGCAACCCGGAGTTTGGAAATGTGCCCGGTAAACGTCAATAGGCTCGCCCCCTATTACTTGGGACCTAAACATAGCTGGCGAGTCGTGGGTGTGTAATACACCTCTGCCTACCCCTTCGGGGAATACAGGCGTGATGCTATGTTTTTGTGTTTAAGAGGGGGCGAGCTTATTGACGTCTACCGGGCGCATTTCCAAACTCCGGGCTGTTACTGAGAATTTTTCTTTTTAGGAAAAAGCTAAATAACATTGCCCTACCCAGGGATCGAACCCGAGACCTCATGATTAGCAGTCATATACACTACCGCTACACCACCGAGACAGTTAAACATTCACATATAATGTGTTCTTTAAAGTTCCTTTGTTTAGTTTTTTATAATATGACAAACTTATGCCATCTTGGTTCTTCTTGACCCCTAATCCGTCAACCTTGTCTAAATCATAGTATCAATATATGTAGTTAAAGGCCAAATTATTTAACCAATAGAGTGATCAAACAATAGGTACGTTAGTACTGTGACGAAACGTGAACTATTACTTTAGAACATCTCAAACCAAGAATCCATCAGTTATATTTATATTAGCACAGAACAAATAACTCATGTACGTCACACAAAGCACTGTTGTTAAACTAAAAACCAACAGTTCACGCTGTAATCACCAGTCACGAATAACTTGACTGTGTCCCAGTTATTGCTGAGTAAATGCACCGATATCACTGTAAAGCTGGACTACTGCTGCTGCGAATCCAGCATACGACAAAAAGAAACAATATCAAACATCGTAAGTAATCCCAGAGAGGATGACTTAAGACAGTTCAGAAACTTATTCATATATTTTGTTCGGCTCATGTCCTTCCTCCTGGAGTCTCCTGGAGATAAGAAACATCTGGTTTTTTATCTGGCGTTCTAGACGATAATACTCAGGCTTTTGTTTCAAATTTGCTTACAGACTCACCTACTCGTATTGGAACAATAACTTCTCTGAGAAGTGTGTGTGTGTGTGTGTGTGAAAAGTGTCTTGTATGGGAATCTAGGTGAGTGCACTCAACCTGGAGCTGCAGAGATTAGTTTCGATACTATGACTGGGTCCTCGTAGTATAATTAGTAATGAGCGGGATGTGGCAGGAACTAAAACAGCCCACTGCGCATCAGGAGTTATGAGTGAACAATTTTAAAATATATTTCGTTATTAAATCTGTGTGTTTTTTAAATATCCAGCGGCGGCGTAGTTATCTTGTTATTTATAACAGTAAGGCCGAGCGCGCCGGCTGGTGTCGCGTGCTCGCTGCGTGGAACCCGTATATACTAGTAACACTACAATGTATGCGCTCAACAAAAACGCTTGGCTTGAACACACTATTTTGTTGTCTTTATTGTCAGTGGCATCCTACCTAAGGGCTTTTTGGGCTGCAGCCCAGGGCCCCGTGGATACAAAGAGCCCCCCATTAAAAACAATAGACGATACCTGCATTAACGTAAAGGAAAATGTGAAAAATTAAAAATATCCAATCATAGATTGGCAACCCGCAGATCAATCAACCCGTCTATCAAATGAAACAGGGAGTTCCCTGTTACTTGTTTTCGGTTGGTGTATTTCTTAACACACTAAAGGGCGCATCATCACGATAGATAATTATTGCGTTAATGCGATAAATTGGTTGAACACACTTGAACAAAAACCACCACTGGAGTTATTGCCTAAGGGCGCTTTCAATTTGGACGTTTCGGGTCGACCCGCTGCCGCACGTTTACCGGTCCAGAGCTAGGGCCAGCACTCCGACGGTATCCTGTTTGATACGGGGGCGGTGTTCTCGGAACGAGTCCGTGAAACAGCCACCCCCCAAGTCCGACACGGTGACGCGCAGCACATTATTAAATAAATAAGATGTTTGACCTATTTTTTCATATACCGTACACCGACGTCACTGTAGAAAACCGTTTCTTGACAAAATGACAATTAGTTGAATAATTAGTAGGGCCCTGAGTGGTATTAGCCCAGGGCCCCACAAATTCATGATCCGTCCCTGTCGTGATATACTAACATTCCGCTCGCCACGTATTGGTGGGATTCTTCGGTGGCAGATTGGTTACGATCACTGTGGCCAAGAATATCTACAAAAGTATTTTAGCTGTTATGATATTTTTACTATTACAGGAGATAGTAGCCTTTCACATGCCACTCGTACGATTGGCAAGGTTAAGCAATTTTCACTGGGCCAGCGTCAGAGGGGTGACCAAAAGTAACACCTACCTGTGAACACATTTTAGCTGATTCGTTAGTATTTACATGGAGCGACTCTCTATCTGGCCGCCGCGGCGCAAATGACGGGACCTTAAAACCCATAGATATAGTAACGTATAATATCTATGTTAAAACCAGGGGGGTTAGGCAGAATCTCATATCTCACATGTCGATCGTATCGTCTCGCTTGTACGATCACCGTGATTGGCCAACGGATTATTGTGACATCACGCATCAGTTTCTCAACCAATCACAGTGATCTCGATACGGTCGACACGTGAAATATGACATTCTGCCTCAGGGGGCTGTAACGACTACCATGATGTTATTTGACAGCCAGGATCTACTGCTTAACGTGCCTTCTGAATCACGGAGGAGGTCAGCAGATCGGAATTCGGCATCAACAAAGTTTGGGATAAGGATACGAATATTATGATATTACTGTCATGTGAATATATACCACACTTGGTATTACCTCTCTTTAATCAAAAAATATTTTTAAATAAATAGTCGTTTGGTCACATTAAATAAATTGTAGGAATGTGGCCTGATTTTGTGCTTTCACTAAGTATTACAGATTCAGATTCACCACCAAGGGACCGCTTGACCGAGTTCGTCTGTGGCTAGGCTTAGTTTGACAAAATTGGACTTTTAAAGCTAAGCCTTGCAAACTCTAACGTTCCGTCTAATTGAGATAACTAGGCTCTAGTTTGATAACTTGCAACTAATTTTTTTTATTATTTTTTATAATAATTATTTATAAAGCGATTAGGCCTCAACAAGACTTGAAATGATCACATATAATATTATTTTTAAACGTGTCGAGCTGTGGCGGAATAACTACTCAGAGGCCATGATTACCGAGTGAGTCGTAAACTCCCATATTTTATGTGTAACAGCGAAATTTTATGAGTTTGTTCACTTGTGTTATTAGAAAATGCAATATAATTATTTTAATTATTATTGCTTTATAATCTATCCTCGGAATTGATTACCAGAAAAAGCACACCCGATTCTAGCTTACGATTTCCGTTTAGAGCCTAAATATATCTCAATGTTTAACATCATTAAGAAATAAATCAGTCTCCCTACACTGGCCAGATGTATATATAAGGATACTTCCTCAGTTGGCTCTTCGAATATGATGTATGGTGATTTTATTCTTAGTCTGTTACCTCAAGGATATGTTCACAGAGTTTTATGGCACATATTGCACATGATTGTGGCAGTGTACCTTCTTGGAACGAGTGGGACGAGACCTATGGTTGGCCATAGGAATATTCGAGAGAACGGCGATAAGTAATCCTTCGGCATTTTACTAAGGATGGCAGGGTATTTGGCTCCATATCGATAAATCCCACGTGCCGACTGCCTCACTTCAGTAGTAGTATGAAATACACTGTATAATAGAGAACCCACACAGATTACGTCGGGCGGCCGGTGTCGAGCAAATGATTCATACCAAAATCAAATACTTTGGAAAATCCAAAAGTGCACGCCTTATAATCTTCATTTTTCACAATGAAATTGATTACCTATTTGATAAGTAACTTATAATGTATTTTAGTCTTACTAAGTAGTTTTCAATAAACCACATAGATAGCGCTAATTTCAAAAAGTACTGTGGTTTTCATGTCTTATACGCCATCTAGCGTTAATTTTAAGAAGTACTTCTATATTAGTCTATAGAAATAGTTCTCACGAAATAAGGATAGCACTGGTTTTAGTGTTGCGTCAAGCGTAAATATTCACTATTTTTTTGTTTATTTAATAACAATTAAACCACATCGAATCGGACCGTGAAAAGTGATAGGGCTCTATTCGTAGTTATACTGTATCATAAAAGAAAAAAAAAATACTCAATTAGTAAAGTATCTCGGTCGTTATCGTGTTAACATACATTACCTACAACACACGGACGTCCAAGACAGAACTTTTTTAAACAGTTTTTTAACTAGTTTAAATAACACAAATGGCATCAAAAATATAATGAGTGTTAAAAATAGTGTTTTTACTTGATATGTGTGTATATATATTATTGTACAAGTGCATATATGATAAATAGAGACATTTTAATATTGAAAAATCAGTTGTTCTGTGTGAAACGAGAGCAATACCCACCTCAACGCTTCGCTTAAGAGGCGTGTTTGATCTAGAACAATTTCACGTGGAACGTTCATAAATAAGCACCTGTCCCGTTAAATAAATAGAATAGTGCATACTAATTAGCAATTATATTAATTACCTACATAATTTTCCTGCCCTTGACGCGATCACTTTACAACGCACTTTCGTGTCGTACTTATAATTTAATTGTCAAAGAGTGTTCATTTATTATTAATTCTTATCATACTCATAGATCAAACAAGTATAATCTCTACCCTTAAGACTCACCTCTTTCGTCTTTTAACACGAATACCTTTCGTTATCTACTTCAAATAGCAAGTCTCCCTTTTATTAAACTTTTCCAATATCAAGACTGTAACAATGAGTACACTTGAAATCCGATATTCTCCACAAGACAGTTATTATATTTGAAATACAAAGCTATGAATAAATAAACATTTACATCTCTTTTTACAAATAAATTATTTACTATTCAGCTACAGGCCGTTTGTACAGTTTAACAAACGTTCCGATTTGGCTGGACGTAAACAGCTTGCCGGTAGGTCGTCCATTAATCATGTGAGGCGGTAAAGAGGTTTGACAAATCATAACAAATACGTATCGGAACAAATACGGCGATTGGAATATCTCAAGACTAAGCGCGCAAGATATGTAACATCCTTGAATTTCTTGAAGAGATGTCGTGACCACAATCTCATTCCTACGTGTGTCAAAATTACTACCAAGAAGAACATACGGGGAAGCGCTAAGATATTAAACCAAGCCAGTAAAAAGTTGTTAGTAACGGTTATTCGTCAAACTAGTTTCGATCTACATAATATTAACCAACAGATCGGGGCAATGTTTAATAAAATTAAGATTGTTTTGACGACAGCTGATTTCAAAAATTGCATCGAAAACTTAAACAAGCGCGAAACACATACGTATAACGAATGCAAAAATAGACATATCATCAAATTTGACAAACTTTTGCAAAAATCAAATGATTTTACTGGAACGCAACATGGCAACTGTGGAAACGGAACGCGCCCGTCAACCATAGACTCTCGCGCAAATCTTGCTGTCATAAATTTGTCAAAACAATCGTTAGACGAACCTACATTTCAGGTACTAAACAAAGGTTTAAATTTTGCTGTAGCGCCAAACCGAATTCCCTATGAGGAAATTATCTGTGTTGTTGAGGACGTGCTGGCCAAAAATTTCATGAAACCGGACGACATGGAGGCTATTCGCCAAGACGTTTCGTCACTGTTACGTCGAAGCAAACGGCCGAAACCAAATTTGTCCAAATCACAATATTTGGCGTTGAAGAACCTACGCAATAGACCAGACATCGTTATCCTGCGCGCAGATAAAGGTAACGCTACTGTGGTGATGAACACGTCAGATTATAATGCTAAAATTGAACACCTTTTATCGGATGAGTCTACCTATGAAAAGGTCAGAACCGACCCGACCAACTGTACACTAAATAACATGAAAAAGTTACTTAACCAGCACTCCGAAGCATTGAATCTAGATGTAAAAACCCTGATACCACCTTGCGCAAAGCCACCTAAATTGTATGGGTTGCCTAAGATACACAAACCGAACGCACCACTACGACCTATTGTAAGTCAGATCGACTCACCTACCTATAAAGTCGCTCAGTTACTGGCCAAAGTTCTCTCACAACTCCGAGGACACACAGATGCGTTCATAAAAGATTCATACCATTTTGTAAGTGAGATTAAACACCTTCATCTCGCTAACAATGAAACTATGGTGAGTTTTGATGTCCAGTCCCTTTTTACCTGCTTACCTGTGGAAG
This sequence comes from Leucoma salicis, assembly GCA_948253155.1. NCBI lineage: Eukaryota > Metazoa > Arthropoda > Insecta > Lepidoptera > Erebidae > Leucoma > Leucoma salicis. The sequence continues at coordinate 32,848,685 of OX411803.1, forward strand.
ACTGCATCAGAATTGTATCTAAGAAACTATCAGAGAACAACATACCTATGGAATACGCTGAACTGTTAAAGTACTGCCTCACATCTGGCTACATTATGTGGAATGATGGCTTCTACAAGCAAGTGGACGGAGTGGCCATGGGTTCGCCAGTCTCTCCCGTTGTTGCCGACATATTCATGGAAGACTTCGAGGAGACTGCCCTTAAAACCTCACCTGTAGTCCCCCGTTTCTACAAGCGGTACGTAGATGACACTTTCACTATATTACCATCTGATAAAGTAACCGTATTTCTAAACCATCTGAACTCCATCAATCCTAAAATTCAATTCACTATGGAACTGGAGTCAAATAACTCTTTAGCTTTCTTAGATGTTATGGTAATCCGTAACCCTAACAACACCTTGAGTCATACAGTGTATCGAAAGAAAACCCATACTGATAAGTACCTGAATGGAGAGTCTCATCACCATCCTTCACAGTTGGCTACCGTGTCTAAATCTTTGTTTCAGAGAGCACAAGGAATCTGTGATGAAGAACACCTGGCTGGGGAGTTGCAGCATGTAAAGAAAGTTTTACATGCTAATAAGCTGCAGGTTCCACACCGCCGTCACAGAAAACGAGTGAAGCCACCTACAGTTGAGCGCCTCCCTGCAGTCCTGCCCTATGTTAAAGGAGTCACTGACAAGATTGGCTACATTCTCAAAAAAGCTTCAATCAAAACCTACTATAAGCCACTCAAAAGAATTAGCCAATTTTTACCACCTGTCAAGTGCCATATACCTTTACAGGATGCAGGAGTATACAAGCTGGATTGTGATTGTGGTCTCTCCTACATTGGGCAAACAAAGAGATCCATAACAACTCGGATCAAAGAACACATAGCTGATGTGAAGCACCGTCGCTATACAAAGTCTGCAATTTGTGAGCACACACAGGACCACACTCGCCATTACATTAGGTTTGACAAACCTCAAATCCTCGCAAAAGAACATCGATATCGCCCTAGAATGATACGTGAGGCTATTGAAATTAAGAAACATCCCAATTTCAATAGAGAAGACGGCTGGGTCTTACCATCAAGCTGGAATCCTGTGATAGGCCTCACCAAACAGAACACAAGAAGGCACACCACAAGATTGCAAGACACAGTTAGCGCTTATTGTGTAGACAAAACCCACAGTAGTGATTAGTTTTAGTATTATATATATTGCCTTTTAAAAAATTTTTAAACTTATTTAGCTTTCAGTAATTCCGTACAAAAATTTAATAATCCATAACAGTTGTTGCCTACTGAGTTTTCTGGCCGGATCTTTCTCAGTCAGGCCGCGTTCCGATCCGGTGGTAGCTTTTTAGACTTAGCTTCTGGCAAAATCAATATATTTAATAATATAAACTAATAACCAAGATTGTCTTCTTACTGGTAGTAATTGGTAGTTTATGGTAGAATTTTTGAGCACTAAATAAAACAAAAAAATTTTAGTTTAAAGATACTCATTTTAATGTACTAACTTAGTCTCATACATTGTAAGCATAAAAAATTTAAAGTAAATATTTTAATTGTGTTTCTAAACGAATATTAGGTGGGTTAAAATAAATAAACCAAAAATTTTGTAAAATCATATACTGTGGGTAGACGAGACCGTTGAAATAACATATCAGCTTTGGACGTCTATCATCTAAGTCCACCCGTGATCATGAATGCTGTAAAGTATTCGAAACGTCGGGATAGTAGTAAAATTAAGTAAACGCGATAGATTCCGTAAACGAAGTTTTATTTCAAAAAGGTTTGACAAAAATCACGAAATATCACAAGGTTGTAGTGAGATATCAGGTGTATAAATTTTTTTGTTGAACGTGCGATTTCTTAACTGCCGAAAAGCGGCGTGTGAGTTTGAATTAGATTATACTTACCTAAAATAAAACATAATAATATGATTTTTTTAAGATACTAAGAAAATACACGTGATATTGGGGAGAGGGGGATATAAAATGATAAAAAAACATCACATGATTAATGGACTACCCCCAAGCCAGCCGTCCTGCATTTTGCAACCAAATGCCTGTCAGATAGGGATGTCCACGTACAAAAAATATCGATATTTTTGTTGATATTATATATCGTAGTGTTCTATCGATACTTTGTGATAATATCGTACAATATATTGATATTTCCTACATATCGTATGTAATTTGTTTGTATTTAAAACAAACTATTGGGGAATTTAATATAAATATTAAGGCAGTTCCGTTATTTATTATTTTATACTGTTAAATATTTATATATGATAGGGCGTTATACGTACTGTATGAATCGTCAACTGTATTAAAAATACAGATAATAATTGTCACGGCTTGCTTCTTTTAAACAAATAAATAGTAACCGTTTTTATATATCGTTATGCATACTTACTGTATTTAGATTTCGTGAACTGTATCAAACAAAACAGATAATTAGTCATAATTTTGTAGGTAATGGGGATCCACAAGCAAAGCGCCCAGGAGATGCAGATGGCGCTATCGGCGAGTAGGCCACTGTCAAATTGTAGTTTGTTTGCCTGAAAATTGTTTGCTATTTTTTGTATTTAATCCGGTTAATCAGGGATATTGTTAAAATGTCCAGTACCTGGGAGATTAAAGAAGTGAAAACGCTATGCTGTATAATCACCAAATCTTTGCAACTTTTTCCACTTTATAATGTTAGATTTTTGGTAAATAAAAGTATACTGAGGTTACAATTATGTATGTCATCACATAGAGGCATATTACGAGAACATTAAAATTTACCAAATTACACGGTTCAAATTGTATGAAAATGATAGTTTTCAATGGCCATCGATAATATGCTATGAAACGATGGTAGTAAATATCCCAATTTATTTTTAAATAAGTACTCAGAATGAAGCGAGCGACCGTAGATTAAACACTTAATATTACACATTATAATACACACACATAATAGACCACAGATTATAAATTTTTCACTACTAGTACTGCCCTCAGCGAAGGTAGTATTTCGTGTCTTAGCGTTTCGTTTTTGCGATAAATAATAGTTATTAGTCTACCACATATTATAAATTTTTCGCTACTAGTACTGCCCTCAGCGAAGGTAGTATTTCGTGTCTTAGCGTTTCGTTTTTGCGATAAATAATAGTTATTAGCCTACCACAGATTATAAATTTTTCACTACTAGTACTGCCCTCAGTGAGGGTAGTCTTTCGTGTCTTAGCTTTTCGTTTTTGCGATAAATAATAGTTATTATCCTATGTCCTAATCTGTACTCTCAAGGTATTGTGTATACCACAATTCGTGATGATTGGTGAAGTAGTTACGATGTCAAGAGTCAGCAAATAAACAAACTTACTTTCACATTTTTATTAGTAAGACCGTTGTCAGCACTGACTAAATTTGCTGAAATTCGGAGCCGTAAAAAAGTCCTTGAAATGGTATGTTCGTAAGGATATCCCGCGATATAAAGATTATTCCTCATTGCAAAGTGAAAAAAGAAAATGACCGATATTTCGATATTTTTTTGACGTGATAACGTCTTATAAATCGATGAATACCGGCTCCAGATTCTCACGGTCCGTAAAATGTATGTCAACCGATGCATTATTTGTGAAATTAAGAAAACGTATATGACGTTATCACGTAAATTTATCATCCGTTAACCGACTTTACAGACACCATAAAGTTTTTTTTCGATATATCGAAACCTGTATCAATATTAAAAAAAAATATCGATACGTCGATACTTTTTGGTTCTTCTTGCATCCCTAGACGGTTATATAGCCGACTGTCGGAACGTCTATAGCAATGTCGGAATGGTTGGCCGGCCTAATTATGGTCGGAACCAGCCAAATCGGAACGTCTGTTAGTAGCTTTATTATCAAAAAAAGTTTGAGATCACTTTGAAAATACGAAATATTTTTATGGTGAAACTTTTTTTATTTTATGTCTATGATTCTTCATTTAAAAATGTGATATTTTATCAAAAAACAATATCAAAAACATGACAAAAACAATTGTTTTTCGCTATGAAAAGAAATCCAATCTTTGATTACGCTTATTCAGAAATCTGACCGACAAGATTCAAGCATATTTTTTCAAATATTCGTGTAAAAAGTTGATTTGGAAAGATGCCGAAAGGATTGCCTGAAGCTTTACGAGCAAGAATCGTTATTTTGGGGGAAGAAGGATATTCTATGAGAGAAATAGCTCGCCGAGTTGCTGTACCCCAATCCTGTGTCGTGAACACGTTGCGGAGGTATCGCAGCATGGATAACTTTGCAGATCACCCTCGCAGTGGTCGCCCAACTGTTCTTACTGCTGCCCAAAAACGTTACATCAGACTGCTGACTGCCCACGACCCAACAATTAATGCCACTAAAATAAGAGCTGAGTTGCGGGCTGCCACTGGTCTAGAAATAAGCACTCAGACCACCAGGAATTGCTTACACCAGGCTGGATTACGAGCAAGGAGATTCTAGCGAGCACCTCTGAACTCACGGCAACGACAGCAACGCAGGTTGCAGTGGGATAGGCTCGGCCAAAATGAAGAAGATGACCAGGAAAACATTTGGCAAAATTGCTTCTTCGTTGACGAAACAAGAATAAGTACTCAACCAGACAACCGACCTGTCCGTGTCTGGAGAAGACGTGGGTATGCAGAGAGACAAAGGACTGCCACTGGTACTGTTCAACAAGGCGGTATCCTTTTGGAGCGGAATAATGATTGGAACTAGAGCGCCGTTAACCCCGTATCGGGGCTCGATGACTGCAGCTTTGTACCAAAATGTTGTTATCGAAAGAATCGCCAGACCATTTAAAATAAATCATGGCCACCAATTCCTATTGGTTGATGATAATACACCTTCTCATCGAGCTCAACGAGGCAATGCTGCTCTCCGTGATCACAACATTGCCAGGTTAAACTAGCCCGCCGATTCGCCTAACTTGAACCCGATCGAGCGCACTTGGGATCCACAAATCAAATTTTTATTTTTAAAATAATTAAAAATAGTTAAGTAATATTCTAGTTTCAATTTAAGTTATTTTCTTTTTAAAAAAGATACCACGTAAACACTTTTCTTTTATAGAGTGAAATTTAAAAAATACAATATTATTTGCTAGTGATCTCAAAGTTTTTTTGATGTGTCTATATTGTTTGTATTACGTTAATATTGTGCTTTTATTGTAAATACTAGCTGACCTGGCTAACGTTGTTTTGGCATATAAATTATTTGTAGAGTATTTTTAGGGAATTTCTAGCGTAGAAAAAATAACTAACTAATTGTAAGTGTGTAAGGATGTGGAAATGAGTGAAAGAGGCATGGAGCGCTGTGAACGATGACAGATTATAAAAATAACAATACTAATATCGCTATTAAGAAAGAGGGGCTGGCAGTAGAAGAATTAGGGTTATATGTATTTTTCAAAGCCGCAAAATTATATTAATAAAAAATGTTGTCCAAAAATACTAGACGTCGCGGGACGTCTACCAGATGTGAAAACATCGAAATTATTTTGTAGAAATAAAATGATCATAACTTGACAAAGTGGAGTACTTTTTCAAGACGAATGAAACGAGTATAAACTCAATAGGGTTGCGTCGTTTCATTACAGAGTTACTGTGACCACCTTCCAGCTCCATTGTCAGACCCTGGATACCATCTAGAGACGAAGTACTCGTCAAGACAAATCATTCGAGCCCAAACTAGATGGAGTTATGTCGCTTTATAACGGAGTTCCTATGGCCGCCCTTTAGCTCCATCATCAGACCCTGGATACCAAATTAAACTTGCAACATTTGAACGGGACAAGTGAAATAAAAGCGTCGCCACGCTAACAGCCGATTTTACCCTCCCTCCGCATTAGATGTTTCACATCAAAAATTAAAATATAATGTTTGGGGTGGACCACCCTTATCACTTAGGGGTATAAAAAATAGTTTACATCATATTCTCAGACCTACTGAATATACATACAAAATTTCATAAGAATCGGTCAAGCCGTTTCAGAGGAGAATGGTGACATACATTGTGACACGAGAATTTTACATAATATTAAGATAATTTATCAAGAATCAACGAACAGGGTAGTTCTTTTTTTTATATTGCTAATGATGGCAGACGAGCTACGGCCCACCTTATGGTAAGTGGTAACCGTTGCTTATGGACTCAACTATACCGAGGGTATTGTTAAGCTGCTGCGCACCATTTCATTTCTCAGATAAGAAATAAGAGAATAAACGGCTATCTTCTGCTACAGCCAAAACACACTGACGTGCTTGATGACCGGTCGCACAGGAGACGGTGGTACCAACCCGCTCGGGCCCGATAGCAAGTGATTACTCTCACTTAGTACCCAGCCCTACCACCAGTCATGCAATGGGTGATAATTGCTTACTTCCCTTAGGGCGGATTCGACCAAACAAGAATACATTTTATTCCTAGAATAAATCACTACTTACTCGAGAATAAATCAATTTTATATTTTACCAACAACAATTTGATGAATAGTGAGCTTATTTGGGAATAGTCACTATACCACCGATAAGCACCGAATAAGGAGTTAATCCAAGAATAAAAAAAATGTCGTCTTCTTTTTTGTGCTGTCATTTTTCGAAACCAATATCGGTTTCGAGCGCGTGACAGCTACTTTCTCACGCTATAATACGAAAAATAAGAGTTGAGATGAGTTAAGCTATACACTGTCCCGTTTGTATATCAATTTCTTTTTGCTGGGTATTACATTAACTTCGCTATTCGCGAATAGCTATTCCAAGTATAAGCGATACGTCAGATGGCGTGGAAAAACGACTGTTGATTATCTAAGAGAATAAAATCGTGGAATAGATTATTCTCGGTATAGTTATTCTTGTATATATTCGAGTTTGGTCGAATCCACTCTTAGTCGCCTTGTACGACAGCCGCGGGAAAGGATGGGGTGGTGACCCTTGTATTCTTAGACCGTCACCACACGGACAAAACGCTTCACGATGTGGTGCCTTCACCCACTAGATGGCGCTGGCATCACCCAACAAATATATGTTATCGAATTCGCAGTCCCGAGCAATTGTCACAACGGCTGAATCGGTAAAGCATCTGGGACGTTACGCCAGAAGATGCAGGTTCAAAATCTGCTCGTGATTATTAATTTTGATTTCTCATTTTCGCACTTTGTGATTAACACCATCATTTTTATTGAGAGATGAGTCCATAGCGCGCGTTACGATGTAACAACGAGTTAAGCTACTTACATTTTTACATATATCATTTGAGCATGAATGAGGCGCAAGTGAACACAATGCTATGTGCATTGTGTTCATAATATGTTGTATTGTATTACCTATATCTGCTTTTGTACCTAAGGTCTACGTTCAGTGCGTTTTTCTTATTTAGACCTACCGTATCGATACCTAAAGACACTAACGCTAAGAAAGGCACGTATCGAGGTTTGTGGCAAACTATACTTGGAATCTCTGAAACGCTTCATGCAGATACAGTTATCTACAAAACCAGCGACCAAGGCTGGCAATAGGCTGATCAACTAACCCTTAGGTACGAGATATATGATCCGAATGAAATCGATTAGAAAAGTCTACATAATATATAGTATAGCATCCAAAGATAATGTTGTTAAGTCTACTCAAGGGGCAACAAAATGTTTTTTGCATTCACTTACAAACGTCGCTAAGAATATGTTCGATGCATTTACGTTTCAAATTAAGGCAAAATCACCAACATCTGATTGGTCGTTTGGAAGCTACGATGCCACAGACAAACAAATGTATTTCAGGTTAATAAACTACATGACGTTTAATACCGTTTACGTCGGGGGTTAAAAATGATCCCACTTAAGTATTGCATCGGCTTTACTATATACTTTTGATCTATATTTTAGCATTTGACATGCTCAGCTACTCTTAAAGTACAAATTATAATTAAACACAAAGTGAAAAATGTGAAATCGAAAATAACAGTCAGGAGCAGGATTTGAACCTGCATTATTTGGATACCGTCCAGATGCTTTGCCAATTCGGCCATCCTGACAATTGCTTCTGACTGCTAATTTCGATAACACATCATACTTAACGTCTTTGGGTGACGCCTGCGCCATCAAAGTTATGAGAGGTTTACACGCACGAACGACGCACGCACGCACGCACGCACGCACGCACGCACACACATACATACATACACACACATACATACATACACACACACACACACATATACAGACATACGGACATCATCGCGGAAAGATTCGGGGAAGCTTCCTAGGAACTCAAAACGTCAACATACGTTGAAAACTCGATTTTCGAAAAACGGTAACCAACAACTTTCAATTTTTTTAGCGGGAAGTTAGAAATGATCGTCGGTCCATCTGGTTGAGGGCCGTCCTACGCTGCGCCGTCCGATACGTGGTCGCCACTCGAGAACCTTTCTTCCTCAACGGTTGTCGGTTCGTCGAGCAATGTGGCGTGCCCATTGCCACTTCAGCATGGCAACCCGGCGGGCTATGTCGGTCACTCTCGTTCTCCTACGGATCTCCGTATTACGGATTCGATCACGTAGGGAAATACCAAGCATAGCCCGCCCCATGGCCCGCTGAGCGACTTTGAGCCTTGATACCAGGGCAACATTCAGATACCACGTCTCAGTTCCATATGTCATCACTGGTAACACACATTGATCACCATACCGTCTGAATTTTTCGAATACTTATTCGTCCACTGTGGTTTGCAAGCTAGCAACGCTCGGTGCATGCGCAGTAAAGCAGCAAATGATGCGTTCAACGTCTGTGCAGGCGAGCACATGGTTAATTAACATAAGCTATTTGCCAGCGCGCGACTAACAAGCAGAGCCGTGTAGTAATTGTATCGGTAATACGTCTCAGTAAAATCAATCAGACAAGACATTGTTGGCGCACCGCCAATAGTCGCATAAAAAATACGCTTAGAATGGCCGCCCCGTCTGGACTATTGTCGGTCTGAACCGGCCTATTTACCTTCAGCGTGTGGCATCCGCGTTGAAATGGTATTTGCAGCTTCATATACGTACTTATATTACGTCGTGTCTATGCCTATGATGGAGGCATTTTTTGGTTATACTCGTATCTCTGGCTCCCGACATAATGTCAAGACAACGTAGACCAGTTTAATAAGTCTAATCAAGATTCATACTTATGATTTCATACTTAACTGCTCAGTAATTATTACGTGATATGCGAACAAACAAACGTACAAAACTTCTAATAAAACATGTTTTGGGTGCATCAAAGTCTACACAGTTAGGCTGTGTAGACTTTGAGTTACAGATTTTTATCTCTAATATATACTCGTATAATGTACAGACACAGCTCTGTACAGTTTTACAAAAGTATAATAAGCATATAATGTAGCTCGTCCTCACTAGCCGGCTTAGATATCTGGCTTAGATCCCGGCACGGCTTAGTGAAGATTGGTAGAAATAACTCGCCCTCGATATATCTCATCGCACCTTTACCCAACTTTTGGAACGTCTCGATATATTAATAAAGTTGGTGACATTGAGAGCACGGTTCTGTGTATTTGGTGGAAAAAATAGGTTTTACTACAGAACCCATGGCCTTCTTCCAAAATTGTTGGCTGTAGGGATTTTCCGGCAATAAGTTCCATTTAAGCCGACCGACCGACACCAATGAGCCACGGCCAAATCGATATTGTAAGGATCATATGTATAATTAAGTGGGCAAGCGTGCTGCAGGAACTATGAAGGGTATTGAACAATTTATAGGTACTAATACAATAAAGAAGTAAATTTTGTTTGTTTGTTGTAAAATACATAGCATCACGCCTGTATTCCCCGAAGGGGAGGCAGAGGTGTATTACACACCCACGGTTTGCCAGCTATGTTTAAGTCCCACGTAATAGGGGGTGAGCCTATTGCCGTCTACCGGGCACATCCAAACTCCGGGCTGCTATTGAGAATTTTTATTTTTTTTTTTATTAGAAAGAAGAAAGAAAGAAACATAAGTTTATTGCAACGAAACAACACAGCAGGTTATGGTTGAACATACAAAAAAAACATGACGAAAATGCTCGTTACAAAACGACCCTGACTCAGCATTTGCAGGCTCTGAAAACCTGCGCTGATCTTCCGTCAGGCCGCCGTTGTGACTTCACGGATGACAAACAATTAGATAAAAACAAAACAAAAATAAGAAAATAAAGACATAAAATAAAACAATAAAATAACACAGATACAATTATAAAATGCATGTGTGTAAATTATTCACCTTATTACAAAAAGACTTGGTCTCAGAGCAAGTACAATAGACAATCAATTTTGACACAGACAATACAGACACAGACATATAAACTAGGTATATAAAGTCAAACCATTACAGACTGACACGTCAGCATTCAGCACATATAACCTAAAAATTAAACAATACAAAATACAACTTGAGTTTTTTATAGAAAAGTATCATGTAAGAAAACTTTATCATAAAAGTAGGTATAAAAGTATCACAAATGGTTTTCAAATTAGGAAAGGCTAATATCCGAATCAAAAATAATGACAACCAGCTATTATTAAATATTTTCAACTTTTTTCAAAAGTGTGTCTAAAAGTAGCTGAACGATGGCATTGCATGGAAAGCGGTCCAGCACAATGTCGAGGCCCATACAATCTATTTGATGACAACCCAGACAACTTCTCATAAAGGTAGCCCGGTGATTTATATTTCAGCACTCCAAATAAAAGGCAAGCCAGGTGAAGTTTACGCCTATGCTTCATCTTTAGCATAGTGTGTCTATTCATATATATATGGTTACATGAGCCCCCAACGGAATGTCAAAGCAGAAACGAGCACAAGCATTTTGCACTCGTTGGATATTTTTTTGTGTTCTGACTAATAAGCATGGGCCAATTACTGTGTCCATGTAATTTAGCCTGGATAAGATCAGGGACTCAACTAATTTAATACGCAGGCTTTCCTGTAGAAAAGGCCGAATATGGTACAGTACTTTAAGCTTGTAAAAGCAATTTGTCACAGAATCCGTCACATGCTTATCAAAGCGTAGGTTCCTATCCATGTTTAAACCTAGATTTCGTGCATCATTAACCTGCTCTATGGGTTTTCCTAAAAGAGTAACACAAACAGGTGGACACAATCTAGAAATTTGGTGGTCCCTACCAAAAAGTAAATATTTGGTTTTATTGTGGTAGACCATACAGCAATGTTTGACAGATCCTCATTCAATTTAGTTATTGCACTGTTCATTTCAGATGGTTTGAAAGAAATGTTTATTTGTATGTCATCTGCATAAATGTGAAATTTACAGTGTTTAATGTGCGTGCTTATGTCAGCAGTATATAAAATGAAAAGGATTGGCCCTAATATCGAGCCCTGGAGAACCCCACCAGTCACTGCCATTTTAGAGGAAGATAAAGAGGTACCTTCATTACATTTAAGTTTTACAGACTGAAAACGAATATTTAAATAACTATTAAACCAGCCAACTATTCTAGAGTCAAAACTGTAGAAGCTCAATTTAGATATCAATAAATTTGTATTTATAGAATCGAAAGCTCTAGAGAAATCAAGCAATACTAGTAGTGTACAAAGCCCTTCATCTTGGGAGCAAAGTATATTGTCGGTAACATCTAGCATAGCCGTAACCGTACTGCGTCCTTTTCTGTAACCAGATTGTGTCCCAGGTAGAATATTATTAGATTCAATGTAATCCACTAACTGTCTGCAGACCACCTTCTCCATAACCTTCGACAGACAAGGCAGAATGCTAATAGGCCTAAAATCTTTAACTTCTGTGGGATTTGTTTGTTTGGGCAACGGGTGAACTATTGCCATTCTCCAGACATCAGGGAATGTAGAAGTAGTTATTGACATATTTATTAAGTCTCCAATAATATCTACGGTATAGGGAAAAGTCATTATAATCATATCCAAACTAATGAGATCACAACCTTCAGAGTTAGATTTAAGACTGTTAAAAATTTTAATTATGAAGTCCAAGCTAACCTTACGAAAAAGCTCAACAACATTGCCCGACTCGGAGATCGAACCCGAGACCTCATGATCAGCAGTCGCTTACAATACCGTAGCACCACAGAGGTAGTTTGTTTGTTGAGGGTAATTTATAAATGATTTAGAGTAATTCAGCATACCTCTAAATTCAAATTCAAATTCAAAAATATCTTTATTTCATAGGCCTATTAAATACCACTTAAAATCGTCAAGAATACACTAATAATCAACACGAGCGCCTGAGGCGAGTGCATCCGCAATAACAAGGTGGCGATTGCAATCGCCACAAGCGGCCGGATTCCGAAGTAAAGCCTTTCATGAGAAGAACCCGGCAAGAAACTCATGGGCCACTTTTTTAAATTGCCAATTTATTACAATTTAATATAATATTTATATATATTTGTAGCATTTGACATGCTTAGCACTATACATTAAACACAAAGTGAAAAATGTGAAATCGAAAATAACAGTCAGGAGCAGGATTTGAACCTGCATCTTCTGGATACCGTCCAGATGCTTTACCAATTCAGCCATCCTGACAATTGCTCCTGACTGCTAATTTCGATAACACATCATACTTAACGTCTTTGGGTGACGCCTGCGCCATCTGTCGGACGTATTTTCATACATTATACCGACCAGGTAAACTTAATTTTACAATTAAGATTTTTACCTAATAATGACGCAAACCCTATAAATATTTATATATATTTGTAGCATTTGACATGCTTAGCACTATACATTAAACACAAAGTGAAAAATGTGAAATCGAAAATAACAGTCAGGAGCAGGATTTGAACCTGCATCTTCTGGATACCGTCCAGATGCTTTACCAATTCAGCCATCCTGACAATTGCTCCTGACTGCTAATTTCGATAACACATCATACTTAACGTCTTTGGGTGACGCCTGCGCCATCTGTCGGACGTATTTTCATACATTATACCGACCAGGTAAACTTAATTTTACAATTAAGATTTTTACCTAATAATGACGCAAACCCTATAAATATTTATATATATTTGTAGCATTTGACATGCTTAGCACTATACATTAAACACAAAGTGAAAAATGTGAAATCGAAAATAACAGTCAGGAGCAGGATTTGAACCTGCATCTTCTGGATACCGTCCAGATGCTTTACCAATTCAGCCATCCTGACAATTGCTCCTGACTGCTAATTTCGATAACACATCATACTTAACGTCTTTGGGTGACGCCTGCGCCATCTGTCGGACGTATTTTCATACATTATACCGACCAGGTAAACTTAATTTTACAATTAAGATTTTTACCTAATAATGACGCAAACCCTATAAATATTTATATATATTTGTAGCATTTGACATGCTTAGCACTATACATTAAACACAAAGTGAAAAATGTGAAATCGAAAATAACAGTCAGGAGCAGGATTTGAACCTGCATCTTCTGGATACCGTCCAGATGCTTTACCAATTCAGCCATCCTGACAATTGCTCCTGACTGCTAATTTCGATAACACATCATACTTAACGTCTTTGGGTGACGCCTGCGCCATCTGTCGGACGTATTGGTCGGTATAATGTATGAAAATACGTCCGACAGATGGCGCAGGCGTCACCCAAAGACGTTAAGTATGATGTGTTATCGAAATTAGCAGTCAGGAGCAATTGTCAGGATGGCTGAATTGGTAAAGCATCTGGACGGTATCCAGAAGATGCAGGTTCAAATCCTGCTCCTGACTGTTATTTTCGATTTCACATTTTTCACTTTGTGTTTAATGTATAGTGCTAAGCATGTCAAATGCTACAAATATATATAAATATTTATAGGGTTTGCGTCATTATTAGGTAAAAATCTTAATTGTAAAATTAAGTTTACCTGGTCGGTATAATGTATGAAAATACGTCCGACAGATGGCGCAGGCGTCACCCAAAGACGTTAAGTATGATGTGTTATCGAAATTAGCAGTCAGGAGCAATTGTCAGGATGGCTGAATTGGTAAAGCATCTGGACGGTATCCAGAAGATGCAGGTTCAAATCCTGCTCCTGACTGTTATTTTCGATTTCACATTTTTCACTTTGTGTTTAATGTATAGTGCTAAGCATGTCAAATGCTACAAATATATATAAATATTTATAGGGTTTGCGTCATTATTAGGTAAAAATCTTAATTGTAAAATTAAGTTTACCTGGTCGGTATAATGTATGAAAATACGTCCGACAGATGGCGCAGGCGTCACCCAAAGACGTTAAGTATGATGTGTTATCGAAATTAGCAGTCAGGAGCAATTGTCAGGATGGCTGAATTGGTAAAGCATCTGGACGGTATCCAGAAGATGCAGGTTCAAATCCTGCTCCTGACTGTTATTTTCGATTTCACATTTTTCACTTTGTGTTTAATGTATAGTGCTAAGCATGTCAAATGCTACAAATATATATAAATATTTATAGGGTTTGCGTCATTATTAGGTAAAAATCTTAATTGTAAAATTAAGTTTACCTGGTCGGTATAATGTATGAAAATACGTCCGACAGATGGCGCAGGCGTCACCCAAAGACGTTAAGTATGATGTGTTATCGAAATTAGCAGTCAGGAGCAATTGTCAGGATGGCTGAATTGGTAAAGCATCTGGACGGTATCCAGAAGATGCAGGTTCAAATCCTGCTCCTGACTGTTATTTTCGATTTCACATTTTTCACTTTGTGTTTAATGTATAGTGCTAAGCATGTCAAATGCTACAAATATATATAAATATTTATAGGGTTTGCGTCATTATTAGGTAAAAATCTTAATTGTAAAATTAAGTTTACCTGGTCGGTATAATGTATGAAAATACGTCCGACAGATGGCGCAGGCGTCACCCAAAGACGTTAAGTATGATGTGTTATCGAAATTAGCAGTCAGGAGCAATTGTCAGGATGGCTGAATTGGTAAAGCATCTGGACGGTATCCAGAAGATGCAGGTTCAAATCCTGCTCCTGACTGTTATTTTCGATTTCACATTTTTCACTTTGTGTTTAATGTATAGTGCTAAGCATGTCAAATGCTACAAATATATATAAATATTTATAGGGTTTGCGTCATTATTAGGTAAAAATCTTAATTGTAAAATTAAGTTTACCTGGTCGGTATAATGTATGAAAATACGTCCGACAGATGGCGCAGGCGTCACCCAAAGACGTTAAGTATGATGTGTTATCGAAATTAGCAGTCAGGAGCAATTGTCAGGATGGCTGAATTGGTAAAGCATCTGGACGGTATCCAGAAGATGCAGGTTCAAATCCTGCTCCTGACTGTTATTTTCGATTTCACATTTTTCACTTTGTGTTTAAATTTAATATAATCTTTATAACTAAAATGACATTATATTATACAAAACAATTTTGAAAATTAACGAATGAGGAGCAGCTCAAGCCCATTTTGTTTTGTCCTCAAGATAATCCGAAAATCCTCTATTAATTCTATCTATATCAATATAAACGACTTACTTTACTACAATTACAATTATAAAACTGTTACAGAGCTGTGGCTATACATTTAAGGTATTTGAGAAAAAAAATTTACAGTATTTTTAGGCTATATAGGCGTGTCTAAACACAAAACATTTTTTTTTAGATTTTTTGTCTGTTTGTCTGTTTATCTGTTTGTTTGTTTGCGCATCACGCAAAAACTACTGAATGGATTTTGATGCAACTTATTTTATTTGATAGATCTCAATTAGACTTAAAAACTGGTATACATTTTATCCCGCTACTATATCGGGAACCTGATATATAACCGAAAATCTAGAACATTATTTAAATTAGATTTTTTTTAGAATTTACTTAAAAGAATTACTAGATGGATTTTGATGCAACTAATTTTGTTTGAAAGGCCTTGATTTGACTTAAAAATTGGTAGACATTTTATCCCGCTACTATATCGGGAACCTGAGATATAACCAAAAAACTAGATTTTGGCTGTGGCGAAGCTGCTGGCAAAGGCTAGAATACAATATTTCCGTGTCGTATTATGGTCTTCACCGCAACCCTACGTTATCTCTCCTCTATGTTCTTTCTAGCATTTTTATTTTTTCTCCGTCTATTACGCTAATAGCATGACGTCAAACAGCTAATATACAGCCACTCTCCAAATTTGAATTATTACTTTCATGCAAATTGAACATCCGCTTTATAGTTACAGAGATGAGCGCGAAAATAAAGAAAATAGCTTTGACCTTTATATGTTGACATTTATGACAAATTAAATTTAACTACCTCAGTACTCCAGTGATAGTATATACGACTGCGGAATACAAAGTCCTAGGTTCGATTCCCGGGTCAGACCCACAAAAAAGCTATTGGATCGTTCTGATAAGAAATTCTCAATAGTAGCTCGAAGTTAAGAAGTTGGCGGTGTTTCACGCCTGTGCCTCAAAGTACGTAAAGCTGTTGGATTTGCACCTGATCTCTCTTCGGTCGTGTGGGCATGTCATCCCATCAAAATAGAATGCACTTGTGTTTGCGGACTCGCATGTGCACTATAATATCCCCTGCGTACATAGCTAGTGTCTCTTGACACTGGCCGCCGTAAACCAAATTATTGTATAGAGTTCATTATAAATGACATCGTGTATCACAACTTGTTTAGTTGTGAAATGAACGAATAGCTACTTAGTATCAGCACTATAAGCGCTTAAATAGTACGATTCGATGACTCGTGCAAAGTATTCGCGAGTGTCATCTACCTAGTATAATTATTTTGTAAATTAGATAAAAAAAGTGACGGTATTCGTCGACTCAGTTTCTTACATCCGCAAAGCCAGATAAAGTAAGTTATTATTGCAGAACAATATTATGTTTTGTATTTACCGACCCAACAACTATTTCCTACAAATAGTATAAATAGGAGCAGATAATTGACTTGCGCACTGAAGACTTTTGAGCTTTGGAGATAATTGAGGCTTAAGCTAATTACTCGAGAGAGTACTTGTGCACCTCAATCAATGGAGGTTTAATATACCACTTGATACATATTCGCGATGAGTAAAAATTATATTCTAAGATATTATATTATGTTCATGCATTTGACAATTATCCTAGTGTTATTAATTTAATAAGTTAACGAGCTGTTTGGGCGATCGATGGTCCAGGATTACCAGAAATTTCTGGGATCGAGTACACTACGTTGCTAATTTACGTTTATATTCCTCGATGGTGTAGCGGTAGTGTATGCGACTGCTATTAGACTGAGGTCTCGGGTTCGATCCCCGGATCGGGCAATGTTAATGAGCTTTTTCCTAAAAAGTAAAATTCTAAGTAACAGTCCGGAGTTTGGAAATGTGCCCGGTAGACGTCAATAGGCTCGCCCCCTATTACGTGGGACTTAAACATAGCTGGCGAGTCGTGGGTGTGTAATACACCTGTAGGCGTAACGTGACAAGTGAAACACACGAGTTCAGATTAACGACTGCATATTTATTAAAGATGAATACAGTTTTATATTATTATAATAGAATACAATTTGGTCATCCCTTACATCTCCCCGTTAGTAAAAAAAATAAAATAAATTTACAATTTTATTTTATGATTTCTATAGTAACAGCAGGAAGCCAATAAAAAAAAAACTTTTTAAAATCTAAATAGTATTTTGTATAATACTATATTTACTTACAAACTAAATTACATAAACATCAAATTATGATTAATAATATTTAAGAGGATAAACACCAATATAATAATATGCACTTTAAAATAAATTGTGCAATAACATTGTTCAGATTTGAACCTTTCATCTACCATTCAGATTTCGCTCCGGTGTCCACTGATCATAAGGCATAATTTATAACGTACGCGCAGGTACAATGTTATGTAAACAAAAGCTCGTTACGTGAGATATCATTATTATTATGACATGATTCGTCTCACATCAATGTATAAAGTTTATTGTGGATTTATAAGACTAATTATAATAAGGTTTTGTTCTATTTTTGTGAACCAAGTCATTTTTACCATTTATATTTACTTCTACATTAGGTGATAAGTCTCTCATAACTTTATAAGGTCCCGAATATAAACTTGTAAGCTTATTACCAGTCTCATTTTTTATTAATATCAAATCATTAGGCTTGTAACGAACCGGATTAGTATACTGATCGTACCTATTTTTTGTATTATGTTTACTAACTAATAAATTGTTTCACGCTTCGGTTTGAGACACTTGTAAACGGTATTTCAGTTCTAATGTGTAATTTTCATGATTATATAGTGGCTCTATTGTTTTAGTTAAGTTTGTAGGCAAATTACATTTCTTACCGTAGACCAGTTCAAATTGTGTGAACTTAGTTGATGAATGTACAGAAGTATTATACGCAAAGCACCAGAACGATAACCATGAACTCCAAGTCTCAGGTCTTCCTTCAGCTTGTATGCGTAAAAATGCACCTAAACTCTTATGAGAGTTCTCTAACGCTCCGATACTCTGATGGTGATACGCTGTTGAGTTAAGTTTACTAATATTTAAAATTTTACAAACCTGTCTGAGTTTATGGCTAACTGAGTTTATGGCTGACACACTGAAGTGTCAGCCATAAACTCAGTACCTCTGTCGGTCGCTATCTCTCTCGGTACTCCATGTTGCAGAATAAAATTGTTAACAAATACTCACGCGACTTCATTAGACGTTCTGGTAGTCAATGGAAATGCACATACATATTTTGACAATTCGCATTGAAGAGTTAATATATAATTTAAATTTGTTTCATCCCTATCAAGTGGTCCTACAACATCTAGAAATATTTTTTCAAACGCTCCATGAGTAGAAGTGACAGTCAGTGGTTCTTTTATATGAACAGTATGTTTTTGTTTCTGACACTTAGGACATGTTTTAACAAAATTCTTAATATCTGCCTCAAGTCCAGGCCAAAAATAACTCTTTTTAATATTATTGAACATTCTTCTTATGCCTGCGTGGCCACTCGTCGGCAAAAGATGAAAGTCGTTCAAGATAACCATATCATTCATATCGTATTTATTTTCAACTCTTATTATTCCTCTTAAAATACACAATCTAGGCCCTTGCCAATTAACATGTTTTTTATTTCACTTATTAATTTATCTACAAATATTTTATTATTTTCATTTTTAATGAAGTATAGTTCTTCCACATTTAATATTTTACAAAAATCACTCAGCTCTCTCGCAAATGCGTTTCGCGTCATCTGTGATTGCGTAGCTGGATTTATAAATATTGTAAATAACTCTGACATAAATATAAAAGTACTTATTTCATATGTTATTTTATTATTTTTCCTTAACTCGTTTAATCTATTTTGGTTTATAAATCTAAGTTCAACTGAATTTTTCGGTTTGAAATGAGTTTCTACGACTTTTGGTTGATCAGGCCAATTGTCGGTAGGAGTCACCGCGGAGTAGAATCCGCGTTCTCTAATCGCTTTTTCTGTGCACGTGTCATAACGTTTATACATTCATTCATTTCCTTAAGCTCATTTGAGGAAAAAACTAAACGAGACAATGCGTCTGCAGCCGCATTTTCTCTGCCTTTAATGTACTCAACTATAAAATTATACTCTTCAAGTACGAGTCTAAACTTAAGCAATCTGCTTGAAGGATCTTTCATGTTATATAAATAAATTAATGGCTTATGGTCGGTTATTATTTTAAATTCCCGGCCATACAGGTAAGGCCTACAATATTTAACAGCCCAAACAATCGCCAGCAATTCTTTTTCGATTGTGGGGTAGTTTCTTTCCGCTTTATTTAAACTCCTACTGACGTATGCAACTGGTCGGCCGTCCGAATTGGATAAAACAGCTCCTAGCCCGTAACCTGATGCATCAGTATGAACGATAAACTTATTTTGTTCTGATAAGTCAGGATATTGTAATATAGGTGGTGATATTATACTTAATTTTAATGTTTCAAAAGATTTTTGACACTGTTCATCCCAAATAAATTTGATATTCTTCCTACACAAATTATTTAAATAATAAGCTTTATCTTCAAAGTTAGGTATAAATTTCCTGTAGTAGTGTGCCAAAGCGACAAATCTTTTTACCTCGTCCGTACTTTTAGGAATAGGGTAGTTTTTGATAATTTTAATTTTTTCAGGGTCGGGCGACACACCGTCACTCGATACTACGTGGCCTAAACAGATTATTTGTTTTTTTAAGAAATCACATTTAGCGGGATTTAATTTTAGATTTACTTTTCTCATTCTTTCAAAAATATCCTGCATTTTTTCTATGTGAGAATTTAAATTAATTTTCTCGTAGTAAAACCGTTTTGTATTTAAACACGCCTGTATAGGCCAATATAGTATTTTTTCTCAAATATCTTAAATGTACAGACACAGCTCTGTTACAGATTTATAATAGTATAGAAGATTGAGACACAACAGTTAGAATATTTATTTCTTTGAATTTCTGTCTAAGGGAAACTCTCGAGCCTAGATTATAGCACGAACGGCCTTTTTCTGAAGTACAAATATAGAATTTAAATCTGCAGAGTATCCCCATAGCAGTATGCCATAGGACATAGGTATCCCCATAGCAGTATGCCATAGGACATAGGATACTATGAAAGTAGCTGAAATAAACTATTCTAGCCGTTTCAACATCAGTCAATAATCTAATTTTGTTTACCGCATATGCTGCTGCCTACTTGACAATTTTTGAATACGGGGTTCATCTGTGCAGGTTTTTTTAGTGGGTGAGAGCCCCACACTACTTACTGCGTCGTGGTGTGCGGTTAGATATATTTTTTATTTTAAAAAAGGTACTTTTACTAACAAAGTTAAATTCATTTTGACTATTGTATTCTTTATAGAAAAGATTCTCCTTCTGAAACGTGCTCGGAATACTTACAAATCGATATGAAGTCAATTTAAAAGTCGAAGCGATATTAAAATTACTTCAGAGGCGACAAGAGCACTTACCTCACCCGCAGAAATAAAGTATAGCAGCTTAAATATCAACATACCTGTAAAGAGCACAAAAAATTTAGTTACAGTGTGTTATAAATATAATTTAAAGTTTTCTTTCGTAAGCAGAGTAGACTACAAACTTCTCTAATAAATAGACAAATGTGTCACAATCTAGAGCGTGAAGAGTGAGCTTACAATTACTAGAGCTTTTCTAGTGGCAGAGCTTGGCTTATCCCAGCATGAATGGACCGGCTCATTTAGGTAACCACCACCCTCTTACCGAAAACCAGCGTGAAACATTGGTAGGTATTCCTACCATTGTATTCCGTTTGGTGAGGGAGGGCGCCGGAGGCCGAAAGCCCCTTCTTATATCCTTATTATTCTTCCTGTCCACGTCCTATCCCTTTCCTTGGAGATGGTGACGCGTTAGTGATACCTCTGGTGTTGCTAGCGTCTGTAGGCTGCGGTGACCGCTTACCATCAGGTGGACCGAATGCTTGTTTGCCACCTATGTAATATAAAAAAAGACTTAGTTTAAATCATAGACATACTCGTAGAATATACTAGTGTATTCTAAGTTTATGGATTAAATGAAGGAAGTGGTAGTCTAACGGTAAAAAAGGACAGTGGTAACGATTTTGATCCCCAATCTAAGGACGACACTTCGAAAGGCACACGCCTTTGACTTTAAAAAAATGTTGAAATATGTACATAACTCATTTATTGACAAATAATGGCTGTTCTATAAAGAAACCTGCAAAAGATGGAGATTTTCTCGACAGCTTGTGAAGTTAGCCAACTCGTGCCAAGCTTGGTGGACGATGGCCTAAGTTGCTCTCCCTCTGAGAGACCCGAGCTCAACAGTACGACAGTAAGAGTTACGAAACAAAATATATCAGTCACAGCCCATCTTTCTTTCCCTGAAGTTGACTGCAAGACGCTGCGCAGTACCCATTTTTGTGTCGCAAGTGATGTGCGTCTTCTTGATACATTTTACATAATATAATTGAAGGATTGTAATCGATAATCGTATTATTTATCGATCGTATTAAAATATGTGCACGCTTTTCTATATCTCGGTTAAATCTTAATCACTCATAATGCTCATAGACATTTTATAGGTTCTAAAAATAATAAATGGGACCTAAACAATCAGAGATCAAAACATAATGATCCTATTCCATTGTTTCGTTAATCGAGTACATAATAGCATTTGAAATGGTCACCAATAATCGTATTATAAGGGCACAATCCCCACTTCTTCTTCTGTGCCTAACTTCAGAGACGCAAAGATCCGTTTGGCTACTATACAAATAACCATATAGTTACATGGACACTCAGGCAGCAACATTACCTTTTCCATGGCCCTTTGTTGCTCTTACAGCACTCTACGTTTATACTTATATAAAACATAACGTGCATCTCGTATTACATGCCGCGCCAGGCAGTTGGATGTCATATTTTCCACTAAGAACATTTCTATCTATGCTCATTTCTGATTTGGTCCATTCGTCGTCACGCCAACATCATCAACTCCGTAACTAGCAATTTCAGAGGGATTACGTAAACGGAGTGATGTAATAAGCTTAACGTATGTATCTGTATGTCTGACTGTGGTATCATAGCTCCCAAAGAGCTCAACGGATTTTGATTTGGTTTTTTTGTTTGGAACGCAGCTTTGAAAGTCTATTTAGCCATTTGAAGACTATCAGCTTTTTTCATCCACTATCATATTTGGGAGTTAGGCAATCACCAAGGTCTGATGATCCAGTAAAGGGGAAGGTTAGTGTGTAGGGAAATTTGTAGTAGGTATATTCTTGTTCTAAAATTACCGACATAGTTTTTAATACATCCACAGACGCACTCTTGTACCTTCTTGACAGTATTGAAAATGATGAAAATGATGACATTGACGGCGCTTTTCAAAGAAAACAATTTACTAAATACTCATTTATATAATAATTGAAAACTATCTTTGCTTTTCAATTATTTTTTACCTACGCTTTCATATAATCTGGGGAAGGATATAGGAACAGGAGGAGAACGAAACTCACCTATACCAAATCTGTCATGTATTGAAGGAAGGTGGAGTCAGGAGTCTACGAAACCGGCGTGCGTGTATGAAGAGAATTATGAATATTGAGGAAGCGAGAGATGTATGCAAGAATAGAGCCTCTTGGCAGTCTGTTCTCTCTGCCTACCCCGCAAGGGAAATGGCGTGATGATAAGTAAGTAAGTAATCTGTGGGAGCGCACCTTTCTTTATATGTAACCAGTTAATTGGCATGTTCTCGCTATTCTACATCGCCTTACGGTTTCTTCACATTGAGTTTTTAAAGAGGAAAAAACTGCTACTAGCTTCTAAAACTATAACATATAGAATGATTTCTGAACGTAGTTAGCCGGGAGTATAACGTCGCCTTGGACAATATATAGGTTCTTGTTGTCACACGAGTATAATTTATATGATAATGATTTTGAATTTTTAATAAAATTAGAATGTCTATAATCAAAATTAAGGAAAAACCAATTGTCGATCACAAAGAGACTTGTGCTGAGCGGGAATCGAACGCACTCTCTGTAGGTACGGAATATGTATTAAACCACACCGTTATTTGTCACTCCTCTATTATTATGACATATATTATTGCCACTTTCACATTTATATTATTAAATAAGGATATAGAGTAAACAGAAAACCTAAAAGAAAAACATAAGCATCACGCCTGTATTTCCGAAGGAGTAGGCAGATGTGTATTACACACACACGGTTCGCTAGCTATGTTTAAGTCCCACGTAATAGGGGGCGAGCCTATTGCCGTCTACCGGGTACATTTCCAAGCTCCGAGCTGCTAATGAAAATTTTTCCTATTACGAAAAAGCTCCATAACATTGCCCGACCGACCGAACCGAAAAAAAGAGGAGAAGCCAGAACTGATGTTAGAGTATAAATAGACAATGGCGTGCTAGAATAAGTGGATGAATTTGTATATCTTGGATGCGGATTCAGTCGTGATGGAAGACCAATGATATAGAGGGAAGAGTAAATGCAGGAAATAGAGTGAACTGAGAATTGGAACAACTTCTCGGCAGCCATTACCTCAGCCAGAAGGCATGTGTAGTAAGTAAGTAAGTAAAATGTGCAAACAGGCAATCAATTAGAATATCATTGCATTCTGCCTGTTCTGCAAGAATAATTGGTGCCCCAAGGTCCCGTGATTACTAATATCTGCAATGGTAATGGAAAATTCTTTGGAAAATCCAAAAGTGCACGCCTCATAATCTTCATTTTTCACAATAAAATTGTAACTAATAATGTATTGGTCTTACTAAGTAGTTTTCAATCAATCACATAGATAGCGCTAATTTCATGGTTTTCATGTCTTATAGGCGTATATATAGCGCTATTTTTAAGAAGTACTTCTATATTGGTCTATAGAAATAGTTCTCAAACTTCTCATAAGGATAGCGCTGGTTTTAGTGTCAAATCCAACGTAAACATTCATATTTTTTTGTTTATTTAAATAACAATTAAACCACATCCAATCAGACCGTGAAAAGTAATAGGGCTCTATTCGTAGTTGTACTGGTTAATAAGAAAAAAAAAAGACTCGATTAGTAAAGTATTTCGATTGTTATCGTGTTAACATACATTATCTAAAACATACGGACGTCAAAAACACAACATTTTTAAATGGTTTTTTAACTAGTTTAAATAACAAAAAAGGAATAAAAAATATCATGAGTGTCAAAAATTGTGTTTTTTCTTGATATGTGTGTGTATATATTATTTTACAAGTGCAATGAAAAGTAGAGAAATTTTAAGTTTGAAAAATCAGTTTAACTGCGTAAAATGAAAATAGTACCCACCTCAATGCTTCGCTTATGAGGCGTGCAATAAACTAGCCTCTGACGTAGGAATTCATTACCTAGGCAGAATCGATATTTATTTATAACTTCCACTTTAGGGCTAAATTGACTTTCTTATTTTAGAGTACGGCACGAGAATATAGCAGATGGCGGACTGGCTTAGATACCGGCCTCCCGCCCGAGTGTTGTGGGTTCGATTCCCACGCAGGACAACTCTTTGTGTGATACACAAATAGTTGTTCTGAGTCTGGGTGTACTTTGTGTCCGTGAAATTGTATGTTTGTAAAGTCCCCCGCGATACAAGGATTATTCCTTAGTGCAGGGTACTGTCAAAAAAACTTGTGATTATAGTAAATACATTTAAAGAAAGGGATAGAAAATACAATATTATCAATCTAATATAGATTGTGATAGCTCAGCCACAGAATAGATATTCATATTAGTCCTACGGCCTAGCGGTAAAATCAAGGAGTGCAAAGACAGTGGTATCGAGTTCGAAGAATGAAGTCTGCCAACCCGCACTGGGCCAGCGAGGTGGACTATAGCCTAATCCCTCTCATCGTGAGAGGAGACCCGTGCCCAAAAGCGGGACAGAAAAAGGGTTAAAAATATATACTAGAAAGTGCGACAGTATTGTAATATTTCGGGTATTTTATTCAATTTGTAACTTATATACTTCAACTGTTTAGATCAACATCTTTCTAGTCCCAAAACGGGAATCTGGGTTCAATTCTTTAGAAACCTCTGACCAATACATTTTATGTCTAGTGGACTAAAATATACAACTTCCTCGTTACCGCGTGAAAAATCTCGGCGTAAGAAAAACATGAAGCTTATTGTTACAAATATAATTTCTTGGACCAGACTATAGACGCAAATATTTATTTTACTCTTAAGTGCTGCTTACAATAAAAGGTCATCACCCTTTGTTTCACCCCCAAAGCCCCAAACATCATAACGTTTTGAGTGAGCAATTTCAAAAGGACAAATTTAACAAAGTTATTTCCACGGAGAACGGTAAAAGACTACGTGGTTATTTAAAAGCTTTGCATATTTAGTAACTTGGGCGATTATTGATCATATTATGACTACATTAACAACTTATATCTTACAGTCTTATAACTGCACAGATGGCGGAGTGGTTTAGATACCGGCCGTGGGTTCGATTCCCACAAATAAAAATTGCAGCAATGATAGAGTTAAATGTTAAGACTCAGTTCTGATATGACAGAGGTTTTGCGTTCATCCGCAGTCTCGAGTCGGTACTTAACGTAAGACAATCTATGGAACAACATTTTTAGAAATTTTTCACTGCTCCGGTTTTGGAAAGAAAGATGAGGAAGTATGCCTTAGAAATACATCGATAGGTATAGTCTGAGAACGCGCATTGGGCAGGGGGCTGAAACTAATTTCCAAATAATGTAGACCGGTGCTCAGCAGCGTAACTGTATCAAATTTTAGATATATAATATAAACATAGCATCACGCCTGTATTCCCCGAAGGGGTAAGCAGAGGTGTATTACACACCCACGATTCGCCAGCTATGTATAAGTCCCACGTAATAGGGGGTGAGCCTATTAACATCTACCGGGCACATTTCTAAACTCCGGGCTGCTACTGAGAATTTTTCTTTTTAGGTAAAAGCTCAATAACTTGCATTGAACCCGAGACCTCATGATTAGCAGTCGCATACGCTACCGCTACACCACCGAGGCAGTTATTAGTTTAGTTTATTGATAAAATGATTGCATACTTTTATTAATAAAATTGGATGCGGCGCAAGCGTACAATGAGCGTAACGAAACAATGAGCATAACGGGACAATGAGTCATCCTTTTTCGTGCGTGCAGCCGGCATTCATCGATTTATTAGACGTTGTCACCTCAAAAATTAAATTCAAATGAAAATTTTTACAAGAAATAATCCTCCAAGCCACATTATTACGTTTAAAGCTGCTGAAGTTTAAGATGAATAAATTATATTGTCGTCGTCGCAACGTCACATACGAGTACATGTGCCACATCAACGTGTGTGGTGTTTCCATTATCAATATAGATTGCAAAGTGATTAATTAATACATATTTAGCTTTACATAAATTGTATGCGTAATACATTATTATATTATGGAGTTGTATTAAAAATACTCGCACATTTCCACAAATGTTGTTAACTAAAATACATAGAACAGAAAAAACAAATCTAAGAAATAACTAAAACTTGGAATATGAGCCGCTTCAAAGTACTTATAAGAGCTGTAACTAACAGCAAATATGATTATAAACTTCTCATCAGAAAAATCGAAACACCTTGCAGGTTTATGTTTTGTAAGGATAATCAGAAAAATGTGTATATTTAGGAATATGTGTCAAATGTCCTTTAATAGTGAATAATATGAGGTTTTCAAATCCTAATTTAATGTTCTAAATTCAAATTAAAATTTCATAGGTTTCGTATTTTGTTTAACAAGCCATTTTTACCCTGTATGGAGTATGAAGGAAATTTATAAAACAACACACGTACATAATGAAAAAAAAAGCTAAGAAACGTTTATTTAATAACTTGTATTCCCTCCCCGAGCTCTTATTACTGCTTCCATACGGTTTTTAATCGATCGGATGAGAGTCACGATCAAAAAATGTTGTGGCATTCCATTCCATTCCTCTTGGATTGCATTTTGCTGCTGGCTAAGTGTTTCTGAGGCAGGATCTCTTGCACGAATTCGTCTCTTTAATTCATCCCATAGATGTTCAATCGGATTCATGACCGGGCTTCTTGCTGGCCATTCCATATTGGAGATACCGACTTCGGTAACATATTCTCATCATGAATATGAAACCGTTGCCAATAAAATGTGTATAGGGCATCACGTGAGGCTCAAGACACTGTTCGATGTACCAATGACTGTTTAGTGCAGGCAGACGTGGCCCAGACACAAAGACAAGCTCTGTCTTACCGGCGGCGCTGATTCCTCCCCAAACCTTTCACGAAACGCCACCATAGCTGACCTTTTCTTCAATGCAGCATTGTGCAAAGCGTTCTCCATCTCTGCTGTAGACCTTGTTCCTTCCGTTGTTACCATACAGCATAATTTTACACTCATCAGAAAAGAGGACTTTGTTCCACTGAGGTATGACCAATCTAGATGTTCCATGTGCAAAGTCAAGGCGTGCTCTTCGATGGTCTGCAGTTAATTTCGGCCCATTTGCTGGCTTGTGCAGTACCAGTCCATGATCCTTCAACCTTCTTCTAATTGTAGAGTCACTTACAGCCACCCTACGTACAACATGAAGCTGCTGCTGCAGTTGAAAAGCATTAAGGCGTCGATTTCGTAAAGAAGTTGTTACAATAAATCGATCATTTCGCTCAGAAGTGACCCAATTCCTCCCAGAACCTGAACGGCGCGTGAACAAACCTGTCTTCCGATAGCGTTTGTAGATTCTATGAACAGACGATAGGCTTAGATGCAATCTTTCAGCCTCAACACGCTGACTAAGTCCAGAATCCAGCAATGCCACCACTTGGGCGGCTTCTGCGGGAGAAGTATCCATATTTTTTAGAAAAAAAACTTTTTCAGACGTCCCAAAGTCACAGTACATACACAGTATACAGAACACACCCCACAGGATGGATGGATGGATAGGATAAACAAATGAAATTCTAATTTTGAATTTTCGCATATCACTATAATGGCCAAACTGCCAGCTATACAATCATGTGATTTTTTTATGGAATGAAAACTCTTTTGTGTTAAATTAGGACCGAAACCATAAAAAGGTAAGTGTTTCAATTTTTCTGATGAGAAGTGTATTTTTTCCGCCTAAGAACAGGTTCAATTAATTTTATACCTACTCATTTCGTAATGAAGTTACTATAAATATAAATAAGTTAATAGTATTTTTCGGAAGTAGTTCCGAAAACATATACTATTAACTTATAGAGAAATAATTATACCTTATATGATTTTATACTTGAAGAATATGTTGCGCCTGGACGAAAGTCGTTTTTACTGCGACCTATATTCCGACTCGTTACAGTAAACGGCAACTCAGCACTGCGTACTTTTGGAGGTTGTTCACCTCTAGCATTGTTAGGCTGCCTCAGTACAAGCTCACTCGATATTGTTTTTAGCTCCCGACGTAAACGAAGGGGTTAAGTTTAACGTGTGTATCTGTGATCAAGATTATTCTTAGAAGTAATTTTTTAAACAGTCTGTTCAGCCGTTATAAGATAATCAGATTTTCTGATGGTTCTTATGTTCTATTGGTAGAGGCTTGCTTGTCTGTTGTTGTGTTGACATGAATGAGCCGGCTCGATAGTACATGTACTATCCACTATTGAGCCAGCCCATTACTATTGAGACACCCTCTTACAGAAGAACAGTGTGAAACAACGGTAGGTACTCCTACCCATGTGTTTCGTATGGTGAATGAGAGCGCCAGGGGCTCAAATCCCTCCCTATCCTCTCCTGATTATTCTACCTATCCACCTCCTTTGACTTTACTTAGAGATGGCGACGCACGAGTGATGCCTCTGGTGTTGCTAGCGTTTGTAGGCTACGGTAACCGCTTACCATGAGGTGGACCGTATGCTGCCGCCGGCGGACCACTCAAGTAATCCAACACAGTACCAGTGGGCCGTCAATAAAGGCGGAGAGACGGCACAAGGTGGGTTTCTTTAGTAGGTGCGGGCCCCACACTACCCTGTTCGTTGCCCCGAACGACGGGGTTTGCGGTTAGGAATATTTTTTCCCGCTTAAACAAAAAAAAAGAAAGGTATATCGTATCGTATCGTATGCTTGTTTGCGACCCGCGTATTAAAATATATAATCGTGGCTACTAAATATTATCATTGTTAGCGGAAGAAACGTGATAGGTGCAAGCTGGCGACTTCCTGATTTCTCAACGGACCAATGTGTGGATAGATATCCCTCGGCGTAATAATACTATTACGATTATTATATAATCCAATCATTGAAATGTTGCCTTTTCGTATCCACCATAAGTATTATTGATGCAGTGTCTGGCCATATTGACTTAATTATCTGACAATATAAAATTTTATTGAAATCTATCCAGTTGCTTTTTCGTGATGCGCGGCCATTAATATTCTGAATTTTCATAATGTACATAGGTCGGTACTTGTTGACAATTTATCACTGCTCGGTGAAGGAAACGTCGTGAGGAAACCTGCATGCCTTTGAGATTTACTCGACGGCTTGTGAAGTCTGCCGACATGCAAATGTAGACATACATTCAACAACTACTTTACTTTATAATAAAAAAATATAGATAGCCGATGGCGGTGTACCCATTGGGGTGATATTATAATTTTTTTTTTATATCTTTGCCTGCGGCTTCGCTGCAGCCAAAAGCTAGTTTTTAGGTAATATCTCAGGTTCCCGACATAGTAGCGGGATAAAATATATACCAATTTTTAAGCATAATCAAGAGCTTTCAAATAAAAACAAGTTGCATCAAAATCTGTTCAGTAGTTTTTGCGTGATGCGCGAACAAACAAACAGATAAACAGACAAACAAACAAAAATTCTAAAAAAAAATGTTTTGTGTTTAGATATGCCTATAAAAAATAAGAGAAAACATTCTGTTTACAACGCGACCACTTAATTAAATAAAATTATGGTCAAATAATTCGACTATAACTATTGTAATGCCTTGTAATGTACAATATTATTCGCTTTTTCTTAATTTTTTATTGAATTAATTTCAAATCCATACCGTCGACATGTTTGTTATACATATTTTTATTATTGTAAATATGCCAATATTGTCAACATATTAAATATCTCTCACAGTCTTTTGTCTCATTCACTCACTCACTTTACATATTATGAGATTTAAAAAAACAGTTTTTTTTTTATTTTTTTCTTTTTACAAACCTTGTCCTGGCAATAGCAAACACAACAAAAAAAGAATTATCCAATTTGGTATAGTCGTTCGGAAATTATGCGCGTACATGTATACATTTCGTCGATTTATTTTTATATAAGTATACCTATAGATAATATTTTGACGTGATAACGTCTTATAAATCAATGAACGCCGCACGGCTGCACGCACGGAAAGTCTTACGATCCGAAAAATGTATGGCTACCGATGCATTGTTTGTGAAACTCTCAGAAAACATAATTATAATTATGACGTTATATATCGTCCGTAAACCGACTTTACAGACAAACATATAGTTTTTTTTTAAATCTTTTGATATCTCGTATCTCACGAGGACATTGAGGCCATTTAAGAGAAGCTCCCCCACGGGAGTAGCCTGTCTCGCTCTAGCTATCGACCCGCCCAAACTCAATTGGCGTTATCGTTACACATTTTGTTGAACTCCCAAGCGCTCATTGGACCTCTTGTTAAATTTACACAACTTTCAAAACAACATTAACGAATAAAAATAAATAGATAAAACTAACATTTTGTGATGAAAATGAACTTTGAATTAAACACCACCAGAGTTCCTGCTGCTGATAACAGCAGCTTTGCACGCGTGATTCACATAAAATAAGGATTTATTTAATAAATATTAAACTGAATAATACCATAATTAAGGTCTTATTAAAAAAAAAACCTAAATAACTATATCAAGATTCCAACAGACGGTGCAAATGTGAACGATTTGACCAAACGTTGCTATTCAAACTTATTATAAATACTCCGTCTCTGTAAATCGTTTCTACAGCAAAGTGCGGCGTTTTAATATGAACTAGAAATCTACTTTAATGCTGATCAATAACGATGTATGTTTAGTTAAAACACCGGTACTTAAATATAGCTCCAAATGAAAGTAGCACCTTTACGATTATAATTCGACGCGTAAGTACCTAATATCATGCGCCATTATTAGGTAATATCTTAATTGTAAAATTAAGTTTACCTGGTCGGTATAATGTATGAAAATACTTCCGACAGATGGTGCAGGCGTCACCCAAAGACGTTAAGTATGAATGTGTTATCGAAATTAGCAGTCAGGAGCAAGGGTCACGATGGCTGAATTGGCAAAGCATCTGGACGGTATCCAGGAGATGCAGGTTTGAATCCTGCTCGTGACTGTTATTTTCGATTTCACATTTTTCACTTTGTGTTTAATTAAAGTATGTATTACGGATCTTTTATTCTCTACAAGAACTACTCACGTTTTTGGTTTGATTAAACTGAGGTAGGGACTGACTGCATGTGGTGTACTATGTAAGTGTGTGGTGTGTGTGTGTGTGTGTATGTTTGTATTCAATCAAGCTGTTGTTGGAATTTCAATTTAAGGATTTTAAATATTTTATCTTCCCTCGACACTAAAATCAGTAATAGTATGTCAGGCCCATATACCTACTCGTATATTAGGTCAAAGTTATATCTATGAAAGAGGATTGGATCAAGTTGGCTATATTCTAGTATCGTTGCTATTTACCACTTGATATAGTTCTAGAGAAGGAATAATTACATTTAGAAAGGAATTACAAAAAATATGTTTGTCCTTGTGATGACGGACAATTAATACAATAAATCTCACTGCCCCATTCTTTGCTGCGGGTGTCTTACGAGGCGACTAAAGGAATTAAGCAATCGTAAACCATTGCATTACTGGTACTGGTAGGACTAGGGACAAAGTGGTAGTACTCACTTGTTACTAGACCCAAGCGGGTTGGCACTTCTGGCTCCCGTGTGTCCACACGGGCCAGAGGCCTCTGTGTGATTTGGGTGTAGCAGGAGATATCCGTTCATTATTTTATTTCATACCCGCTAAATGTCGTCGTACACGTACGGCTCTTTTAATTGAGTCTAGAGCGATGATTACCACTTACCACCAGGTGAGTCGTGGCCAAAAAAGCTACCTCTCGTCCTCTCAACGTCTATCAAGCTACCACTGTACTACATCAGTTGTACAGTGTAGTACAGTAAGGCAGCAGATAAGAACTGACAGACGGAGCGGCAGCCAGGTCTGGAGGTCACTATATGCCTCATAAGATGACACATATTACCTTTTTCATTTTAAAGTCGACAACCAAAATACAGATCAAAATGTTTAAAAAATCGCACCTTCAAATAGTATGAATTTTAATTGCAAAATTAAACTTACTATATTGGATTAATGCATGTAAATGCATACGATAGGTGGTGTGGATTGTAAAGACAAATGTGATGTTAAGATTGGGTATCACCGTTGGTCAGTGCGATAGCTTAGCGGCTTAGAGCACTTCCCCGGATTGGAAGGGACGCTGGTTCGAGTCCCACTCGCACTAAAGTTCTTTTTTCCACATTCACAAATAATTTGTATCTTAAGTATTGAATGATACCTATCTAACTATTCATATTGTGTAAAGGCAAGTCTTAGCGAGTATCAATATTTCGACTTGAAAGCATCTCGTAATGAGAAATTACGTGAAAATGTTTAATGTACCTACCTAATTATGGTTAGAATATTCAATGATAGCTAAGAATAAGCACTTGACCTTGTTGTGCGTAACAACAACAATTGTGAGAGCATTGAGATAAGAGAGGTTTTGTCATCGGCGTAAGAAAAAGTTTAAATTTAAAAGTGCGAGTTGAAGATTCGATTCGCGCTCGTTATGATCTTCATAAAATTTGTCTCGCCATACGAAACGTGAGTTGGTGAAACAAAATGTTTCTTAAACCAGATTTATTTGCTTCCGTTCTCGTTTCAAGTTATTTTCTCACCCACTTTTATTTCTTTAGTCTTGTCTCAAAACACCAAGATTTTCTCCTTATAAACTTTGAATATAAATAAAGTTTAGCGAATTTCCGTCGCTCGACTACTGACAAGTTCCAGCAATATAGCCAGATAAAATGAGACCCTTCAGGTTGACACTCGCAGCCACCTTACTTACGGTCAAACAACAAAGTGCCTTAAACGTTTTATTTTTCTTTGTCTTCGTTATTAGTTCAGTACCTACTGACAAATATAAACAATATATACGGAACATCACACTTGCTCTGTTTTTCCATTATATCTATACTATTACAAAGCTGTAACAGAGCTGTGTATGTACATTTAAGATATTTGAGAAAAAATACTTTATCTATCTATATATATATAAGCGATTTACCACTCACTGACTCATCACGATATCTCCGAAACCATACGTCCGATTGACTTGAAATTTTACATAGATGCTCTCTCTCTCTCTCTCTCACGACGTACGCTCACTAAGAAAGGATTTTACAAAACTCCTATCCAAAATATATATTTTTATCTGCTATCGTATTCAGACTTCTACACTTATCTTAGATATTCCGATTTCTAAAATGTATTTTAAATAGGCATTAGTTTAATAGTTTTTTTAAAGACATTACAGATTACAAATTATTTGTGAATGTGAAAAAAGAGAACTTTAGTGCGAGCGGGATTCGAACTGCGTCCCTTCCAATCCGGGAAAGTGCTCTAAGTCGCTAAGCCATCGCACTGACCAACGGCCACAGCCAATCTCCACATCACAATTGTCTTTACGACCCACGTCACCTATCGGATGCAACGTATTTTGACCAGATCGGAGACGTTCTTAAGGAAGCCCAGGTTAAGAGTACTCGAAACCAACGAGCATGCATGAAAGCGCTGATGATAGTAGATGAAACGAAAGATGTGTGTCAGGATCGTAGCAAGTGGAGAGATGTGGTCTCTGCCTACCCCTACGGGAAGAAAGCGTGACAATATGTAGGTATGATTTAATAAAATAACTACTCTTACTCTTGCTCACCCGACGAACTTCGTATCGCCATATTATTAATCGTGAATTTTGAAATGAAAATTTTTAAAGTACTAATATCGCTATTAAAAAATAGGGGTTGGCAGTAGAAGGATGAAAATTTAGGGTTGTTTGTATTTTAAATGCCGAAACATAATAAAATAAAAATACAAAACTGACCAAAAATTTTAAAAAATATTTAGGAGTGGGTCGATATGAAAAATAAATGTTGGTCGATTCTCAGACCTACACGATAACATTTCATACAAATCGGTCCAGCCGTTTCGGAGGAGTTTGGCAACAAACGCCGCGACACAAGAATTTTATATATTAGATAATAACTTTTAACTGCGTGCGTGAGCTTAATGACACTATTCAGAAAAAACGAGAGAAAAAGAGACAGACAATGAGTTTTTCAAAAGAGATTTGGGTATTATTAGGGACATTGATACGTTGCGAAAAATAATACTAAACGAAATAAGTGCAGGAAAGCGTAATCTGAACTCATCTATTATAGACACACTTTTAATGCCTAATTGTGGATCTTCTCTGTTTTATACATCAATTACATCAACTGCCTCTGTGGTGCAGCGGTAGTGTAAGCGACTGCTGATCTTGAGGTCTCTGGTTCGATTCCCGGATAGAGTAGTGCTATAGAACCTTTTCGTAAAAAGAAAAATTTTCAGTAGTCGCCCGGAGTTCGAAATGTGCCCGGTAGACGCCAATAGGCTCGCTCCCTATTACGTGGGACTTAAACATAGCTGGAGAATCGTGGGTGTGTAATATACCTCTGCCTACTTCTTCGGGGAATACAGGCGTGATGCTATATTTTTGTTTATACATCAATGCTTATAACACATAATTATACTAGGCTGTACGGCTTCATGGTGAGTAAGGTGGTAAGTTTGCCACGCCCTGAGTGGTTGGCGTGGTAGCCTATAAACCAAAGGTAGCCTTCGCGAGTAATCCACCCCAAGAAAAGCTATGTCCTATGGCTTTTAAGAATGAGGAATAATGAAGAGGAATGATGATATAGAGGAGATGAGGAAGTGGTCAGTTAAAATTATAGGAAGGGAAAGGTTTGGTAGGTTTCTAATTAAGAGATAGAAACACACATATTTAGACATTTTTGAATTGATAATATTAAATTTAATTTTATATTTGACATCGGATAGGTAACGCATATGGTTTTATAAAATCACGGGTATAATAGGGGTCGAATTTAGAAATTAAGTCTTTAACGCTGACGAAGTCGCGGGTATCAGCTAGTTAGGCCATATAGGCGTGTCTAACTATTTTTAACTTTCTGCTAAGAAAATTGAAAATTTTCAAAAGTTGGGAAGTTATTGGTTTTACCCCGTTTTTCGAAAATCGAGTTTTCAAGGGATGTTGACGTTTTGAGGTCCTAGGAAACTTCCCCGAATGTTTCCGCTAGATGTTTGTATCTATGTGTGTGTGTATATGTTTGTGTATATATATGTGTGTGTGTGTGTGTGTGTGTGTGTGTGTGTGTGTGTGTGTGTGTGTGTTTATGACCGATTCGAACCGGTAGATCTTGAGAAAACTCAGAAAAAACGTCAAAAAAAAATTGTATTTTTTAGGAATAACTTTTAAACAGTTTTAGCGATCGATGAATTCGAAATCGATAATATAATCGATTCCAAAAACTAATCAGCTGCTAAGAGCAAAAAACCACGTCGATCGCCACGAGTCCAGTCAAAATCGGTTGATTTCGTGAGATATCGTTGTCGAAAAAAAATTTTAAAGATATTTTTTTTTCAGAATTTCTATGAAATTTTCAGTCTGACCAGTTGAAGCTTTAAGATTTTTCAAAGAGCTCAAACAGTTGCGTTGAATGCCGTTAACTACGAGAAAATCGGTTTATTCATTCAAAAGTTACTGCGATTTGAAAATTCAACGAATAGTGTTTTATTAAATCTCTATCAGACTTTTGAGCTCGAAGAGTAATAAGTGCAATTTTGAGCACTTAATTATCAAATTAGCGGGAAGTTGCAGGGATGGACTTTAGGGTCAACCGTTTTCCACATTTTTTTAAGAATTTTTATCTGTTTGTCTGTTTATCTGTTTGTTCGATCGCGCATCACGCAAAAACTACTGAACGGATTTTGATGCAACTTTTTTATTTGATAGCTCTTATGTAGACTTAAAAACTGGTGTATACTTTATCCCGCTACTATATCGGAAACGTGAGATATCACCTAATATAAGAACTAGAAATGCCATGTCGGGCCGGCTTTTGAATTGTCCCACCCCTCTCCTCCCATGGGAGTCGTAAGAGCCGACTGAGGGAATACCGAGGGAGTGGGCAGCAGCACTCCCTCGAGTATTAACAACATCTACTGCGATCGCCAACCCGCCTGCCAAGTGTGGCGATTACGGCACTATCCCCCATATGAGCGAAACACATGTTGTGGCGTTGTCTTGGGGAGGCCTGTGCCCAGCAGTGGACGTCGAAAGGCTGATGGATGGATGGATGGATAAGGACTAGGTTTTAGCTGCTGCGTAGCCGCGGGCAAAGGCTAGTACAGTTATAAAAACAACATTTATACTGTAATTTCAAACTAATCCTACGCAAACCCCCGAAAGGCGGAAACATTACTTGAAATTAGGATAAGAAATGTAGTAATCTATATAGACTGTACCCACAAATGATTAAAAGTAAGCTCACACATTCATTTATAGCACTATTTTTCAATAAAATCAATCGGGAATGTGAATAGCTGAAATTGAATTCAGCTTTATACGGATAAATATTCACTGAAATACAATTTTACTCTCGGTATTTAATCGAGTCTTAATATTACATAAATAGCGGATTTGAATTATTTTCTGTTATAAATCAATTTTACGAAAGTTGTTTACTGTCATAGGTTATAAGTTTGTGTTATATTTCTTACGCTGTTTCAGATATTTGACAGAATCTCTGATATCGGCGGGACAAAGGTTTTTCACGAGTAAATGTTACTGGTGTGAAAATATATTTTATTTATTAAAATTATTATTTATATTACCTTCAGAATGTGTTACCATCGAGACTTCGTGGAGTGTTTCGTGTTTCACGTGAGACTTTGTTTTGATATTTATTTAAACACTAAACAGCCAATTAAGTTGTCGTATATATTAGTACAATGATTATACATGCAATGATTATGCCGTGTGGGGCCGGCTTTAGAATTGTACCACCCCTCTCCACCCATGGGAGTCGTAAGAGCCGACTGAGGGAATACCGGGGGAGTGGGCAGCAGCACTCTTTCGAGTATTAACAACATCCACTGCGATCGCCAACCCGCCTGCCAAGCGTCCCGATTACGGCACTATACCCCATTCTTGGGGAGGCCTATGTCCAGCAGTGGACTTTTAAGGGCTGATGGATGGATGGTTGGGTGATTATACATAGATAAGGGTCATTAATATGCATAATTATTCTAGAATATTGCAATGTGGTATGGCGACCGCACTATGCTGCACATAATTTAAGAATAGAGCGGATACAAAAGAGGTTTCTTTGGCATTTATCGCACTTATCAACACCAAGCAAAAACAAAATTTCTTACAAGGATAAATTAAAAACCTACAACATGGATACACTTGAAAAAAGACGTCAATATTTAGACCTAATTTTTTTGTATAAGTTCCTCCGCAATAAAATACATTGTCCACAATTGTTGGCGAAAATTAATTTTAGAGTTCCACAGAAATACCCTCGACAACATATCACCCCACTTTACCCGCCACTTCGCAGAACTGTTCTTGTTTCCACTTCTCCCATCCCCCGTCTGTGCAAGCTGCTTAATCAGTGCAACAGTTCTATTGATATATTTGCAGATTCCCTAACTTGTTTTTGTAAAACAATAAGGAGCCTTCTTTAACTAGTGTAAGCAATCCTCAAATTATCATGTAAATTAGTAGTAAGTAGTTTTAAGATAAAAATTGTAGATGCAGTAGACATAGTTATCATAATTGAATATGTTTGTAGTGTTTGCTTATTATTAAATGTAACTTTTTCGCTATATCTAATATGACCTAGCTGTAAGTACTTGATTTTTTGTTACATTTGCTAGCGAACCAATAGTAAATAAATAAATAAATATTCTTTCAATAATGCTCCAACTCAGTATAGTGGTTTCTAGATAGTTGTAGTAATTCTAGTAATTTAGAGTATAGTTTTTGGGTGATCATAGTCCGGAGCGTGCTCATCGCGATCCTTGCCAGCCTGTAATCCACAGGCTGCAATCCGGCTTGAATGCTTACCGCAGTGCGGGTTAGAGCGTGCCCGAGAGGCGACGCGTACCGACCCGCCCTCGTCGGTACGAACAATGGCAGATGCGGCGATGGGGGCCGCCACCCATCACGCCTTGCCCAGTTTGGCGAGTCGAGGGGAGCAGTGTCGAGTAGGCACGTGGAATATAAGAGGTGGTGTGGAAGGTAAGTTACATGAGCTGGTAATCGTCATGTCGGACAGACAGCTTGATGTGCTCTGTGTAACAGAGACCAAGCGAAAGGGTAGCGACGCCTGTGATTTTCCTGGTGGCGGGATAGCTCTGTGGTCTGGTGTACCGCAGAGCGATCGGGCCAGCATTGGAGTGGGGGTGTTGCTGTCCGCTCGCTTGGCCTCAGGTGTGTAAGACTACGGAATGTTCAATCCCAGACTTCTATGGGTCCGAATAAAACTAGGTGTCAGCAGGGTCTTCATGGTCGCAGCTTATGCTCCCGTAGGCTCTTCGGTGGCATCGGATCTAGAGAAGTTCTGGGATAATGTTAGGAAAGTTCTGGATATAGCAGAAGCTAGTGAACGCGTGATCGTATGCGGAGACTTGAATGGATGGGTTGGGACCAAGCGTCCAGACTTCGAGGACGTGCATGGCTCATTTGGTGATAAGAGAGTGAACGATGCAGGTAGACTCATAGCGGATGTAAGTATGGAGAGAAACCTTATTGTGTCAAACACATTTTTTCAACGTAAGGACATTCATATGTATACATGGAGAAGGAATGAACAGAGAAGTATGATAGATTTAATTCTGGTAGACAGCCGCCTCCGAATTAAAATTCTGGATACAAGAGCCTACAGGGGTCTCACTGTCGACACGGACCACTATCTCGTTATTGCGAGATTTAGTGGTCTGTTCAGAAAGTGGAGACATTGGCGAGAGCGTATCCACTTCGGAGGGCTTGAAAGAATAAAGATTGAAAAGTTGCAAGAAGAGAGTGTAAGAGCACAGTATGCAGAGGGTGTCCGTGAACGGCTGACAATGGCAAGTCAGCCGGAATCTGACATAGAAGAATGCTGGAAAGTATAGAAAGATAGTATGGTAGATACAGCGAAATAAGTATGTGGATGCTCAAAGAAGCATAGGAAAGTGAAAGGTGATGCATGTTGGGATACGGAAGTAACAGCTTCCGTAGACCAAATGAAGAAAGCGTGACTGTACTATGTATCTTCCATGAACCTGAGTGCAATTATGAAAAAACAGAAGAAAAAAATATAGCGGCAACGTAATAATGACACCAAAGCCTTAGTAAAAGAGAAGCGTGATAGAGCAAATATGATTGCAGAAGAAAGGCTGACCAAAAACTTCGAGAACAACACCAAACTTTTCTAGAGGGAACGGAAGGTGGTGGTCACCCTTCAAAATGAATAAAATTAGGTCTAAAGGTGGAGACATTCTTACGCAAACACAAGATGTGTTAAGCCGATGGAGTGAATATTTTGAGATATGTATGCGGATGTTCAGGGTGATGTTGGTGCCACATGTGGTCTAACAGATCAGCATTCGGTACCGGCATCCTCTGATGACATTATTATGGATGAAGTTGAATGGGCGATTAGAAGTTTGAAAAATGGTAAGACAGCGGGTATAGTTATGGTATCTGCTGAGATGATCAAGCTTGGAGGCTCATGTGTCTGGGAATCCTTCCTGATGCTTCTCAATTTATCTTGGAGCTCAGGAATCGTTACCAAGGACTGGAGAAGCGCAGTCATCGTGCCCTTGTTTAAAAACAAGGGTTCACGTTATGACTGTGCAAACTACAGAGCCATAAGCTTGACCAGTTTGGCAACCAAAGTGTATGGTAAGATTATTGAAAGGAGAATGAGTGAGGTGTCTGATGAATTTTTGTGTGAGGCACAAGGAGATTTCAGGTGTGGAACAGGATGCATGGAAAGTGTTTTCTCTGCGCAACATTCTGGAGAAGCATCTGACTGTAGCCCAGAGGGTTTTCTGCAGTTTTGTGGATTTGGAGAAAGCATTTGACACTGTTGTACGAAAGGAACTTTGGGACATTTTGCCGGAGTAAGGTATTAACGGTAGACTGCTACAAGCGGTGCAGTCCAACTACATGGAATGCAGAGCTTGTGTGCGGCTGGATGATAGAATGTCACCCTGGTTTTATGTCAATATCGGCGTTAAACAGGGCTGCGTTCTATCAGCCAGACTGTTTATCATATATCTGGATAAATGTCTACAAAGGTTGAATGAAATGAATGTGGGAGTTCAGATGTATATGCAGACGATGTGGTCCTATTAGCGCAGTCTGCGGCTGACCTGCAAACCCTAGTCGACGGTATGGCAGAAGATTGTAAGAAAAGGGGCCTACGTATGAATGTGAGCAAAACCAAAATAATGGTTTTTGAAAGAGATGAAGCCAGAACAGATGTTAGAGTAGCAATAGGAAATGGTGTGTTAGAAAAAGTAGATGAATTTGTTTATCTTGGATGTGGGTTCAGTCGGGATAGAAGGTACACCACTGATGTAGAGAGAAGAGTGAATACGGGAAATAGAGTGAACGGAGCATTGGGACAACTTCTCGGCAGCCACCACCTTAGCCAGAAGGCACGTGTCGCAATACACAACGCAGTGCTTTTCCCAACGTTATTATATGGAAACGAGAGTTGGGTATGCAAAAAGGAGCATGAGAGTAAAATCAATGCGGTCGAAATGTGATCTCTGCGGAGAATCTGTGGAGTAGGCTGACTGACTGCATTCGTAATAACGACCTTACGTTACGACGACGCAAGAGAGCGAGTAGGTATGAAAGGGAGTATTGGTGTAAAGATGCGAAAGGGAATGCTCCGATGGTTCGGACATGTGGAAAGAATGCCGGACGAGCGACTGGTTAAGAATATAAACAATGCGAAAGTGGAAGGATGTAGGTACAGAGGTGACCAAGACTCACCTAGACCAAATCGGTCATGTATTGAAGGAAGGTGGAGTCAGGAAATGTATGCAAGAATAGAGCCTCTTGGCACTCTGTTCTCTCTGCCTACCCCGCAAGGGAAATGGCGTGATCATAAGTAAGTAAGTAGATAGTTCTATTAAAAACCTTTCCGAACGTTCTCTGCCCAAATCAGAGACGTTCTGGAGAAAGGCCAGCAGGCCTACTATGAACTCTTAGCTTGTTGTATTTCGTAGCATGATGTCGAATTGAGCGATCTTATTTAGGTTGTTAAGTAAGTTCATGTACGAATTTCAATACAAAGATGTCATGTTTGCAATTCAGATGATGTGCTGATTCAGCAAAAACAAAATATTGCATCTTTGACACGTCATGGTACGAAATTACGATTCAGTTCAGTTTGGGTCCTAAACTGGATCGCAATAAGAGTCCGTGGTAAGCCTGCAGGTCAGGAGTACTTTTAATCGACGTGCGTGTAATAAGAGTAAAAAATACCAAAAAGGTGACCAAGGATGACAAGTGGAAATCTGTTGTCTCCAATAATGCCTACCCCTCTACGACACAGGCCTAAGTTTATGTATGTGTATAGAAAACCAACTAGCCTCCTCTTAAATTCAAGTAAAAGCAGAACGTACCAGGCACTAACGAGCCAGATTCAACTGAAATTTGAGACATAAAACTGCCTACGCGTCGGTTCTCAAACGATACGAATTTGTTGAGAAGAGTTGAGCGGTCCTAAAATACTTCAGGGGTACGGATGTATACAATTCGTTTTTCTAATCGTAAATAATATAAAGCTACACTAGAGCGATGCTATTTATTGAGTCTTTGAATAAACAATGTCACAAAAAATATTGGAGACCCGTATGACTCATTGTTCTGTCTAGTGATTTTGGTTTACCTTATATTATGTACTAGCTGCTACCCGCAACTTCGTCCGTATGGAATTTATTTATTTTCTTTTTTAGTGCAAAATCATAATTATTTTTCCAAAATAAAAGTAGTGATCCCCGTCCCGCGAGTCCCGTCCAAATTGGTCTAGTTATTCAGGAGTTTAGCCGTTCAGGAGTTTATCAGTTCAGGAGTTTAGCCGTTCAGGAGTTTAGCCGTGGATGTATATTCGATGTAAGTATATAATTATCTATTTAAATCAGTATTCATTCACAATTTCAATGGTATATATTTAGATTTTTAGCATTTACATGCTTAGCACTATACATTAAACACAAAGTGAAAAATGTGAAATTGAAAATAACACGGCGCAGGCGTCACCCAAAGACGTTAAGTATGAATGTGTTATCGAAATTAGCAGTCAGGAGCAATTGTCACAATGGCTGAATTGGCAAAGCATCTGGACGGTATCCAGGAGATGCAGGTTTAAATCCTGCTCGTGACTGTTATTTTCAATTTCACATTTTTCACTTTGTGTTTAATTGTTTTACTTTTTTATGGACTAACGCTCACCATGTAAACTTTGCCCAAAAAATTGGAAACAATATTGAAAATTAAGGAAAGTATAGGTATCCGAGTGCCAATATTGGCATCGCCATGTTCAATGGTATAAATTTTTTTGCGCGGATCCCTAATTATTTTACAAAATTAAAAGTAGCCTAAGTTACTCCGTCTAACAATCTATCTATCTATCGGCTAGTGAAAGGCCCGTCCAAATTGGTATAACCATTCGGGAGTTTAGGTGTGGATGTATATTCGATGTAAGTATATAATTATCTATTTAAATCAGTATTCATTCACAATTTCATTGGTTTAATTTTTTTTTGCTCGGATCCCTAATTATTTTACCAAATTAAGAGTAGCTTAAGTTAACAAACTATCTATCTATCTAGCTATCGGCTAGTGAAAGTATCGTCCAAATTGGTAAAGCCATTTCGGAGATTAGCTGGAACAAACAAACAGACAGACCGACAGACAGGCAGACAAAAACTTTAATAATTATTGGTAATTTATTATAGGTAGCGTATATACTCTTGTATACGTTTAGTAAAAGTTGTTATTTAGACATTACAAACAGACACTTCGCCGCAGCCAAAAGCTAGTTTTTCGATTATATCTCAGGTTCCCGAAATAGTAGCGAGATAAAATGTACTAGTTTTTAAGTCTAATCAAATCCTTTCAAATAAAAAAAGTTGCATCAAAATCCGTTCATTAGTTTTTGCGTGATGCGCGAACAAACTAAACAGAAAAACAGACAAACATTCTAAAAAAAAATATTTTGTGTTTAGAAACGCTTATATGGCCTAATAAAGTTTTTTTTTCTCAAATAACTTGAATGTACAGACACAGCTCTGCTACAGCTTTATAACAAATAGTATAGATATAGATTATAAATGCTATTAAACTCCGGACACGGACTGGAAAAACATGAAGTTTTCTG
This sequence comes from Leucoma salicis, assembly GCA_948253155.1. Classification (NCBI taxonomy): domain Eukaryota; kingdom Metazoa; phylum Arthropoda; class Insecta; order Lepidoptera; family Erebidae; genus Leucoma; species Leucoma salicis. The sequence continues at coordinate 32,892,800 of OX411803.1, forward strand.
TATTTTTATAATAGTATAGATATAGATTATCAAAGCTATTAAACTCCGGACACGGACTGGAAAAACATGAAGTTTTCTGAATTTTTATAATAGTATAGATATAGATTATCAAAGCTATTAAACTCCGGACACGGACTGGAAAAACATGAAATTTTCTGTTTTTTATAATAGTATAGATATAGATTTTCAAAGCTATTAAACTCCGGACACGGACTGGAAAAACATGAAGTTTTCTGTATTTTTATAATAGTATAGATATAGATTATCAAAGCTATTAAACTCCGGACACGGACTGGAAAAACATGAAGTTTTCTGTATTTTAATAATAGTATAGATATAGATTATCAAAGCTATTAAACTCCGGACACGGACTGGAAAAACATGAAGTTTTCTGTATTTTTATAATAGTATAGATATAGATTATCAAAGCTATTAAACTCCGGACACGGACTGGAAAAACATGAAGTTTTCTGTATTTTTATAATAGTATAGATATAGATTATCAAAGCTATTAAACTCCGGACACGAACTGGAAAAACATGAAGTTTTCTGTATTTTTATAATAGTATAGATATAGATTATCAAAGCTATTAAACTCCGGACACGGACTGGAAAAACATGAAGTTTTCTGTATTTTTATAATAGTATAGATATAGATTATCAAAGCTATTAAACTCCGGACACGAACTGGAAAAACATGAAGTCTTCTGTATTTTTATAATAGTATAGATATAGATTATCAAAGCTATTAAACTCCGGACACGAACTGGAAAAACATGAAGTTTTCTGTATTTTTATAATAGTATAGATATAGATTATCAAAGCTATTAAACTCCGGACACGGACTGGAAAAACATGAAGTTTTCTGAATTTTTATAATAGTATAGATATAGATTATCAAAGCTATTAAACTCCGGACACGGACTGGAAAAACATGAAGTTTGCTGTATTTTTATAATAGTATAGATATAGATTTTCAAAGCTATTAAACTCCGGACACGGACTGGAAAAACATGAAGTTTGCTGTATTTTTATAATAGTATAGATATAGATTTTCAAAGCTATTAAACTCCGGACACGGACTGGAAAAACATGAAGTTTGCTGTATTTTTATAATAGTATAGATATAGATTATCAAAGCTATTAAACTCCGGACACGGACTGGAAAAACATGAAGTTTGCTGTATTTTTATAATAGTATAGATATAGATTATCAAAGCTATTAAACTCCGGACACGGACTGGAAAAACATGAAGTTTTCTGTATTTTTATAATAGTATAGATATAGATTATCAAAGCTATTAAACTCCGGACACGGACTGGAAAAACATGAAGTTTTCTGTATTTTTATAATAGTATAGATATAGATTATCAAAGCTATTAAACTCCGGACACGGACTGGAAAAACATGAAGTTTTCTGTATTTTTATAATAGTATAGATATAGATTATCAAAGCTATTAAACTCCGGACACGGACTGGAAAAACATGAAGTTTGCTGTATTTTTATAATAGTATAGATATAGATTATCAAAGCTATTAAACTCCGGACACGGACTGGAAAAACATGAAATTTGCTGTATTTTTATTCGTTGCATGTTTTTATTCACTGAGAGTTAAACAAATTTTTCTTATTTATTTTTTAATATTTGGGATACTTACTTTCAACATAATTTAAATATTAATCCAATTAGACCATAATCAGAAACATTTTCATTAACCAATTTCAGATATAATAACTTCTTCTTTAATTACGCAGAGAAACATCAATCGTCCCTTACCTTCCATCTATCCATCCATCAGCCTTTCACCATCCACTGCTGGACTTAGGCCTCCCCAAGAGGACGCCACAACGAGCGGTCCCGTTATGGGGGATAATGCCGTAATCGCCACGCTTGGCAGGCGGGTTGGCGATCGCAGTGGATGTTGTTAATACTCGAGGGAGTGCTGCTGCCCACTCCCCCGGTATCCCTCAGTCGGCTCTTACGATTCCCGTGGGTAGAGAGGGGTGGGACAATTCTAAAGCCGGCCCCACACGGCACAGCCCCTTACCTTACAAACAACATAATATGTTCAAAAGGAGAAAATAATCTGTTTATTTTTTTAATCTAAATGCAGAGGGTTTCAGTTAGGTGATGTTTATAAAAAGCACAGGGTGTAGGTTTGTGACCAGCAGATGACAATATACGGGCATCTTATTACGTGTGACTAACCTTCATTTTATATTCAAAGTAAGCAAGTATAACGATATAAAATAATCCATCTGACTTGTGTAGATGATAATATATAATCACATGTGTGTCCCTGCTTAAATGGCGTCTTCTGGCGAAAGAGTTGTCTCGTATTGTAATAAATCCAAATTTCATAATATCCTGGTTTATTTAGGGTGAACTTTTAAGAAAAGCGTAAGCTAAATTAATGTTGCATCAAATGAATGTGTAACAAGGGCGGTGTGACATCGGACGCCCCGTTGACATACATGTCCTACCTACATGAGTACATTCATTATCGACATTAACGCTTGATGTGAAAAGATACGTATCGTGAACGGTGGCCCCGACAATGCCTCAGCTAGATACTCAAATGACATGTTAGTTAAAGTATTTGCACATTAATTTGAAACTTTATCTGCGTGGCCTGTCGACGGATGGTCACGTTACAGTTTGCACGGAATAAAAGTATAATCTGATGGAACGATCCGCTGTGGATATCGATGCTATTCCTGTTGCCAATAACGTATTAATCTAACTTCTAAATGAAATATGACTGTGGATAAAACTAATGTTATATAACTAGAAAGTAGCTGTAGAATGTTAGTTTCATATCAAAGCTTATTTCATAAGAACTCATAGGCTTTCATAATATATTTATATAATTCAAAATAAATGTGTCGTATCAATTTTCTGTTTGATTTTGAAAAAACATGTCGATCGTGGGACCGATTTGAATCTATATTATAAACTAGCGGCACGTCCCGGCTTCACACGGGTAGACATTTATTTTTAACATTTTGGGATAAACGTAGAGTAAATGTATCTTTATGCAAGATATCTATTTAAAACATAGCATCACGCCTGTATTCCCCGGAGGGGTAGGCAGAGGTGTATTACACACCCACGATTCGCCAGCTATGTTTAAGTCCCACGTAATAGGGGGCGAGTTAACTTATATCTATTTATAGTAATAAATATAGCCTATGTGATTTGTATATACATACAAAAATACAAATCTTTCCTCTTTATAATGTTAGTTTGTACCGGCGTTACTATTGCATATATTATTTTAACATGAAAAAGTAGTTATTGTGACGTAACTGTTAGACATATGGTATCCAGAACTTTTTGGTAGATATTGGTGTCCTCTATAAAAGTGTAGTACATCACTTTTCTCTATTGTCAATATTTTACACAGCGTACGCGATATAAAGTTTTTTTTTGTATTTTTTCACACGTTGGATTACATTATCGAAGTTTTCACACGGATCCCTAACTTTTTGCAAATATTCTATCGCCTATGTTCATCAAGGACAATGTAGTATTCTAATGGTACAAGAATTTTCCAAATCGGTCCAGCAGTTTCGGAGCCTATTTAATGCAAACAAACAATAAACATTTTCCTCTTTATAAATTTGGTATAGATAGAGGTTTCATTATTTTTCATTTGGTTGTTTCTTAAATTAATAGATTTATTTGGTAATTGTTGCAAATTCTATATATTATAGTTACAAACTAATATTTAATAGAAATACACAGCACCCGCTTAAAGCTAAAAAAAGGAGTTATTATGTACCTACCACGAGCGGACGGTTTTCAGTAGGTATAGAACTGAGAGAAAGCAAACACTAAGCTCGTTGGCTTTGAGGATCAGTAAATGTTTACAATGGTATTTGTTATAAGTCTAAACTCGTCTGTAGCACAATAATCGCTACAACACATCTAACGTGCATCACATTTTACAACTCGACTGTTAGAATTAGGTTAATTTAAAACCACTGGAAGTTCTAAGTTTCGCTGCATAGTTACTTCAATGTGGCTGAGACGGGTGGTCGGACTCGCCACCTCCCACTTGAACGACATCTCGCATTGCTATTAAGTGCATGTTCGGTATTGTAAACGGCCTACACTTACAATGTAAGACAAAATAAATTCAGGGTACTGTTGATCTGTAGTTTAGTACCAGTTTATGGGTGATAAAAGTTTACGTGGACAACCTAAATAGATTGGTACGTATACGCCATATATAGCCCACACTGTAAGTAGGTTAATACAAATACTTCTTTTTAAAATCCTAAGAAATCTACCCATCTTAATGCAATTCTTTTCTATAATTTTATACTTTATGTGTAATTAGAAATGTTTATACTGCCAACTCAAAACCTCTCCTTCAACTTATGAATCATTGATAACTTGCATAAACTTTATATCTTTCAAAAAGGTCTCAATTTGAGGGAAGATCAGCGTGAAAAATCGGACACAACGGCAGCAGTACCTTGCTGCCGTTGTGTTTCATATGGTGAGTGAGAGCGCCGGCCTAAACCCCCACCTTATCCTCTCCTAAGTGTCCAACGTACCCTCTTCTTACAAACCTTCCTCAAGACCTCCTATCCCTTTTCTTGGAGATGGTGACACGAGAGTGATGCCTCTGGTATTACTAGCGTCGATAGACTACGGTAACCGCTTACCAAGTCAAGTGAGCCGGGCCGTATGCTTTTTTGCACACCTGCCTTATTTCAGGTTTTGGTAGGTCCGACCTACTAGGTCCGACCTACCAGGTCCGTCCTACTAACTATTCCGATCAGTTCTGTTAGTTCAGTCGCTGATAAAGAAATGTGATAAGGCTAGAGAGAGCGGTCATGTTCCAAGGTCACCAGTCATCCCCTTAGTTGTGTCGTTTTATTTATTTATTATTTATTTACTATGCCAAAAAGTGATTTACATGAATGATGTCGTCATTATTTGCGGAACCCATTTAAAAATTTAACAAAGAGAAGAAGAATAAAGATTTGCCTGTCAGAACATAGGTCGTAGATACCTTAGTTTTCGCTATTTTTATTGTAAGTGTTAAATCCATAATATATGTATAAACTGTTTTTGAATGGAACTGTGCTATTACCACATGTTACGACAGATATTTGGTTTGGAATTCGTATAAAACAGTGATATCCATGGACATAGGCCACTTCTGAGAGTGAGATTTGTGTGGACTAACCACAGTGGACTGTATCCACGCTAGCCGAGTGAAAGATTTGGTTTGGTTAAAAAAATATCTTAGGCTTGTCGCGTTTGCAATGTTTTCCTACATATAGGTACACAATGGCATTGGAGACCACGCTAAAAAAGAATATTAAACCTAATAGGTAAGAAAGAGGGTACGCTGTACTTTACAATATGGCGCCTTTCAAAACTTTAAAGCGTATTTAATTAAATATAGTAAATTTCATATCATAATATCATGGAATTCGCGACGATAATAATATGACAAAGCTACTTCTGTCAATTATCTCTCCGATGTGACTGATAATGAGTTCTATATGTTTGTGATTTGAGTTAAAATTTGAACGCACGCAATCACAAAAATCTTTCGTACATTTTAAACCAAAACTTGCTTTTATGTGACCTATATTTATTGACGAGATAAACGTACTCTTGAACTTTGTGTATAATTCACGCTCACCAACTGCGCATCAACACATCTTGTTATTAAACGAGATAATATAATATGCTTATCACTGTCAAGTTAAGATAGCACATTGAGTCTAGGACGACCGATACGGAAAGCGTTCAACACTAAAGCCAGCAATTTTAAACAAATAAATTATGCAGTTTATCTATAAGTACTATTATAAAGCTGTAACAGAGCTGTGTTATTTTGATATTTGAGAAAAATGAATGAATTAGGCTATATAGGCGTGTCCTACACACAAAATGTTTTTTTTTAGATTTTTATCTATTTGTCTGTTTATCTGTTTGTATGTTCGCGCATCTCGTAAAAACTGCTAAATGGATTTTGATGCAACTTTTTTTATTTGATAGCTCTTGATTAGTCTTAAAATCTGGTATACATTTTATCCCGTTACTATATCGGGAACTTGCGATATAACTTAAAAATTAGTTAAATATAAGAACTGCCCCGGTGGTGTAGTGGTAGTGTATGCGACTGTTATTGAGCTCTTTCCTAAAAAAAGAAAAATTCTCTGTAGCAGTCCGGAGTTTAGAAATGTGCCCGGTAGACGTCAATAGGCTCGCCCCCTATTACGTGGGACTTAAACATAGCTGGCGAGTCATGGGTGTGTAATACACCTCTGCCTACCCCTTCGGGGAATACAGGCGTGATGCTATGTTAAATATAAGACTAAAGTCCATAAACCGTTTTGGCGCTGATTTTAGGTCTCACTCAGGTAAGTGATATCCACCGCTCATTGACTCAACAATACTAAATCAATACTATCGAACCGTCAGCCTCACTACTTCACTTCGCTAATAGGGAATGCATGAATGGACGGCTTTCTTCTGCTATAACGAAAACACATTAAACACAACATTTAAATTTACACGAGAAAGAGTACGGCACGAAACCCAAAAAGGGTGGAATTCAAGAGCGGCACGGTCACCACACTGGGACAACCGCTTGCTACTTCTAATGTTAAAGTTCTGTAGTTTAGTGTAAATACGCAGTGCGACATTAGACAAGTATATTACAAGCTATGGTGCTTTATCAGTGTTGCTTGTTAAGATAACGAGAGATTTTAATTGAAGGTTGATTGTCATCACAATCTATGAATACAGCCGGTTACAGTACGATTACTATTAAGAAAAATTATTGTCTAAGGAGTACTATACATGAATAGCAAATAAGTTAAGAGGATATAACGCAACATAAAGTCATCACGAAAATTGTTCAGTTTCAATCAAATCAACAAGTTACTGTAATAAGGTGCTATAGATATTAGGTCCTTACATATGAAATTGAGGTTTTGTCAAACTGCCCACTTTGATCTCAAATATCTGGCGTGTGGTTAGGAATTCTAAATTCAAATTTATTTCAAATTTAAGCTTGTGTATTTTTTGTGTTTCCAATTAAGCAAATTTATTTGATTTCGCGCCATTTGATTTTTTACCGACTATCAAAGAGAATGATATAATTATGTTCACAATATGGAAAATTATTAAAAAATAAAATCAAACCGACCTTAAAACCACAAAGAGGCACTCAAAAACGATAAATAAATTAATATAATTATTATAAATGCTACCCACTCATCTATTTGAAGTCGGTTCCAGACAAGTTTATTAGTGGTTTGTGGTTTTGAAGTCGGTTTAATATTTTTTTAAAATATTTTTTTACTCTTTTTAGTGCAAAACAAGTTTTAATTAAAAGAAAGACTTAATATAGAAGAGAAGCTATGTCCACTACCGATAAGGATTACCACTATCAAGTAGGGGAATCCAGGGCATAACTGACCCCCGGGGTAAGATGGTCACCCCCTCCCCCTCGCAGGATAATAAACTGAGACGCTTGAAACTAATCACATAGTGTCTTAATCGACGACCTCATGCTATCGAGACAAGCACAACCGTGCCTGTGTAGCTGCGCTTCCCTCGTCGACAGAACGAACAAACGTAAGTTGCTGCATTTATTATTATTTTGCATTTTTTAGTATGTGATGAAACTAACTCGTAATTGTGTTAAATTGTCAGTTATTTAATAAATAACTACGTTCAATGATTTGACTAAACAACTAAAAAGAGTTATTATCTAACTAACAGATATTTTTTTGATTATGTTAACATTAATTTTAAATCACCTCGGGGGCATTATGGGCGAGGCAAAATGGGCAGGGTGCCCGTTTCAAAAATTCTCAAGATCTATCGGTTCAAATCGGTCTTAATTGTATTCAAAATCTAAGTTTGGTCAAGACATCTCGAATGACGCCGACCGCGATGAAATCGGTCAAGCCGTTCAACACACACACACTCACACACACACACACACACCCACATACAGACATCATCGCGGAAACATTCGGTAAAGCTTCCTAGGACCTCAAAACGTCAACATCCCTTGAAAACTCGATTTTCGAAAAATGGGGTAAAACCAATAACTTCCCAAATTTTGAAAATTTTCAATTTTCTTAGCGTGAAGTTAAAAATGCATACAGACGAACATAGAACCGCTCCTTTTTGGAAGTCGGTAAAAGCTTAAAATATCGGGTTATCTACGAATATGAGTTTCGCCGTGGCACCAGCGCCGCAGAAACACCTCGAAGAATTAATATTGTATATGGGGAAGCTAACCGTAAAAGAACACAAGATATGTTTTTGGTTCCAACGTTTTCCTACTGGATTTTTTTATCTACAGAACAAACCCCGTAGACCACTGGAGGCCCTAGTTGTTAATAAATAATTAAAAGTGATTGTGGAAGCGGATCAATCGCAAACCACGTCAAAGTTAGTGGCAGGCTTCGATGTGATTGATAAAAATATTTTAATTCACTTGAAACAAATTGTAATACTCGAGTGCTGCGTTACATTACTCAACCGTCACAATAACAAGGAGATTTTGAATTGTATCTTGACTTCTGATGAAAAAAGGATCCGGACGATAGTTGCAAATGCTCACCGCAATGGTTGAACCCAGGAGAAGCGGTCAAATCCTACCTCAAGCGAAAGTTGACCCAGAAAAAGTTGCTGGTAAGTGTCGTGTGGACCAGTGCTGGTGCCATCCATTATAGCTAAGATTACGGCAAAACTGTATTGTCAACTATTGCAAACCATGATGGAAAAGCTATCCGTTAAATAACTGAGACTAGTCAATTGCTCTAGGCCACTACTGCTTCAGGACAACATTAGACCACACACTGCACTACAGACGGTCGCTAAATTAGAGGAGCTGCGAATGGATTTTTTTTTTGTTTTTTTAATAGACAACGCCCTGCACTAAGTAATAATTCTTGTATCGCGGGGGACTTTACAAACATACAATTTCACGGACACAAAGTACACCCAGACTCAGAACAACCATTTGTGGACACAAAGAGCTGTCCTGTGTGGGAATCGAAGCCACAACACTCGAGCCGGTACCTAAACCACTGCGCCATCTGTGCAGTCAACTGACATCCACCATACTCCCCGAACCTTGCTCCAACAGATTAATACTTTTTCCGCAATTTGGACAACTTATTGCAAGGAAAAAACTTCAATTCGATGAGGCTGTCAAAACCGCCTTCAAAGATTTATTCATTTTAATTATTTCAAGTTTTTGAAATATTTTTATTAAATTACGAGTATAAATCGCCATACATATTCGTACTCACACGGCCTATGGTTACAGCATCCAGGAATTTCTAAGCTTACGTTCTTCATTAACGTGTTGTAATTCTGTATTCCTTGAAACTTCAACAAGCAGAATGTGTATTCTTCGCGCCCAACCCAAACATTGAATATAGCGTAACGTAAAAGTTTACACATGAATTAATGAAGTTCAGATTGATACCATTGAAGATTGAATTCAAGCTATGACAGCATAAAACATTCAACAAATATTCAACGCCAACGAATTTGGTTTATTCAGATTATGAACTATTGAAAAAAATATACATTACATAATGCTACACGTACCGTTCGCGTGGTGCCATATTAAGAATATGAATGTGTTTAATGTATAGTGCTAAGCATGTCAAATGCTAAATATATATATATAAAAATATCTAAATATTAAGAATAGTTTAAGGCACCACCACATGCCTTCTATGCGTGCACCTAAAACCGTCCGCTGTGAAATGCTACGAACAAAACATTGTTTTGCTAACATGTTAGTAAAACATGTAGGTATAGCAAACAGGCCGTCCACTGTGATTTTTGAGTATGGGATATTTTTGTTCGTAAATTATCTATGTTAGAGCCTATCACCCTACCTACACCAACGTTCTTTCAACATCTATCAAAAATTGAAGACAAATTCGATTTAAAAAAATATTTTTTTTAAATACAATGTTTTTTTATCCAACTGTCTTTATCCATGGCTCTCCATTATCGCTTAAGTGCAACATAAACATTCACTCTATTTAAAAAGATTTCACGAGTCGTGTTTTTGCAATATTGTATTGCAAAATTGTGGTTCTGAGAGTTCTACCGTATCGCATGGTTGTGTCGCGTTGGTGAGTTTTTTGTCATTATCGTGCATGTTACTTTGCTATTATCACATTCTCCTCTATCTGTGAGAGTGCGGATTGGCAATCTTAGGTTATTCTGTCCAAAGACAACCGGGATTGACAATCCGTGGGTGAGTGGTGGGCTCTCCTTCTAAAATCCATTCTATAATAGTAAGATGTTAGTTTACATTATATCGCAAAAAAAAATCACAAGAAAAGCTGAAATCTAATTCAAAAAAACAACTCCACAACAAGCTTCATTTATTTCAAGGAAATTGATTTACTTACTACTGTATTGTCAATGTTTATTATGACGCCATTGATCTAGACTAGAATAGACCTGGGTACTACTAATAATATTAGAATTACTTAATATTAGAATTACTATATTGGGAATAAAAACTAAAATTTATATTTACGAGTTTTATTTTATTTATATATAAATAAATATTCTACCTAAAAGCATATTAATACGATCAGATAAAACTATAAATATGAGTTTGGAACACATTTATAAATTAAACAAACTTAATAAACTAAGTAAATGTTCATACATGAAAATTATAATAAAATATTCGTCTCCACTCCGTCCTTGTCCTGCCCAAAAATTTCAGTCGGAATATTTTATTGCTTTTTACCTAATGCTTTGTAAATACAACTTTAAACTATACGTGTAAGGTTGAATTTTGGAAAGAATGCATTTATATCATAACTATAACTACTTATGTACAACTGGCGACAGTTTTGGACATTTTGTTTCTTCGAAACTGTGGATCTAGAGTTTAATATCAATGCGAAATGCTATCTTTTTTATTTGCAAACACGATAACACTACAGACCCGGCTTTAGAGGTAAACAATTAGCAATTTCGGCTGGGCGGGGGACAGTGAATGCTAATGTTTCCTATCAGTAATTCACAAGTTTAAGAGATAAATTCTCAATAACCAACAGCTGTTTCAAGATAAGGAAATAAATGCATAATGGAATATGACTGATAAAATGTTACTCAATTAAGAAGGTTTTTTTTATGCAATTATAAGGATAGTAAACATACATACGGAAGCATAGTCTGGCTTTCAAACAGAGAACAGGGCTTCTGATCAGGATACTGGAACCAGCAAAGTTCTACCAGCACGATCTCGATCAGGTCACCTGCGATAGCTCTACCACAGCTCACGGAAGTACCGTAAAGCCTTTTAAAATGCACTGCGTATTCGTGTGGAGTATATACTACATTTAACAGCGTATTGTTCTAATATTATAATAAGTTATTTTTGCTGTCTCTCAGCGAACTAGGATATTTTTTTAAATTTTGATCTGATATAGTCGACTAAGTGCTACAGGGCTCGAATTTAAGAATATTTAACAGTTCAACCGATGCCTAATTTTAATTCGCAAAGCTCTCGTGAACTTCGCACACTGTTCACTTCCAGGCAATTTGCTACCGTTAAATCATTGACGCGCGAAAACGACAATTTCAATAAAAGTTACCCCGGCTGTACACACTCGTCTATTTGTCTCGCGAACCTCTCGTCCACTCTCGTCTCGTAGAAGCTCGACACGAGAGCACACCATGTACACGCTCGTTGTATCAATTGAACTTCGGATGCCCGTCGCGATGGACGTGGAAAAAACAATTGCGGCGTTTATTTTTTTTATTAGTTATTGTAATTTTTTATCATTTACCATACAAAAAATATATTAAACCATGGCGGAAAAGAACTTTTTAACTATTCCACAGGAATATATTTTTTTTTATATCTTCCACGGGCATATCAAAATCGTTGCTTATCCGCAACCAAGCGTCGTGTAATAGTTGCTTATCCTTGTGCCTGACATTTTTAGGATTCCATAATAGTGATTGCCATTGGTAGGCTTCTAAATAGCGTTAAAACACATCGTTGTCGCACGCAGAAAGCAGGTTTTTACGCGAACGCAGTTGGCGGGCAACTAAGCAAACGAGTGTGTATAGGCGCGGTCTCGTTTTCATCGCGAGTCTCCCCGAGACCCCTAGACTCGTGCACAAAAAACCGACACTCTTCCGAGACAGCGAGAGCCCTGAGACGAGACGAGGCTACCATGTACACACTCGCCCTTGGCCTGTCTCGTTGTGTCTCGACGAGTGTGTACAGCCACCGTTAGCTTTAGCAACAGTTTCAAATTGAATGTCCAATCACAGTAGCGGTAATAGAGAGCCAGAGATATTGGCGGAATATTTGATATAAAAATATATGACGCGTCGCTTGCGCTCTCATTGATTCTGCATTATTTTTTTATTGCATGTAGTGGCAGACGAGCCACGGCCCGTCTGATGGTAAATGGTAACCGTCGCCCATGAACTCAACTATACCGAGAGTATTGTCAAGCCGCTGCTCACCATTTCATTTCAAAGATATGAAATGAAAGAATAAACGGCTATCCTCTGCTACAACCAAAACGCAACGATGTGCTTCATGGCCGGTCACACGGGAGATGGTGGTACCAACCCGCTCGGACCTGATTGAAAACTGTGGGCAGAAAATGCATGAATTCAGAAATACATATTTCGGACGTCAACAAAATTAAATTGTAATTTTAATTCTCTTCTAGAATCTTCTCGGAGTCCTGTTATTTTGTGGATGAGGGCCCGACGCTACCCTGTGCGTTAGCCCGAACGATGAGGTGTGTGATTAGGGATATATTTTCCCGCCTTAACAAAAAATGGGTATAGAGACAATGTGCCCCTAAATCATTGTAAACAAAACAAAAAACCAGTCCCGTACCCAACAGACAAACTGGTCGCTGATAAATGTGACGCGTTAGTGATTCTCTCCTAACTTTCCCGTTCTGTTAACTTTCCTCAGGTGTTTCAGATGATTGGAGTTCGTACTATGCTGGCGCGCACTGCGAGTCGCTAATTGAGTTAGAGCGGCGCAGAACTGCCGCCACTTGGCACTGAGACCCGCCGCGCGCCGCCACGTCCATGTAGGTCACACAGATATTGTTTAGTCACTGCGACTGCACATAGCACCACTCCTGATTGCTGTATTCACTCTAAGCCCAATGTCACTGTACATCGAAGTTGGCTATGTATTCAAAATGGAGAATAAAAAAATAAGCAAAAAGTAATAGAACCAAAATCCACAAATTTTTTATTTGTCCCTGTGTTTGTTAGAACATGACGCTTATTTTACTGAGCGCGTCATATGTGCAGATAAAGTTTGGAAATAAAATATAGGTTTAAAGGTGGATCGATAGGCTTCCTGGCGTAGTCGGTAGTGTAACCGACTTCCGTGCACGAGGTCGCGGGCTCGATTCCCACTCAGGACAATTATATTGTGTGATGAACACAGATATTTGTACTGCGTCTGAGTGTTTTCTATCTGTTATATATACATATTTTACAAAAAAAAATAATATGTATTATATCCGTAATCTGGTACCCATAGCACAAGCGTTAGGCTTAGTTTGGGACCAGAGGCGTTGTATGAAATGTCCGTGAATATTTAATTATTAACTCAGACAAAAATATAACCTGTATTGCTCACACTAGCTGCCTCTGTGGTGCAGCGATAGTGTGAGCGACTGCTGATCATGAGGTCTGGGTTTGATTCCCGGGTCAGGAAGTGTAATTCAGCTTTTTCGTAAAAAGAAAAAAAATCTCAGTAACAGCCCGGAGTTTGGAATGTGCCCGGGCGGTAGACAGCAATAGGCTCGCCCCCCTATTACGTGGGACTTAAACATGGCTGGCGACCCGTGGGTGTTTAGTACACCTCTGCCTACCCCTTCGGGGAATACAGGCGTGATGCTATGTTAAAAATAAATTGCATGCAAACATCGATTTGTGTGTCGACGTGTGTCACGACGTCTCCGTAGACACACTTCGAAAACATGCTGTAGGAACGAATAGGCTGCCTAATTTCCGAGTAATTTTTCTAACGTTTTTTCAAGCTTTGCACAGTTACGTAGTGTTGCTGAACATTCTCAGCTTCGGCCAAGCTGTCTCACCTACCTGTTAAAAATCATTACGTAATTACTATTTCATTCATAATAATCATTAATGTATAACGTTGTTTGATAACGAACGTTGCCAAAAACGTTACACTAATTTATGTATAATGTCGTTACAGTGTAATATACAATAAGTTATGTATTAGTGCTGCTCATTGATTTGTGCTATGAGTCATAATAACAATACAATTAGCGACGATGATTGCAGTTTCCATCATGATTTGCATCTCCAATTTTGATCTATTTTAATCGATGTTTACAATAATAACAACATTTTCTGCTGGTGGCAAACAAGCCAGGCTCCATCACTAATAACTTATAGGACATCCGTGTGATGGCGGGCTAAGAATATAAGAGTCACCACCCCATCTTTTCCAGGGGGTGTCGTACAAGGTGACTAAGGGAAGTAAGCAATGATCACTCATTGCATTATATATGCATTGCATACTAAATACTTTGGAAAATCCAAAAGTGCACGCCTCATAATCTTCATTCTCCACAATAAAATTGATTATTTGTACTAATGTGGTTATCATGTCTTATATGCCATCTAGCGCTAATTTTAAGAAGTACTACTATATTGGACTATAGAAGAAGTTCTCACGAAATAAGGTATAGTGCTGGTTTTAGTGTACCATCGAATTGACTGATTATTTAATTACAATTAAACCACATCGAATCAGACCGTGAAAAGTGATAGGGCTCTATTCGTAATTATACAGAAGCCTAAGAGAAAAAAAAAAGACTCGATTAGTAAAGTATTTCGGTCATTATCGTGTTAATATACATTACCTACAACACACGGACGTCCAAGACAGAACTTTTTTGAACAGTTTTTTAACTAGTTTAAATAACAAAAATGGCATCGCAAATATCATGAGTGTTAAAAATAGTGTTTCTTCTTGGTATATGTGTGTATATATTATTTTGCAAGTGCAATATATGATAAATAGAGATATTGTAAGTTTGAAAAATCAGTTGTTCAGTGTGAAGCGAGAGTAATACCTATCACCGCCGACTATCAATAGAACGACAGCCGGCAGCGACAGGTTCTCTCCGATGACTGCAGCGAGATCCCGGCGCTGCTCAGCCCAGGCCGGGCACGACTCGAGCGTGTGCTGCGCCAAGTCCTCGCTTCAGTCGCAGTGGTGGCAGCAGGGAGTCTCCTCCCTCCTAGTGACTGTGTACAGGTACTTGCCGAAGCAACCATGCCCCGACAGCACCTGCACCAGCCGGAAGGTGAGGACACCATGCCGCCGAGCCACCCATTCCTCTAAAATCGGCTGGAGCGCCCCTACGGTCCGAAGACCGGCCCGAGGCGTTTCTAGCCGAACCCTCCAACGGGCGATGATGGCGTAGCGAGCGTCGCTTCGCCATGCGCGGATTTGACTAGGCGGGAGGCGAGCGCCTCCCGCACGCGCTGCTGACGCCCGCCGCTAAACTTCGGCGAGCAGTACCGCCTCCAGGTCCCACGGGGGGGTCCCCAATGCGCATGCGGCCTCGCACGACAACGTGCGGTAGCCGCGGATCGCTCTGACCGCCACGACTCTCTGCGGTCTCCACAGAAGAGCCCTATTGCGGGCGGTCAGAGACTCCGCCCACACGGATGCGCCGTAAAGTGCTATCGACCGGACCACCCCCGCGTACAGCTGTCGGCACGCGATGATGGGTCCGCCCAGGTTCGGTAAAAGACGCCCAAGGGCGAACACCGTGCCGACAAGTCACGGTGCGAGCTGGCGGAAGTGCTCGTCGAAATGCCACCGCCCGTCGAGGACCAGGCCCAGATATTTTATGTGGGCCTGGATACTGATCCATACACCATTTACCGTAATCGAGGCGCAGGCGGGCGGTCCGCGCCGAGGCCCGTGAAATAGAAGGGCCTCTGACTTGTTGAGGGCCACCCTAAGCTCCAGCGCCTTGATACGTCTTACCACCTCCGCGGTACCCGAGGTGGCCAGCTGCGCCGCCTCCTCGAAGTTCCCCTCCCGGGCCGTGACAAGGGTATCATCGGCGTAACAAATTACGCTCAGTCCGGGGGGAAGCCGTCCACGTAGGACCCAGTCGTACCCGATGTCCCACAGGAGCGGCCCCAGGACAGAGCCCTGTGGGACACCGCACGACATGGCCCTCCTCACAGCGTCCCCTTCCCGGCTTACGAAGAGGACGCTGCAGCCTTCGAGGTAGTCTGTCACCAGCCGCCTCAGGTAGGCGGGAGCGAGAGTAGTACCCACCTCAACGCTTCACTTAAGAGGCGTGCAAAAGTTGACTGTTGAAATAGAAATGATTTATTATTTATTACCTAATGGCATTCATGTGGTGACAGCGACTATGCTTTTGCAGCTTTAACACAAAAGTGACCAAACAAAAGTTTGAATAAACAAAATTTCAAATTGTATGCACTGATCCGTAAAATCCCGCTGAACCACAGCGAGTTTGCAGTTGGTGAGGCTCATATTTATGGCTAGTCTCATATCGATGTAGATACGTTTTCAGAAATGAGAGACATTTGTACATTTGTATCAATTATTTAGACAGGTAAGTTAATTTTAATTTCGTCATCTATGGCCATTACTTTCTGGGTAAGTGCCTCGCCCTGAACTTTAGGGATTGGCTGCCGGATACCTAAAACGACTAGCTTTAAATGAAATTAGTTAAGAGCTTGTAGGCAAGCTAGTTATAAACCAAGTACTCATGGTCTGTTTATAACTTTAAACACTAACAAAAGGCACAAGTCAAAATACAGCGCTTTTGAATCAATAATTTCGTCAAAACCCTTGCCATAAGTAGCAATAGGCTTTTTTAAAGTTAAGAACATTAATTACTGGGCTTACATGGACTCAATTATCCATCCCAAAGAGTATAATGACATCAAATCTAGAAAAGCGTGTGATTATATCTTCTGGTTACTTCCTGGAGTCAGTCCCAATAAAGCTGGGATCAATAAGAACGAGAATCACGATAATGTTTAAACCTGAATATAGAAATAAATAATACAAAAATTATAAAAATAAATATAATAACACTTAAATCACACAAAGTAATATCAGTCTATGCTTTGCACAGCACGGACAGAACAAATTGGCATTCTCGTTATCCTCTGTGAGGACAATGGGATTATTTTAAAGACAAAGCAAATAAAAAGTCTAAAGCGCCTTACGAGTTAAGTCTTAAGTTACATAACTACTAAGATCTTATTGGATATAATCGAGTAATGTAATAATAAGCAACAGAAAGGTATAGGTTACTGATAATAATCAAATCTAATTTTAATCAATCTATTCTAATGTAAATATAATATGTTAATTATAAACACTGAGATAGATACAGTAAATGATAAAACGGAGAATGTGATCGGTACTTACCTTTCTGGTACATGAACAGGCTCCCGGCTAACGTTTGCTTACCTGAAAAAGGAAAGCCTTTTAATTGATATGAATTGTAGGTTTTTCCTTAGTAACTGGCTCAGGCTTTATAGCGGCATTATTCCACTCTATTTCCCCGGTCAGATCACGAAGCTTCAATTTGTAAAAAAAGATTTTATTCCAAACACTTATTTCTTTTAAGATAAATAATAGAATTTACATTGAAAATAGGATTACGTGAAATTACACTTAGGAGGCGAGTTTGCGAGAAGATGGTCGATGGTAGATTGACTTACTCGTATATCTGACTCTATTTAACCACAGTCTACGTATGGTTTAGACTGTGCTTTAATCAAGTATGAGCTAAAAGTGCCAGTGCGGTACTTTCCGTCAGCATCTTGCATATGAATTATTATATAACAGCCCGTCCGTTAAGAGAAAAGTCACCCCTAAAGTAACTTATTTTACGGAAAATGTATTTACTCAATACGCAGTTGGAATCGAGCTGATAACACACAACTGTATGTCCTCAAGGTTTATCGCTATCATCTTTCTCAAAAGCTTTCCATAAAAAACTACAAATGATAAAAAAATATAATAATTATCCATACAAGACAATATATTTATAACTGGGATATTAATATGATTATTGAATATGTTTGCGCTTTAAAATATTTCTTAATTTTTAACCTCGATCCGGCATCAATTAGAAAGATTTTAAATTATTTAAACTAAAGGTACTTTATCTTGGTAGATATCAGGTTAGTCTTATCTTTGTTAAAGTAACTTAAGCTACAATACAAGACAATTATATTGAAATTATAAGATATATCCGGAACATTTATACTAGGATGATTTTTACTAACATTTAAATCTTTTATACAAAACTATACTATCAGGTGGGTCATTAAGTATTACATTTTGTTGATATTTTAGCGGGTTTGCTTTGTAAAGATGTCTATTTGTTGTTATTTAATTTGTGCCATAGGTCCAAGTCGTCATAATTAAGTTTATATAAACATTTGCGGTACATCCGTTTCGCGAAGGCTAGTATTTCATAAATGTAAACTTAAAGTGAAATCATAATGTTCGTATAGTCTTAAGGTTACTGATTATATAGTTAAACATTTGACTCAAAAATACATTTATTAAATTAAATTAAGTTTATTAAACCCTCAACCCTAAAAGTGATGGTAAGTACCTATATTTAATAGCAAAATGTAGAATCAAAACCACGACACTCGGACGATAGGCCGGTATGTAAACCAGTCCGCCATTTAATTAAGTACATTGGAATTGGTTCTTCTAGTGATAGAGCCTTGTTTGCCCCAGCAGGACTGGGCTGGCGCGATCGGGGAAGTTCCACCCTCTTACAGAAGATCAGCGTGTTGTTAAACGCTGCGTGTGGTGTAAGTCGTTCTACGCTTGTGTCTCGTACGAGAGGCCTAAAGACCTATAT
This sequence comes from Leucoma salicis, assembly GCA_948253155.1. Taxonomy (NCBI): domain Eukaryota; kingdom Metazoa; phylum Arthropoda; class Insecta; order Lepidoptera; family Erebidae; genus Leucoma; species Leucoma salicis. The sequence goes on from OX411803.1 coordinate 32,911,760, forward strand.
TATCATTCCTATCCTAGCCTTATTATATTTCCTATCTTATCCTTTGTATCCTTCCCAACCTCTCCACCTCCTATCCCTTTTCTTGAAGATAACCCATTCATGGACCACCCGTCCATGGATGGGTTAGATTCACAATATTGGACTCGATAGATTTTGAATGGAGATTTGTTTCTTATAGTGTTTGTTGTTAGTTTTCGCATATCAGAACACACACACACACACACACAACCACAAGATTTCACCATGAGCGATACCGCCTTTATACAAAAAAATTTTGAAGCCGCTAATAGATTGTCTACTGAGTCGGCGAGTGTAGTAACAATCGTCTGTTATACTCTTAAATCTGCGAACTAAATTATGTTGCTGATTATAATAATAACATCTTGTTAGTTAGAACAATAAATATTAATCAGTCAGAAAATATTATTATAACTATTTAGATAAATACAGACGTTATGATCAACTGCTTGCTTCATCAAAACCACCTTGAAATGACTGACGGACGTTTCTGAGCGTTCTTGTATATACACACAAGATAACATACAATTTATACATCGACATGCGCCTCGTAAAAATTCATCTGCAATAGTTCTTTTTATTGCGAATGGAGGCGAGTGAGCGCTCGGAACGTCACTCCGCACAAATCAAAAAGTTTAGTGTTCCGCAGATAAAATGAATAAGAAAGAATCCCTCAGACGCAAACTTGTTATCATTTCACAGATTAAACCAAATAACTTCGTAATTATATAACAATGGTACCACCCACCGCACGGTAATGGCCACCGCACGACCGTCAAGACATGTTTTCATTTGTAATTTTTTTTAAAACCCAAGACGTTAATGATTAATGTGTTATCGAATTCGCAATTGTCACGATGGGTGAATCGCCAAAGCATCTGGGACGATATTTCAGGAGATACAGGTTCAAATGCTGCTCGTGACTGTTATTTTCGACTTCGTATTTTCACACTTGTGTTAATCTTTGAAAAATTTTAAATGAAAGTTTAGTTTTCTACTTGAAGTTTATTATTAACTTAGCTGCGATTCACGGGACCTCTAATGTCGAGTGCCGAGGGCTCGTTTTGGTACTATCCACATAATTATATATTTTCCAGGTCTGATTTGGTTTTCATTAATTATATAAGTGCCACGTGACTCGGGCATTGTTCTCTAGTGAAGGGGGTAGTCGGCTGTACTGAACCTTGAGCTGTTTCTATTGTTTATTTTATGATTAGGTTCCTGAAACAGTGTTGCAACCCAACCCGGGTTATGGGTCCCGGATGGTTACATTAAAGGTCAGTTTAATACTAGGAAGTAACGCTGTACGATGTTGTGGTATAAAACTGATACACAAAGTAATATAATATATGTTAAATGTGTTCTACTGGTCCGAGAGGACTCTAAAAGTTACGAGTAAGATTTCCACTCTATATTTTCTTCTATCTACATATCAAAAAATAAATAGGTTATTTTTTTTAAATATATCCTTTAGTGTTATATCAATTTGTTCAGGTCCCATTGCATACACCTTTAACATATGTTACAAAAGACTTTTACTTTTTAATGAGTTTATTTAGAGTCAGTAAAGTATTGTGGAACCTTACAAACATGCACAAATATAAGTGTATAATCACTTATATAATGTTGTTGACGGAACTAATTAGCGGTTACCGATAAATGAATTCCTACTCGATGAGAATCATAGTGCCTGACTACTAGGGTACCTATCGTTATATCTCGCTCCAGTTATCAAAACATTGTTTATATTCATTAAAGCAATATCGCACTTTACATAATGAGTGTAAACATTATATTTCTCGCCTCCAACACAACAGACTTTCCAACATGAAACATGAATGAATCCTTACGAACCACAAAATAATAAACCTGAAAGAATATTTATCACTGTTTGTTACCGTGTGAGCTATGCAAGGCTAAATCACAGGATCTTTTGTGATGAAATTTGGTACAGCGTAAGCAATAACCCCAGGAAAGACTACTTTTGTATATTGGAACCTCGTGAGGATAATTATTGCACGCCTCATAAGCGAAGCGTTGAGGTGGGTACTACTTTCGTTTTACACAGAACAATTGTTTTTTCAAAGTTAAAATGTCTCTATTTATCATATATTGCACTTGTAAAACAATATATACACACACATATCAAGAAAAACCAAAATTTTTGACACTCATGATATTTTTTATGCCAGTTTTGTTATTTAAACTAGTTAAAAAACTGTTTAAAAAAGTTCTGTCTTGGACGTCCGTTTGCTGTAGGTAATGTATGTTAACACGATAACAACTGAAATACTTTACTAATCGAGTCTTTTTTTCTTTTTAACTTGAGTATAACTACGAACAGAGCCCTATTACTTTTCACGGTCTGATTCTATGAGGTTTAATGGTTATTAAATAAACGAAAAAAAAAAAGCCGTGTGGGGCCGGCTTTAGAATTGCCCCACCCCTCTCCACCCATGGGAGTCGTAAGAGCCGACTGGGGGAATGCCGGGGGAGTGGGCAGCAGCACTCCTTCGAGTATTAACAACATTCACTGCGATCGCCAACCCGCCTGCCAAGCGTGGCGATTACGGCACTATCCCTCATTCTTGGGGAGGCCTATGTCCAGCAGTGGACGTTAAAAGGCTGATGGATGGATGGATGGATGGAAACGAAAAAATACTGAACATTTACGCTCGACTCGACACTAAAACCAGCGCTTACTTATTAGTTACTTATCGAATAATCAATTTTATTGTGAAAAATGAAGATTATGAGACGTGCAGTTTTGGATTTTCCAAAGTATTTTATTCTATGGATTGTCGTACAAATTATTTAATAATCATATATTTTTATTTCCGCTGTCTACACATTTAATTCTTGATTAATTAGGTAGCCTTGCTTGTTCTAGCAAGAATAGGCTGACTCTATCGGGGAAGTGCCGCCCTCTAACACTAACTAACCCCTTCTTTATCTTCGCCTTATTATCCTTCATCTCCGCCTCCTATAGGTACTGTCTTTGGGGTTTGTGACGCGTGTGTGGCCTCTGGTGTTGTTGGCGTCTTTAGGCTACGGTAACCGCTTACTATCCACGTAGTATACAAAAAATACATCATGATCTCATTATTAGAAGGCAATTGTAAATCGTGAGTGTATCAACGAGGTCCGCACTTAGCAGGATCCTATGTTGTCAAAATACTTCGTATTTATAGAGCGACCCTATGTAATGCAAATTCAGACCTTAACCTGGCATCACAAAAGGAAAGCTTGCGTAGGTATTTGAAGAAGGATTATCGTAAGAAATCAATTTGATATAAGCACAGCCGCGGGTTCAGTTTGCAAATAATAAAAACATTGAATATTTTCCCCTCGTCCTTGTGAATTAATTCGCAATTTGTTTACTGTCTAATACGGATATTATGTATGTATTTCTATTATCAGTTTATCAGTCCTGCAGAATTTGTTATCTATAATCGACTGCTGTGTATTATAATGACTATCCCCCTTACAAATAAACATTGTATAAGCTCCGAATAGTTATTCAGTGTTTTGTTCCGTTCTTTTATCGTTCGCAGGTCTCTCGTAGGCAACGTGGAGAAGATTGAAAGTGTGTCGAGTAGGGTAACGTACCTTATACTCAGTGTAACCAAACGGTATTCATTGAAGGTCATACAGGTTTACAAACCGACCTCGACACACTCCAACGACGAGATGTAGGCCCTATATGAGGATATCTCAAAGGCCATCCACTATTCTAAACCCTACTTCACAGTGGTTATGGAAGACTTTATCGCGAAACTAGGCAAAAGGACAGACGATAAGCCGAAGGTGGGGCCCTATGGATTTGGGCAGAGGAACCTCAAGGGCCAGATGTTGGCTGATTTTCTGGAGAAGGAAGGCCTCTACATGATGAATTCCTTCTTCAGGAAGTAGCTCCAGCGGAAATGGACCTGGATTAGCCCTGATGGTTTAGTAAAAAACAAGATTCGCTTCATCTTGATGGACAAAAGACACATATTCAATGATGGCTCAGTGATCAGCAGGATTAAAAGTGGACGTGATCACCGATCAGTCAGGGGCATCTTGAATATTAGCACGAAAGTCGAGAGGTCGCGCTTGATAATGTCTACGCTCCGACCAACACCTGCCCAATACCAGAACCCCGAGAGCAGCTCGAACTACAAAATCGCTTCCAATGTCTAGATGAGTGTGTGTGTATGTGTGAAAAGAACAGCAGATTCTTGCAAACTGTCCACGCGGTCTGGTCGACCTACTTCAAGGCCCGTCGCGTCGGTAAGACTCGTAAACTCTCGGATCATACTCTTAAACTCATGAAAAGGAGAAAAGAAATGACAGTCCAGTCCTACCTAAGGCGGTTAAACAGACAGATCTCCAAGGCTGTGCAATACAATATTCTCCAATTTAATACTACCCTTATTCAAGAGGCGATAGAGCGGAACCAAGGCTCGAAAGTGTTCGCAAGAGATCTGCCTGCCGGCCAAAGCTAGTTGACTAAACTGAGGACCAACGACGGCACTGTCATTTCATCCCAAGAAGAAGTGTGCTAGAACAAGTGGATGAATTTGTATATCTTGGATGTAGATTCGGTCAGAATGGAAGGTACACCACTGCTGTAGAGACGGGAAATAGAGTGAATGGAGCATTGGGACAACTTCTCGGCAGTCATCACCTCAGCCAGAGGGCACGTGTAGCAATACACGACGCAGTGCTTGTCCCAACGTCATTATATGGAAACTAAATGCTCCGATGGTTCGGACATGTAGAAAGAATGCCGGACGAGCGTCTGGTTAAGAAGATATACAATGCGAAAGTGGAAGGATGTAGGTACAGGGGGAGAACGAGACTCAACTACCACCAAATACCAAATCGGTCATGTATTGAAGGAAGGTGGAGTCAGGAGTCTCCGAAACCGGCGAGCGTGTAGCAAGAGAGTTATGAATGTTGAGGAAGCGAGAGGTGTATGCAAGAATAGAGCCTCTTGGCACTCTGTTCTCTCTGCCAACCCCGCAAGGGAAATGGCGTGATGATAAGTTAGTTAGTTAGTTATGAGATCTTGACAGAGGTCCAGCAGTTCTATGGACAGTTGTACAGATCCCAGAGTCCTGCTGTTGGCTCGGCCCAAGACCTCAGATTTCTGAGAGCAGGCGAAAAGCCGGTCCTAAAAGCTCTTCAGAGGCTGTTCAATTCCGTCGTTCCCGGGGGCGACGTTCCAGAGTCGTGGACCAGAAGCATAGTGGTGCTGTTCTTCAAGAAAGGTAACAGAACCCTCTTGTAGAATTATAGACCCATCTCGCTCTTAAGCTATATCACTCACTTCTATTAGTTGTTTTGGAGGGTCATTACAAAGACGACTTCCAGCCTCCCGAACAAGCCGGTTTCCGAAAAGGCTATAGTACCATAGACCACATCCATATACTACGCCAAATTATACAGAAAACCGAGGAATATAAGCGGCCTCTGTGTCTGACGTTTGTGGACTATGAGAAAACCTTCGATTCGATTGAAACTTGGGCGATACTGCAGTCCCTTCAGCGGTGCCAAATTGACTATCAGTACATCGAAGTGCTGAAGTGCTTATATAGAAACGCCACCATGTCAGTTCGTGTTCAGGACAGGAGTACAAAACCGATCCAACTGCAGGGAGGTGTTAGACAGCGAGACGTTATGTCCCCAAAACTCTTCACCACTGCATTGAAAGATGTCTTCAAGCTCTTGGACTGGACCGTATTCGGCATCAACATCTATGGCAAATACATCACTCACTTTCGATATGCCGATGACATCGTAGTCATGGTAGAATCGCTGGAGGATATTGGTACCGTGCTCAATGATCTCAGCAGGGTTTCCCGACTAGTGGTCTCAAAATGAACATGGACAAGACGAAAGCAATGTCCATGTCATTTCAGCACCGGTCCTAGTCGGGAGTGCGCTTCTCGGTGTTGTCTACCTGGGACTAACAGTCCAGTTAGGTAGGTACAACTTCGAGAAAGAGGTCCATCGACGATTCCAATTCGGCTGAGCAGCATTTGGGAAGCTAAGGAAGATCTTCTACTCTAATATACCGCAGTGTCTGAATCTGTTGTTACCAGTGATGACAAATGGAACAGAGACGTGGTCTCTGAATATTGGCCTCGTATCAAGGCTCAAAGTAGGTCAGTGGGCCATGGAGCGGGCTATGCTTGGTATTTCGCTACGTGATCGAATCTGTAATACAGAGATCCGTAGGAGAACGAGAGTGACCGATATAGCCCGCCGGGTTGACATGCTGAAGTGGCAATGGACAAGCCGCATCGCTCGACGAACCGACAACCGTTGAGGAAGAAAGGTTCTCGAGTGGCGACCACGTATTGGACGGCGCAGCGTAGGACGGCCCCCCACCAGATAGACCGAGGATCTGGTCAAAGCCACGGAGAGCAGTTGGATGCGGTCGGCGCAGGACCGCTCGTTGTGGCGTTCTCTTGGGGAGGCCTATGTCCAGCAGTGGACGTTGAAAGGCTAATAGATGGATAAATGGATATCGTTTAAACGTTTACGTGGTTATATATATTATATACGTAACCTAGGAGTTAGACTAAAAATTTACATTACGGGTAGTTTTGTATGGAGGCGGTCACTGGTGTTTATTAACATTTGTGATTAGAAAACAAAAATAGTAACTGGAGATCGGGTATCATCATTAGTGGCCGCGATAACTTAGCAGTCAAGAGCACTTCCCCAGATCGGAATGAACGCAGGTTTGAACCTGCTTTCAGTAAATCTCTGTTTTTCCACTTTCACAAATATTTTTTTTTTTACTTATACGTTATATAGTTTTTTACAATGCACTATGAGCCGAATATTAGCCGAATATTATCCTATAAATTAAATTTATTTGTACTCTTTTTTTTTTATATACAAGTAGTGATGCTCAGAACGTATAAAGTAAGCTATTTTTATTGGCAGTGATCATTGACATACTTGTTATCTCGTTTAGATACTTAGACAAAATAATAACAAAATGTATACAAGTATTTAAAGGTAATAAACAAGGAAACATAATTATGTGCTCATTATGTGTATGTTCTGGTGTTCACTGATCTGCGTAATAACTCTCTGTAAGACATTTGGCATTTGGTAGCGCTCACATGAACGATGTAAACGATACGAAACACAAAATGCACAATAATAGACAAGTATGAGGATACGTCGCTGCCCGCCTTTTTCACCAGCATTAACAGATTTATTGCTTTGTAGTACTCGCTGTAATATCACCATGCCAATGAGCTCTGATAATGCTCTGTGTACGCCATCTGATATACTTACACTTGAAGCCAAACTCGTAAAAAGTAACTAAACTAATATTTCACAATATCGGCGGTGCCGCAATACAAAAAAACAAATTGAAACTTTTGTAATATTCTCACGTATGTACGAGTACTCTATATTTGGGCACAATCATAAAGTCCGTGTGGTGACGGACTAAGTATACAAGTGTCACCACCCCATTCTTTCCCATTGGTGTCGTATGAGGTGACTAAGGGAAGTAAGCAATTATCATCCATTGCTGACTGGTGGTAGGGCTGGATACCAAGTGGGAGTATTCACTTGGTATCGGGCCCGAGCGGATTGGTACCACCATCTCCCGTGTGATCGGCCATGAAGCACATCATTGCGTTTTGGCTGTAGCAGGAGATAGTCGTTGGTTCTTTCATTTCATATCTGAATGAAATTGTGAGCAGCGCCTTGACAATACTCTCGGTATAGTTGAGTCCATGAGCGACGGAAAATATAATGAGATACAAGAGTAAATAGCTTTTGTATTGAGTTAAATCGTGTTTATTGGATTAAGATGATTTAAATACGTAACAGGAAATTATACTCAGAACATAGACGTTCGAATATTAGTGCAAAACGCTTGTAAGCTTATCAGTTCTATTGGGAACATAAAGAGTATTATTTTGATGTATATTTTAGCACTTGACGTGCTCGGCTGCTCTTAAAGTACAAATGTAGGTATAGTTTGTGTTGTTCTCCCTTATTCACAAATTATAATTTGTACTTTAAGAGTAGCTGAGCATGTCAAGTGCTAAAATATACATCAAAATGTTTAAAAAAATCACGCCATCAAATAGTATGAGTTTTAATTGCAAAATTAAACTTACTGCATTGGATGAATACATGTAAATGCATTGCCGATAGATGGCGTTGGTGGTTAAGACAAATGTGATGAGGAAATTCAGTATTTCTAGAAATAGTACGGTAGCTCAGTGGATTAGAGCACTTCCCCGGAAAGGAAGGGACGCAGGTTCGATTCCCGCTCCTACTAAAAAAATACTCTTTTTCCTTATTCACAAATTATAATTTGTACATAAAGAGTATTAGTTGATAGCTGAACTAATCCGACTAGTTCGACGGGCCTCGTGGCGTAGTCGGTAGTGTAACCGACTTCCGTGCACGAGGTCGTGGGTTCGATTCCCACTCAGGACAGTTATTTGTGTGATGAACACAGATATTTGTACTGCGTCTGGGTGTTTTCTATCTATGATATGTATGTATTTACAAAAAAAAAGTAGTATATGTATTATATCCGTAATCTGGTACCCATAGCACAAGCGTTAAGCTTAGTTTGGGACCAGAGGACGTTGTGTGAAAATTTATGTGAATATTTATTTATATTTAATCCTCTATCTTCTGTAGACTGCTGAGATTGATACCAAGAACATCGACGTATTATCGGAAATAGTATCGATATAGTAAGTGGGGTGAGCTCTCGCTCTACCGCATCACATATTATGAATTATGGAAGGCCACTGTCTCGACGAACCGGCAGCCTACTCGTGAATGTTTAATTCAAATGACAACAACGGTATTACAACAATTCTTTGTATAGTTCTATTTGAAGTAGGTATATTTGTGTCGTGTACTATTTACTGAATTACTTATGACACGCGAAGCCAACAGTTCGTCGGCTCGATCGACATAAAATGGGACACAACCTCGCTCTGTTAATGTATAAGCAAAAGACAAAAGGAACGATCGACAAATGCTAATGCATCCTCTGCCGCTTGATGAACTGTCTGTTCCCCATTCCGTAACTGCCATGTAGTCTCTGCGACAATAGTCTGGTGCAGTCTGGAGATTGTATTTATAAATGTGCTCGCCGCGTGGCAACGTTACGTATCATTTAACATTGTACGGGTGTGCTAATAGCATTGCAACGACGTCATGTGTTAACCAGACTTTAAACATTGCTTAGACAAGATTCCACAGAGATCAATGCAGTTAATAAACAGCAATTTGCAAAATAAAAAGTAATATGCGTGTTGAAAAAAGAGCATGCTAGAATCCGCTCTATGTACTTCAGCCACATCAACCTTGGCCTCCAAAATTTCATATATGTAGAGTACCTTCAGCTCTCTTGCAAAGTCCAATACATTCCTAAGTTTAAGTTGACTGGAAGCTTCACTCTGAGACTTGCCAAAATTAACATAGAGTGCAGCTAGAACGGCATATTCGTATATGAATTGATATTTCGCAATATGAAAAATTAACAATAACAAAAAACTAACAAGATAGCTAATATATATCTGGCGTTTAGTAGTTACATAATATATTAAGGAATAATGTCACATTTTCGTTAAAGAGATTATCGCTCTTTCTACTATTCAATTGAAACGTTGCCTTTGATTTTCTTTATGAATGCGCCACGATCTCTCGCCATGAACTAGGAAAGTATTTTAGAGAAAGAGGTAATTTTCAGTTTTCTATTCAAAGTCCGAGGTCTTGCTTGTTAGATAAAAACTTTTAATTCAATGAAGACCTTTGAACAAAACGGAAGAGTGCTCGGTCTTATATTACGAACTGCATAAGAACGTCGTTGTGTACAGAAATGTATTTTAATTAATTTTATTATGTAATTTTAACCATTGTTTTTTTTTTGTCGAAACGAATATACATATATAATAATTCTAATATTTTGAACAGACCCGTGATTATGCATGCTGTGATGTAAATAAAATAATAATTTAATACTAGTCAAGTGACAATGTAAAATAAGTTTTAATTTACATTTATTTTGAAACTTTATTTAGGAATAAGAAATACTAGCGACGTTGTTTTGCCAAGCAATCGTCTATTAATACTCTATATCTACGCGTACTTTATCGATCATCCGGTACCCTAAATAAATCCTTAAGAAAAAACAACGAACATTCAAACTATTCTGCTCTTAATAGGCATACAATGTTTTACAGCGCTCGTCTAAATATATCGGACATACGAGCGGACCCCGGGGTCCGGCACCCACAGGAGGAGTTTTGCAACCCTAATAGCCTAATTTAACAACACTTATTGTAGTAGAACAGGGAAATAGCGTTGTAATGGTTCAACGATAATTATCATAATTTATATTTATCGTTGACAAAAATTCCAGGCCGTTATTTTATCTAAATGCGTACTACTGTCATTTATAAGATTCATGAAACGATAACGATTGTATAAAAATAATAAAGATTATGTATAGATTAGATTTACCTATCTAATACATAGCTAGATTACTTAAAAAATAGAATCATCATGTGTTTGACTGACACATAAACTACAATAATAATTATCACGTGCATCTGTCTTAGTTTTGTCAGTGAATCAATACGTGTCAGAGTGTAAAAATCGCGCATCATCTCACGTGACGTGTCAGTTTACTGAAACAGTTAGTAATAGGGGGAAAGTAAAATCCAAAATAAACGCGTACGCGAACGAAACCGATTAGGGTGGTATATATAACTAACCGGTAGTAGAGGTAGCAGAGGGATATTTAAGTGGATGGAGGTCCGTACTTTACATTGGGACGTATCTGTGCGGGCAATAAATAAGATAGCTTCGTATTCGTTCGCTTTCGTGGAGGTTATCGTAGAGAAGGACTCATTATACTTTATTATGACGCCTTAGTAGTTGACCATTAACAATATATTTATTATGTGCATATCTCAAATGCATACACAGCAAACGTTGGCTTGGATTTTTAATTTTGTTGTACTTATGTAATCTTTTATAATTATCGTCTGATCGTTGTCGTAAATAAACTTTATAAGAACGTACATATATGCGCATAGAGACTCGCAGACATCTTGATAAGAGTTGTTAGAGGCAATGAGGCAGACAATATGTTATAACATTGCGAAGTAGAGGTACATGCAATAATAATTCACGTCGTGTGCTGTCGATTGGCTAACGATGAAGATGACACGTGTTCCCAAATAGCGCCAGTTATTGCACATACCAGTTTTATTAATATTTATAACTGCCTCTGTGGTGCAGCGGTAGTGTTAGCGACTGCTAATCATGAGGTCTCGGGTTCGATCCCCGGGTCGGGAAATGTTATTGAGAATTTACGTAAAAAAAAGTCTCAGTAGCAGCCCGGAGTTTGCCCGGTAGACGTCAATAGGCTCGCCCCCTATTACGTGGGACTTAAACATAGCTGGCGAATCGTGGATGTGTAATACACCTCTGCCTATCCCTTCTGTGAATACAGGCGTGATGCTATGTTATTAATTAACTCATATAACGTCACTAATTCATTTAGTGACTAGCCTCTGCCCGTGGGTACGTCTGCATGAACTTCAGAATGTAATAAGTACACATATGGTGTATGTGCTACTTCATTTTATGAGAAAATTCGGTACCAAATCGATAATTACATTAATTAAGTATATGTGAAATCGACAACATTGGAGAAGACATTGTCATTTATTGAGATAAAAAGTATTCTTCGTTATAAACTATATAGTAGCGGGCGGGTGCAAATTATTTAATTTATAAGAATATATTTTCGTCGTATGAATATCTACGGATAGTAATTAGTCTTCAAATATAATGTTGCTACAACACGTGAATAGACGACTAAGATCGATAAGGTCGATGTTTAAATGGAACCCAAATCATTTTACGAGTAAGTCAGTAGTAGGGGAGTTGGAGAAATGGTGGAACTAACACTAAAAAAAAATTGTGTGTAAGTGGAAAACGAGAATTTTTCTTCGAGCAGGATTTGATTTCAAATTCAATCCATAACTATTCTATCTGACATTGAACTCGGACTGATCCGACTGATCTCAAATAAAATATATACAATGCTCACCGAGACGTTTTTATATATATTATGGATGAGCGAATGGTATCTTCAAATTTTGAAAAAATATATTATGGTACCTACTTAGGACGTTCCATCCTAAACATCACTAATCAGAAAATAAGGACATGATGACGAGATGGCAAAAATCATCGTACATTTCTTTGACTATTCTCCTCATGCATCCTCATTCACTTTCGAAGGTTTATCTTCCAAATCTGGTGTAAAGGTAGTTACGACGAATATAATAGACTATATATAGGTATAATTAAGACCAAAATAGCCTTATTAATGCATTTAAACTCCAATTCATCACGTCTTACATCTAACAACCATCTTTATTGCGAAAAAAAATTTATTCCCTGAAGTGTATAAACAAGAGCTGGGTAAAACAAAAGTGACGTCTCGAGTGGCTCCTCAAGCCCAAGTGGGCTCCTACTGACGTCACGCAACTGTGTGATGAGAGCCCCTATGGGCTACTACAACTATTAATAAAAAAAGCAGTTTTGCTAAATGTATAATTATACTTTGTTATTTTTTCACAATCAATTGAATGAGTTAACTGTAACAAACGACCTTAATAGAAAAAATTAAAATTCTCGTTTACCAATGTTTTTATGTTACCTCTTTGGTTCCTTATCACATAATAGAGACCAAGAATTAATTCATATCTTATCGCTTAAAGAGGTCGGCAATCGTCCAAACACGTTTGTCAAATTTCAGGTCATACGACGGTCACACTAGTGACAATATATGCATAATGGAAATATACTACCGAAAATATAAATCTAGGTATTTACTTATATACTTATTTTAAATCTATAGAAACAATAGACTTCCTACTTTCCATACTTATTGTACCTATCTCGTCTAGGTGACCACACTTTTGTTCAAAAAATATTCTTCCATTTTTACATTACCAAATATAACATTGTTGTTAATTTTATAAAATTTCAGTCTGTTTTTGTTACTTAAGTAAATAATTTTACTTTAAATTAAACTAAATGTATTGCAATCTTTTTTTCCCTGACAGAAGTCACCTTGTCGACCAACTTCATTGTCCATAGTAAGGGATGTTAGTTATTCGAATATGAATATTTATTCACTGAAAAACTGCCCGTTATTGAGAATGAATCTCGTAGTTCCTCTAATAGAACTATAGCTTATTTGTATTTGTAAGATTCGTACTCGTTGCGCATTGAAGCTGCATAGCAGCATTCTGTATCTACGTACATCTTATGAGTAAAAGACCTTTGTGGCGAAAAAGTGACCCCGCGTGTACTGTAAAACTTAACCCTACGAAAATATCCCAAACATTACGCGGATATAGGTCAAGAGGTCAACAGAGATGGGTAGTCAAAGAGCAAGCCTGCCGGCAGCGCACGACGCCCCTGAAACAAAGCCCAGAAAGACGCACCCTATAAATGAAACGGCCATATTGAGTGAAACCAACAAGAAGCGCTTGTGTACTTTTACTTTTTAGAATTTTCTCGGGAGTACGAATGCAGCAATACCGATTGGGCTCACGGTAAAAGAGCACGGGAATAATTTGATAAGTTAAAATAAAAGCCTGAAATAAAATACAGCCATTGCCGAGAAATGTCACGGCAGACTCTGGAAAGGGGTGCATTTTTGTACCGACCTTTTTATTTCATCTTCATTCCTTTGCAATATACGAGTAGTTAAATATTTTACTTTCCTGTTTTTAAAGACTTTCGCGCTCGAAAATATGTTCTGTCACTCCGAGGAGTAGTAAGTAGTATAGTACATTTCAATCAAAAGTGAAAACATTGTAAACAAACAATCACTCAACATAAATCGTTGATTTCATACTTATTTTGTTTTCACTACAATAAATGTTGGTATCTTCGAAAATACTGTTGCCTTCATATTACACTCATTTGGAACTAAAAAAACTAGACGTCGCTGGATGTCTAGCAGATGTGAGAACATCGAAATTATTTTGTAGAAATAAAATTATCATAACTTGACAAAGTACTACTCAAGACGAATCAAACAAGTACCACCGCCACTTTCCAGCTTCATCGTCAGACCCTGGATACCATCTATAGACAAAGTACTCGTCAAGGCAAATCATACGAGCCCAAACTCGATGGAGTTATCTCGTTTTATAACAGAGTTCCTATGGCCACCTTCTAGCTCCATCATCAGACCCTAGATACCATCTAAAAATAAAGTGCTTGTCAAGACGAATCAAATGATTCCAAACTCGATGGGGTTGCGTCGTTTCATTACAGAGTTACTGTGGTCACCTTCCAGCTCCATCATCGGACCCTGGATATCATCTATGGCTGAAGTTCTAGTCAGGACATTTCAAACGAGCCCTAACTCGATGGAGTTGCGCCATTTAATTACAGAGTTTCGCATGGCCACCTCCCAGCTTCATCATCAGACCCTAAAATATTGACCCAATAAAAATATTTGATTGCACAATAGTAAAAATCTAAGAAAATCAGTACTAATATTATATATTTATAATTAGTTTTATTATACATCAACATAGGTTATTGATTTTATTTCAGAATGGTAAGTCTATGTAAAGAAACAGATACCTTCTAATCAAGTTAATTCCATCGAATTAAGAAACCCCATTTTTTCATATTTTTTACAATATGAAATAGGCACATCTCTAAAACTATTAAAGGTTGACGTTGTTGTTGTTGATTGACTTTTCTTTGTTTACTAAGTTTTCATCTTTGATTGAAATCCACTATACATTGGAATGCAATCGAACAAACTAAAGTGTTGATGAAAGAATAAATTTTGACAATTATTCCATTTGTCGTATGACACAACTGAGGGAATAATTTCATTGAAATACAAAGTAATTGTTCATAGATATTAATAATACACAATAACATAGATATTAAAATTCTTGACGTTTTCATGAAAGTTTACCCTAATCATAATAATCAATATCCATCAGTATTTATTTAATTCACTAATGGACCAGGTTATAGACTTTTATTTATATATTGTACATACATAGCCTCACACCTTTGTCCCAGAGGGTTAGGTAGAGGCAACAGATATCCACTTGCTACGATCCTTGCTCCCCTTTTACTTTCACTCTCATTACACACGTTTATACATCTACGTATAAAGGGCAACGAGGACTTGATCCGTACATCCATAGTACCCTTTCGAAAACCTGCCTATACATCCCATATGTTCTCATCATCATTGGAACGATTTCTTGGTAGCCACCACCTCCGCCAGAAGGCACGTGTAACAATAAATTCATCAACATTATTATATGGAAGCGAGAGCGATGCAAAAAGTAGTATGAGCGTAAAAACAGTGCGGTCGAAATGCGAGTTAGGCTGAATGAACGCATTCGTAACGACGACGCAAGAGAGCGAGTAGGTATGCAAGAGAGTATTGGTGTAAAGATGTGAAAGGGAATACTCCTATGATTCGAAAATGTGAAAAGAACGCTGGACGCTCGACTGGTTAAGAAGATATACATTGCGAAAGTGGAAGGATGTGGGTACAAGGAGACACCGAGACTCACCTACTTAGACCAAATAAGTCATGTATTGAAGAATGGTGAGTCAGGAGCCTACGAAACCGGTGAGCGTGTATGCAGAGAATTATGAATGTTGAGGAAGCCAGAGATGTATGCAAGAATAGAACCTATTGGTACTCTGCTCTCAACTTACCCCCACAAGGGAAATGGCGTGATGATAAGTAAGTATTTGCTCATCGATTTCTTCCTCTTCTTTCTATCAAAACTTTTGCATATAGCTTGCCAACAACGCTGAGTAGGCTAAGTCTCTATAGTTTTTGAAGTCTCGCCACGAGCCTTTCCCTTTATAAAAGGGCACGATTACATCCCCCAATCGCTTATTCGAGCTACATCATTGATTGATGTTTTACTATGGATCTCTGTATCACGTATTGTATCTCATTAGGAAAGGAGCAGATACTCATGTATCAATATTTACGGACTGTGACTACAAAGATGAGGATGATGCGTATTTCGTATATCTTATGATATCTATAACAAATTTGATAGACAAATGATGTGCTTACATAGTTTGCAATACAACTCAATATATATTTGAGTAATCTTCTGTACCTTTGTGGCGAGTAAGGTGATGTCGATAATGTTTGTTATTTCAGAATGCTTCAAATGTGGGACACTCAATTTAATAGCGACCGCAACTCGCTCAGATTCAAATTGACACCACCACGTGTTAATTGGACTTCTGTGGGCACAAGCTGCAAAAACACACGTACCCCCGGGTAACGCTCACAGAGACACACGTGTCATTGTTATTGTTTTCTTTTACTTTAGGTAAAAAGTATTATGTTTATTGCAAATATTGATACCTACTCTACATTATCCTTTAAGATATCAACTCCTAAATATCCATCTTTCAAAGCAGCTACCATTTAAAAATAAAAGAAGGATTATATTGGGAAGTTGGCGTGTACCTCTTGGTTTTCAAGTAAAATATAGATATACTTCTAATAAAAGAAAATAACAAACCTGCATTTTCTGAGAGATTTTTGTAAAGTTTTCTGCTTGAAATCGTTTATCCCATTATTAGAGAATACTCAGGTCTCACAGTAGAGCAAAATTTATAAAAGTAAAAAAAAAAAAAGCTTCTATTTTTTTTGTCTGAAGTATAATAGAACCCACTGGAATTGTAGAACCACTAAAACAACACTCATTCTTTAGAAGATTTTGGCCGACATCTCAGAAGGAAGGCTCTTTAACAATATTTTGGCCGACATCTCAGAAGGAAGGCTCTTTAACAATATTTTGGCCGACATCTCAGAAGGAAGGCTCTTTAACAATATTTTGGCCGACATCTCAGAAGGAAGGCTCTTTAACAATATTTTGGCCGACATCTCAGAAGGAAGGCTCTTTAACAATATTTTGGCCGACATCTCAGAAGGAAGGCTCTTTAACAATATTTTTATAGTAATTTCCATTAGTTTCTTTCGAATTTATTGCGGTTCCATCTGTACGATTCTTATTGTGTATGGAGTCAGTCAAGTAGAGAATAAAGATTGCATTTTGTTGGATGTGAGATAGCTAGGAGATATTTCGTGTTTCGTGTTCAGTTTTCTAAACCAAAGGCATTTACACCTATATGCTTTCTATTTTTAAATGGAAAATCCAACTTTAAGGAGGAGAATTGAAAGGTGAAAGTTTGAATAAAAGTATTGTTTATTTGGATCTAAAACGACTGACTATCTAGATACATCTAGTAACATCTTCAATTAATTATACATATGTGTGCATAATCAATCGAAAAGTGACATGTTTTGAAATACAGCTACTAGAGATTAAAAAAATAACGCTGCACTTCAACTTTTACGTTTTATTAAAGTTGTAGAGTAGGTATATTATAGGTAAGGAAGTTGGAGAAACCTTATTTGCGAATGTACCTACTTTTACAAAAAAAAAATAAGAACTAAAAAATTAAAATTGTACATACATACATATAGTCACGCCTTTTTCCCATAGGGGTAGGCAGAGACCACTTCTTTCTACTTGCTCCCATCCTGACACACATCTTTCGCTTCATCTACTTTCATCAGCGCTTTCATGCATGCTCGTTGGTTTCGAGTACTTTTAACCTGGCCTTCCTTAAGAAAGTCTCCGATCTGGTCAAAATACGTTCACCTAAGATGACCTCTACCAACTTGCCCATTCACAGTCACCTTATATATCTGTTTCGTTAATCTTATTTCATCCATCCTCTCTACGTGTCCGAACCACCTAAGCATTCCTTTCTCTATTTTTGTCACTACATGATTGTAATCATTAAAATTGTGCTCATAAAATATAAAAACGTGGTTTAGGGTTTTTAACCTATTTCAAGTTGAGTGGTCAAAGTTTCTATGGCAGTGTTGTTTTTTTTAGTAAGAACTATGAGTATAATTTAGTTAAATAATAACTATTTCTATTAAACATTTTTTTTCTGAAACACGGAACAATGCTGCTGGCACCAGCTAATTAATAAGTATAATATATACTCAAATATTACTGAACCTGTTTTAAATTATGGGGATTATTTTGACCAAGTAAAAAAGACTAACTCAAAAAAACCTAATTTTTAGTTTGACATAATATTACGTAGTTTACTCCATTCCATCCATTCACCCCACATTGTGACAAAATTGAAATTAAGGGCGCGTGACACGTGCGACCAAATCAATTGAAATACATATATTATTATTTATTTCAGCGTGGTGATCTCATGTGTTAGTTAATAGTTTCGGATCTCTGTGATCATGCCGGTTAACTATAATCTGACTACAGATTGCATTTCCAAAAATAAATAAACGTGATCGATATCTTCTACTACTCTGTTCATACTCTCTGTTATAAGGTGAGTATCGGGTGTGCGTCAGCGCCCGCTAGTGGCTAAGGTTATCATATCTGCACCGGATCTGTTACGTTCTGTTATGAATATACGAGGACCAAGCGATTGTGCGGAGGCGTCTTCTTCTTCTTGTCATAACGCCATCGCATATCTTGTAACTTCAACAAAACCATAGAAATAATATATCCACATAGCAGGACAACGCAAATATCGACGCGTGCTAAGTTGTGTATTGCATTGCTGTGCGCTTTATGAAATGACCGTAGGTCGATAACGGATCAAATGTGTCTTTATAAAATAGTTAATAATCATGTTGACTTGAATTACCTTATGGAAATCTCCTTTAAATGCCCCCGTATTAGCGCACGTGAACATATAACATTTCTGCCTCCGACACCTCTAACCTCTAATCTAACCTCTTTATCCATAGATCTTGCCATAATATATACATATATGTAATGAAACGACCCGAACCCATCAAGCATCAATATATTCGGTTAATTCTTCTTAAGGAGTACTTTGTTAAGTTATGATAAATTTTTTTAATGCCTGAATGAAGAATTTTGGTTTAGTTCTAATTTAAGATCGAACAATTAATTTGGATATCTAAAAATAACAACTGTTTGTTTATAGTTTTAAGTTTTCACTTCTGTCGGCATTCCTTAGACTGCTTTTTTTGGTTCTGTTTTGTTAATTCACTTTCTTGATAACTAGGAATGTACGAGTACTTAATGTATTTTTTACCTTTAAGCATGCAGCAAAATCTCAATTAGTATTTTTTTTTTGTTATATATTTTAACTCTATCTGTTTGATATGTGTAAAGATAGTCCCTTACCGTTTTAAGATTTTTAATGCTTATTTTTGTTCACTTGCTTTTTTATTTAGTACTTAATTGTGGAATCTTTGCTGAATCATGTTGTGAAATCTATTTAATGTTAATTATCATTATAATAGCTCTGTTTGTTTCCCAAATAAAAATTAAATTAAATAATACAATTACAAAAAATACAATATCCCAATTCGCCAGACTGTCGTGGAAAAGGCTATTGAATTCCGCCAAATTGGGCTACACTTTACAAGTATACCTACAATAATAGACATATTTTACGTCTTCATAATTCATTTCATTTACCTACTTTTATGTGAAATATGGTTGTCGTTATAAAGCGAAACAATTATGGAACATAGGCCTCCTCAATAATGGGGGTTAGTGCCGTAATCGCCACGCTTGATCGCAGTGGATGTTGTTAATACTCGAAGGAGTGCTGCTGCCCACTCCACCGGTGTTCCCTCAGTCGGCTCTTACGACTCCCATGGGTGGAGAGGGGTGGAACAATTCTAAAGCCGGCCTCACACGGCATGCCCACAAACAATTTAAGATTTACATACTAAAATATTGTATTAGTTAACAATAAAACTATACCTAATTGAAATAGTATCAACATATTTTTTAAAGCGTAAAATATGTAAACTTCTTTTGCTGATTAGACTAAATGATTTAACTCTTTTACTAAAGTAGGTACACTATTCATAAAGTCTCATGTTCTAATATAATTATTATTCTTTGAAAACTGTCTGTTTTGTTGATGAAAATAATCCGTGAATTGATGATACTATTCTTCGATCAACATCGATATATGAATCTTTTGGCTTTTTGGCGTAGTTCTTAAAGTGCTGTTGACATAATAACGTTTTCATCTTGTTGCTACACTTAGCGGATATACAATATTTGTGTGTTATATAGGCGTGTACGTGTTGCACACAAAACATTTTTTTAGAGTTTTTGTCTGTTTGTTCGTTCGCGCATACCGCAAGAACTTCTGAACGGATTGCAACCTTTGTTCTTTTTACATAAATTGTGTTAATTAATTTTAAGCTACAATTAGCATACCTATAATACGAAAGGCAAGTTTCTTCTTCTTTTTTCCAGTCCATGCATGGTTGCCTGGAAGAGATCGCTCTGAGCGATAAGTCCGCAAATTGGAACACTTATTTAAGTTGAGACATAGCTTTATATTTTATGTTTGTAACATTTTTAGTGTTACAATAAAGAGTTTTCTATTCTATTATATCCTCTTCGGGCTTCTGATAATCCTACATAGACTAAATATATTACCTCCACCACCTCGGTGATTTTCTCGTCGGACCTAAGAGTCCGAACGAGCAAACAGAGCGCGGTACAACATCGGATCAGATACGCTCTAAGGCTTAATAAAAACCAAATTTATAGACGACTAAAATCTGTAAATCTGTACGGCGATTACTTAAACTTCAATGAAATAATATACTTAAATAAGAAACATGGAAAATATTTTGCGCTATCTTCTACTTTTAGGGGCAACAGTGCGTGACGCTTGCATTATTTATGACAGTTGGGAGTCTGCGCCCCAACTAGCTAATGTAATTTTATTTTCGTTAACGACGACCCGCTTCGTAGTATATCTAATATACCACTGCAGGTAGTTCCCCCTAGACACTTAGATGTGACAGTTTGGAACGTTCTTACGACAGAGTAAACTTAGTTAAAGGCAAAGCACTAACTGACAGTTTATAAACTCGGATAGCAAGTGTTACAATGAATAGAGAAAGTGAGGTGAAGATATGAGAGTACTATCGCGAGGTTATCGTACAATACAAACAAATTAATTGTTTCTAAGCATAAAAATGCATGATGGAATAACCCTTATAAATCAATGTCACCAACCAGATGTGATAAGTAGTTAGAGATTGTGCCTCTTTATAAATATTTAGCTAATTCTGTGGTACAAATTATAAACTTGTATAATTATGGGTTTCGCATTCACACAATCATCAATTTACCGTTATGATGGAGTATCCATCCATCCATCAGCCTTTTGACGTCCACTGCTGGACATAGGCCTCCAGAAGAGAACGCCACAACCAGCGGTCCTGCGCTCGTCATGGGGGATAATGCCGTAATCGCCACGCTTGGCAGGCGGGTTGGCGATCGCAGTGGATGTTGTTAATACTCGAGGGAGTGCTGCTGCCCACTCCCCCGGTATTCCCTCAGTCGGCTCTTACGACTCCCGTGGGTAGAGAGGGGTGGGGCAATTCTAAAGCCGGCCCCACACGGCCAATTAACTATAATTACTCCACAATGTGCATATTTGTTTACGACATTACTTTGTTACTACTAGGAACTAGGAACGGTTACTAACTAATAGGAAAAGAGACATTGGGTAGTTATTAGGACTGCTATATGATCTGATTGTTATTATTATTTTATATTTTTTTTGAAACAAAAACTAAGAGTTAAGGAACTCAAAATCTGCCACCGGTTCGGAATGCGGCTTCACTGAGAAACATCCTAAAAAGTAAGCAACAAGTGTAAATGATTATTATTTCGGGCGGCACTACCGAATACAATTAAAATAAAAGTAAAATATAGGCATATGATTTAGAAAAATCTAATCATTATTGTGAGTGTGGTCTACACAATAAGCGCTAACTGTGTCTACCAGTCTTGCCTCATTTGTTCTGTTCGATGAAGCTAAAGTTTTTATCACAGGATTCCAACTTGGATTACACAAAGAGTTGTCCTGTGTGGAAACTGAACCCACGATACCTACACAGCCGTGAGGCCAGTATCTAAACAACTCCGCCTGCTGTGCAGCGATCCATACAAATAAAAAAAATCCTGTTAGAAATTTGAACCCATATATTCAGCAATAAAGGTGGATATTAACCAATGGGCTCTCGATGCAGCTCACAAGCCTTAAGCTGTATAGCAATAAGCAAATCAACCGTAGAACGGAAGCGCTACGATCTCGTTTCACAAATATCCTGTTTGCGTCTGAGAGCTTTATAGTAATATCCGGTTCTAAGTTAACCGGAAATATGACGCAAACCCGAATAAGTACCAGCAGGCCCTTTAAACTTTTCACAGAGACTCGTTAAGTATGGACTAAAAGCAATATTTTTTACCCAAACTCATTACAATGATAAATAGAAGAAATTAATATATTTTATCTTCCTTGGAATCAAAGCCATGACACGACCTGAGAGGCTAATACATAACACAATATGCCATCAGGTACCGTTAAACAATTTAAGTAATTGAAACGCGTAAGAATCATTACTATTGACATACAGATAAAAATAGAATAATATCGACCTTGCTTCTGTTAATAATTATGTAAATTTGTTATAAGTTTTTGTCGGGGTGAAAAGAGGACTACTGAATACGAAGTTTGATTTTGTTGAAACTTGGTGACCTGCATGCCTGGGGAACTTTCTTGACGGCTGGCCTTTTAATTGTTATTGTTCTAGCATGACACCACCATCCAACTGTAATCCATTTCAATTAGAAAACCACTGCGCTACCGACTGAATATGAGGTGTTTTATCTATGAAAACTTTTAATTATTTTTACTATGGAAACTTAACAGTCATTAGCACCATGTGCCGTTGACAGAGCGGACTATATATAGCGAGCGTCTGTCACGGCGGTGTCTTGCTCCATGTTACAATACCAATTGTATTTATAGATCATATTAGTGGGCTCGGGGATGACACATTTCCGCACTTTCTTTAAAGAGCTGAACGATACGTGACATAATATATGAACAAAGTATTAACCACGCATGTGTAACATCCATCTATATACAGGCTCTGTCGTAAATGATGGATAATCCTTTAATTGGAG
Source organism: Leucoma salicis (assembly GCA_948253155.1). Lineage (NCBI taxonomy): Eukaryota > Metazoa > Arthropoda > Insecta > Lepidoptera > Erebidae > Leucoma > Leucoma salicis. Next base: position 32,934,913 of record OX411803.1, read on the forward strand.
GTAGCCCTGATATCAAGCTGCAAGAAAATCAACTTTTTATTTTAGGGTTGCCAACGGTGTGAAAATGGTAAACATATTTGTATTTTTTTTTCTTCTTTGCTTCTGTGACCGAATAAATGGTCACAATTTGAACAAAATAACTTATTTTAATGTACTTTTTTTGGATCTGAATCCTGAATACTTGTATTATTTTATTAGATTACTATTTTAGTCATTATTAATGTAAAATGTTGTCAAATTTTACATTTAAAGCAATTTGTAAGTTTTTTTTCTTTATTTCAAAATTTTAACATTGGACTGTGAAAAAGAAATTTACTATGCTATAGCGGTCCATTATCTTATAAACATGCCTAGTTAATTAAGATTATAAAAAGGTATCATATATGCGTACTGTAGAAGCAATATTAGTTACACAAGCGAAATAACTTAACAAGGTCGAAATTTTGATTTAAAGAAATGTGTCAAATCACGATGAATTAGTAATTAATTAATCTTAAACTTCATAACATGGTTTTATTCAACAAGAATTCACTTTGTTATCACTAAAATGTTAATTTAACGTTTAACTGTGCCACAAGACTGTTTTATGTTCATAGTTATAAATCGCATGCGACTAGTAAGTACTACAAGATTATTTCAAAATTTTCAATCATAAACTAGGTGTTCCAAATACAAAAAGATACAATAGGAGTAAGATACAAAAAAATACATTAAAATAAGTTATTTTGTTCAAATGGTGACTGAATAAACGAGCAAAGAAGAAAAATAAAAAAAAAATACAAATATTTTTACCATTTTCACACCGTTGATAACCCTAAAATAAAAAGTCGATTTTCTTGCAGCTTGATATCAGGGCTACCGGACAGACCCTGTATATATAAATCTATTGATGTTCGCTAGTCTCGCTAAAACTCTAAAATGGCTTGACCGATAGGAATATTTTTTTTGTTTTGTTCACTCTAATACAGTGGTGGTTTAAAGGAAAAAAATAGGGAAATCCCAGGAAAAAGGTGAAAATTTGGAATCGCCTCTGTGCATTATGGATTCTGTCTTTTGTCTAACAGACGATAAAGTGACAGCAGCTGTCATTCTTCCTTATTAATTTGAAATACGTGCAAGTTTCATTTGATGACCTATTTAAATTCAAACCTTAGTCGAAACAGATTTATTGATTATTGATAATCACACATCATTTTTAGTTTTAATTGTTGTCGTACGACGTTTATACGCATTGGTAACTCATTGTGCCAAACAATACGGATTTATCATTTTCATAAAGTATCCTTAAATCATACTTCATAGCAAAAAATGCTTTATCTTTTCACGCAATTTTGGATTATTCTCTTCGTAACTACAAATGGATGACAATATAAATTAACACTAGTGTGAAAATTGTGAAATCGAAAATAACAGTCACGAGCAGGATTTGAACCTTCATCTCCTAGATACCGTGCAGATTCTTTGCCAATTCAGTCATCGTGACAATTGATCCTGACTGCTAATTTCGATAACACATTCGTTCTTAACGTTTTGGGTGACGCCCACTCGATACGATTTCACAATTTCACACTTTGTGTTAATTTATATACCTATCATGTTAAATGCTAAAAAAATATATAAAATTACAAATGGCTGCTTTGTGAGCCTCCGGATGTGTAACTGTGGATGGTTTTGTTGATAATTACTTTAGCAAAAGGAGTTCACAAGGAAGTTCTTTTCTGTATTTAGCATTGGCTTGTTTGAACTGTCTCTTCCGAATAGCATTTATAAATCCGGCGTGACATTCTCGTGAGGATTCTCCTTATAACTGTGTACTTTATCAGATCTGTCTAATTGAAAGATCGAATGTAACAAGATCCATCATAAATATTGCTAATATAGTTACATCAAAATGTCAATGGGATAACTGTTGTATTGAACTAAACCGAAGCCTTTTTACGGGGGGAACCATAGCATGCAAAATTTCTCATAATTGTGATAGACTTACACTATCGCATGTTGGCATTTGTCTGACAGCTACTATTAACATTAAACTCTATTTGTATGAAATACTGACATAACAGTAAAGTATTCCTCAGAACTAACTATAGTTATTAGGTACCATCGGCATCATGTGATTTAATAAAAAATCATCTTGTGACTGACTACATGAGCAACTATCTCTTGCCGCACCTCTCTAGCCATGAATTGACTGTCATATAACGCAAAAGATATTATTGCCCTAAACAGGCAAGCTCCGTCACTAATGATAGAAACGATAGTGTGCGGGGTCATAACGCCATTTATATTTAGACGTTCACCAGCCATACTATCAGTTTAATTTTTAAATTGTGATGAAAAATAATATTCACGAACAATAATAAACGATTAGCATTTCAACCTGAGACCGAAAGACGACGCGTGTGTTCATCTTATGGTACGTTTAACTGTCTAAGCTTATTTATAATGCAAACTATGAATTTAAGGAATAAAAAATCTATGTGTACAAATAAAAAACGTTTTGTCGGTATGGTGATGGATTAAGAATACAAGTGTCACCACCCTATTCTTTCCCACGGGTGTCTTATGAGGTGACTAATAGAAGTAAGCAATTATCATCCATTGCATGACTGGTGGTAGGCCTGTGTACCAAGTGGGAGTACTCACTTGGTATCGGGCCCGAGCGGGTTGGTACCACCATCTCGCGTGTGACCGGCCATGAAGCACATCGTTGCGTTTTGGCTGTAGCAGGAGAGAGCCGTTAAAATAAAGGTCAAGGGTGGTTGTTTATAAGATTATTTATGTTTTTTTTTGTATATTAAGATATGTTGTTAGTGTTTAATGTATAGTGCTAAGCATGTCAAATGCTAAAAATATATATAAAAATATCTAAATATTTATAGGGTTTGCGTCATTATTAGGTAAAATCTTAATTGTAAAATTAAGTTTACCTGGTCGGTATAATGTATGAAAATACTTCCGACAGATGGTGCAGGCGTCACCCAAAGACGTTAAGTATGAATGTATTATCGAAATTAGCAGTCGGGAGCAATTGTCAGGATGGCTGAATTGGTAAAGCATCTGGACGGTATCCAGGAGATGCAGGTTCGAATCCTGCTCCTGACTGTTATTTTCGAATTTCACATTTTTCACTTTGTGTTTAATGTATAGTGCTAAGCATGTCAAATGCTAAAAATATATATAAAAATATCTAAATATTAAGATATAGTTAAAAGCATCCCACGCTTTTGTAAAATCATTATTATTTACATTCAGTCAAGAAAGTTTTAGGAATAGATGATTTGTTTATGGTTCCAAATTAAAATTTTTGTTTTTTTTTGTTGTTAGATTGTCACAACTGTTATCCATTTTGGCGCGGAGTTTGAGTTGCATCTGTTATTTATATTAAATACAGTGCTGTTTTTAGTTATATCATATCTATTGTGTATTGCGAATTTCATAATGGACAAAAACATCGAACAAAGAGTTTGTCTTAAATTTTGCATCGCCAATGGAATTTCGTGTTCGGAGTCACTGAAAATCTTACAGAAGGCTTACGGTGAATCGACTTTATCAAAAACACGTGCTTATGAGTGGTACAAGGCCTTTAAAAGCGGTTGAGATGTGATGGAAGATTTGCCTCGCTCTGGTAGGCCATCAACGTCTGCAACTGAATAACATTGCAAAAGTGAAAGAAATAGTGACTGAAAATCCTCATTCAACTTTGAGAGAGATAGCCGCCGAACTTTCTGTGTCTCATGAGTCGATCCGTACCATTTTAAATAATCACTTGGGTATGAAACATGTTTCCGCTCGGCTAGTCCCAAAAGACCTGAATTTTCTCCAAAAATCAATCGCATGAGAGTCGCTGAGGACATGCTAGAACGAGTCAATTCCGACCCAACATTCATAAAACGCATTGTTACTGGTGACGTGACGTGGGTTTACGAGTTTGACATGCAAACTAGTCAACAAGGTTCGGAGTGGCGACTTCCAACTGAACCGAAACCGAAAAAACCACGCCAAAGTCGATCAAAAGTCAAAGTCATGTTGAAAGACTGTTTTCTTTGACTATCGCGGTGTTGTGCACTCGGAATCGAATAAAAAATGGAATAATCGGTATTTACACACCCACTTTGAGTCCCACGTAATAGGGGGCGAGCCTATTGACGTCTACCGGGCACATTACCAAACTCCGGGCTACTACTGAGAATTTTTATTTTTAGGAAAAAGTTCAACAACATTGCCCGACCCGGGGATCGAACCCGAGACCTCATGATTAGCAGTCGCATACACTACCGCTACACCACCGAGGCAGTTTGTAGAAAACATCAAAAATGTGGAGTTTGGACCGAATTACACTCAAAAGAAAATTTCATAATGTGTAATCATAGATATAGACGTATACTATCTCTATGTCTTTAACATTCCCGTAAATATAAGAAACGACAATATATAAAAAGATTATTTATTATACAAATATATCTAAAAAGACTTTGATTTCAAAAAGTGTTTTTTATTAAAGAATAATATAGGTACTTATCTAAAAGATTTTTTTCCAAAATTAATAAAAAAAGCTTTTGAAAATACATTTCTGATATATTAATTATAAGTTATTACTTCAAGCTCTAGAAAATGTTCACTTTACTTGCGCTTTTTAGGTCGTAGAGCGGTTTTGCAGAAGTACATTTATTGGAGTCCTCCATGGTGTTTTCTTTTGCTTTATAAACTTTTATAAAAGAGTTCAAATATTATTTAAGTTAACATTATTTAATATTTATTTCCAAAACTTAATGAAAGTTAATAGGTTTATTGTTTAATCTCAAGTCCTAGTTTTACACTGGTATAAGACACACTTGCGCTCTTATCGTAGCGACACTGACTTATATAGGGACCATTACAGAAAAATACTAAAGTAATAGGTGACTGATAAAAGCGTTGGAAAACACATTGTTTACACCCAGAAGGGCGTGCAGGAAAATATTTATAATGAATCTTTGGTAGCGTGTAGATACTGTTGTATTTGATAACATCAATAAGCAACCCCTTTTTATATAACTACTAGCTGCACTTGTGCCTGGAGACAATGCTTTTATTCATTAACATCTAATGGAGAAAATCTTCTACTTAAAATAATTAAGTTAAAAACATATCAAAACGTGATTAAAAACCGTTATAAAACTTACCGTTAGAATCCACACACGCAGAGAGTAGTTTATTTATTACTAGCCGCTACCCGCGACAATGTCCGGGTTGAATTTACTTATTTTCTTTTTTTGTGTGAAACCCTAATTATTTTTCCAAAATAAAAGCAGCCTTCGTTACCTATATCAGTTATCTGAAAGTCCTGCCCAAATCAGTCCAGTCGTTTCTGACATTAGACAGAAGAGACAGACAGACAAAAACTTTAAAAGTTGGTATTTTGTTATAGATATCGGATATACTTTCATATGCATTCAATAACAAACTGTTATTTAGACATTAGAAATAGACCATTTTATTTATAGCATATGGCGCATTTCCATTCGGGTTTGGTAAACGTCTACTATGAACTCACTTATAGTGTACGACAAACTTTAAGGATATGAATTGCCCAAGTCGCTCTTCGTTTATTGCGACGAGTTTATGGTGCTGCTCGGACCAAGGCGGATACGACTCCAGTTTACGCCGCGTTGTGTCCTTGTCACAACCGTAATAGCGACAGGAGTGGCATCTCATGAAATATTAGTGCCTTCGAATTGTGCATGTACACCCTAAGCCCCACTGCCCCGATTGTGGCGGGCAGAATGCCGGTTATATTTCCAGCCCAGGCCGCGACCAGCGTGTCCTGCACTTAGCAACTAACCAACAGCGCGGGGCAGAGGACAACGGAGCACCAGTCAAAACCGATATCCCACGGGAGTGGCTCTTGGATATAACTCGGTGGTAGGTCCCCGGGGCAGGACTGCACGAAGCACGGAGGTCCGTTAGCTCCTGAGTCCACAAGTAGAGCCCTTTCCTCGGAGGAGGACGCCGCACGCGTGGCATGGCTAAAACGCATACCTGCATTAACGCAACACTACTTAACCGATAACTTGAGACAAAAACTTAAGCGATACGCAAAGGGAGGTCACAAAAGAAATATTATTTACTGACGAGAAAATTTGAAAGCAACATTTTAACAAGCAGAATGACTGAGTTTATGCTCAAAGCTCTATAGAAGCTTTTCAAATTGACTAATTGAAAAGCTATTATCGTAAACAGCAATTTACAGTAGTCCCAACAGATCTTTGTGTCTCTGAAGTTGGCTGCAAGACGCTGCGCAGTAGCCATTTTTGTGACGAAGGCATATGCGTCTTCTACAGTTTACATTAATCGAAAAATGTTCGATTATAATTTAACAATTGTGTGTTATTCACTCAAATCGCTCGAATACTTTTTATTGAATATAAAAATAATAAATTGAACCTAAACAGTTAGATATGAAAACATTATGATCTCATTCAATTGTTTTGTTAATCGAGTATTAACGTTTGAATTACTCAGCACTCAGCACTAATCGTATGAATCCCCACTTCTTGATCTGTGCCTAACTTCAGAGACAAAGATCCGTTGTGACTACTATACAACATGAGCATTATTTGACTTCAGTGACAGTTTGGTATTAGATATCAAGAAGTGAATGAGCTATATTTTCGTGAAAAAGGTGACAGCACATCGGCGCAGATGTGTTAATATACGAAGCTTGAGAAGGTGGTGAAGCTTAACAACACTATTTTTTAAAATCAAAAGATGAAATACTTTCAGCACCAGGCATAAAGCTCGATCCACACAAACGTGGTTGGAAACGAATGTTTCTGACCTTATCAAAGCTGAAGATTGGTCGACATCTAGTCCCGGCCTTAATCCGCTGGATGATGATGTATATTCAGTTTTAGAAAGTATGGCACGCTCTAAACGCCATAATAATGTTGAGTCCCTAAAGTAATCTATGGATTGGCAGTGGAGAATCTTCCCATGGAAAAAAAATTATATAATACAATAATAATACATGTTTTATGCAATAGAAAAAAAAAACTATTTCTTGTAACAATATTTATGGCAAGACTGTGTATATAGAAATATTATTATTGTATTTTTTTTATCATTTGACATGCTCAGCTATTTTACTAAAAATAATGTTTGTGAAAGTGGATACAGAGAAGTTTTCAGCGAGCAGGATTTGTACTTGAGACCGCTAAGCTAACGTAGAAACCTAGTTACAATATCGTATCTTCACCTTTTATAAGCCTAAATTTGAGAAGGGCAGTCCCCCATTATGTATTACTGGGTTACGTAGTTTAATTCATAAGCGGACATTTAAACGCGATCACAAAAAGACATGCATAAATAAGCCCCCTGAAATCCCTTAAAATACAAGCGGTTGAAATAAATATTTAACAAAACGTAGCACACGATGTTTCCTCGTTTATGTTTGTTTACATATGCGGGCTCGTCGAGTGAGACGTACGAGCACATCATTCGATTTGCCATAATATTTACGAGCTAAATGAATTCTAAAGGATATTTTTTATAAGGGGACCCTGCAGAGTGATTTGCGTCCAGTATATTTAATGTTCTCGAACCTTTATAGTCTCTCGTGTATGTATATCATGCATTAACCATACAAGTGAAGTTCTTCAACAAAAAGCTCAATAACTGTTTGATACACGGGGATTCGAGCTCGAACTTCATGATCAGCGGTGTCATGCACTAGCTACCCCTAGACCATCAAGGCATTTGAGAGAAATGTTGATAATTTATACTTTGAATTCATTTAATAAATAGGCAGTATATAAGTATCCCTCAAACTTTTCACTAAGTACTACGTAATAATATTAAAACTTTTAAACAAGTAGGACAATGTACGGGTAACCATAAATGTTACCTATTTAAAGTTTGACGTAAATACCTTATAGAAATTTGCTTCAAGTTTCTTTATAACCAAAAATTTCAAAAGTTGTTGTTTTTTGATACCTACTGCGAGATGCCAAACAAGTAGGTAAAAGGCCTGTGTGATATTCAGCTGTTGCTGTAGCCTATAAATGCTAGCGACCCCAGAGGCGCGTTGCTTGTCCCAAAGAAAGAGATAGGATTTGGAGAGAAATAGAGTGATGAGAAAGCGGACAGCTAAGATAATAGAAACAGGAGAAAGGAAATACAATAATCACACTCACCGTAACACAACAGTGGGCAGATACACCCACTGTTGCTTCCCGCAAATTTTCCTTGATAGGTCGAGCCAGCTCTCTAAATATTTCACTAGAGAAGACTTTAAAGACGTGCATTATTAGGAGTGATACATTAAATTAAATGCAGATAAAGCGCTTTGCACTCAGTAACCATAAGACAGAGAAATAGAGGAATTATATAATAGACAAAGTCTGGATAATCTAACAATGTATACCTCGGAGACGGCAATAGAACAAGACATAGAGGGCGTCGCGCCGATCTTCACTCGAATGCTTCCTCTAAAGTTTTAGTTAATGATAAATCCATCAAGATCCGCATTCGTTCTACATCATTCCGATTACTAGGTACCTACAAAGTGAACTCACAAAATACAGTATGAACATTGTTTAATTGTCACAGTAAATATTCCACTAAAACCATAAACTACAGCTAAATACTGTGACAAAATGAATTGTAACACAAATGCATTCCTGAAGTCAGTTGGCTGTTGCTGTTGCAAGTCTAACTATTTATAAGTCAATGGTATTGGTGGAGTATATTAATAGTTGAGCTTCGCGGATGTTACGATCAGTACGCTTCGTTAAGCTTCGCTCTTATATCTTCGAATGTATTTTATTAACGGTAGGTATATTAAATGATGTTTGGTTCTGATAATTAGGTTCGGTGGATGTCTGTTTGAAGTGGGATTAATATTACGTATAATTGCGGGTTACGGTGTCAAGGTAGAATCAACGATACACAATGGAAGGAAAATCCTAAATAAAATCCTATAGGAACCTGTGTGGTCAGCGTCTAATGATCTAATGTACTCACGAGCACAATTAAGATCACAATTCTATGCGTTTTTTATTATTACCTTTTATTATTAGGCTAACAGTGACAGTCTAGCGGCACGGCACACACACCTAAAAACACTTTTCGGATAACATCATTTTGTTTACATATTTATTTATTATCAACTAGCCTTTGCCCGCGGCACCGCCGCAGCCAAAACCCAGTTATTAGATGATATATCAGGTTACCGATATAGTAGCGGCATACAATGTATACCAGTTTTTAAGCATTTAGGTGCAAATTTTCACTACAGTCTATAGCTTGTGTTTTATGAACGCATTGTGACAAAAAGCAAACATGCTCAAATGTTTGGCTCGCTGGCCGATCGTGTCCAACGAGCCGCGACTAATACCACTGTTCTAATTTCTTTCAATTCCCTTTGTAAATTCCTGGAGATCTAAAGCGGTCCTGAGTCTACATATAGGAAAGAAACTATGCACTATAGTCTCACTATAATTCAATTACCATTTTCACTCTCGGCTATAATTAAATTATACTAAAAATACCAATTACAAAGTTATACACATTCTTCTATAATCAGATAAATGTTTAGCATAAATACTTCCACAATGATCTGTTAAATCTGTGAATTTAGCATCACCAATATTCGCAAAAAAATAATCATGTCTACATAACATAATGCAACTACGCTCGGCGCCAATTCCATAGCCACAGGCAACAATGCGGCATTGTGCTGCACCGCGGGTTGACGCTGACGCGGTCTAAATGTTCGCTCCCTGCACATAGTCTGTCTCCAGCGATTGTGCTTTGAATATAGATTGAATACATGCAAAATATCCTACATTGTGATATTTTCGATATACGTAATATGATCGTGATTTAGAAAATTAATTCTTGGCTGCACTCATCACTCCACTCGTGGCGATCTCTTGGAAACGCCTATGTCCAGCAGTGAAAAGGCGGATGGACAGTTGGATGAAATCTTATAATAAGCAATCTTTTGTACAAATCCGTTATCGTTAGTTCCATAATATGCCAAAACGGGATACTGATACTGGGATTTTACACTTTTTCAAGATATTTTCTCTTTCCAGTATGTCATTTGTCTACTTATCCAAAATCCAAATACGTTCAGTAGTTCTTATCTTAAAACAACAAACGTGCGCATGTGTATTAAATAGGAACAATAATCTTTATTTATTTATACTTTATTGTACACCATATGTTAATATTAAGGTACAATGCGAAGAAAGAAAAAAAGAAATGTTAAAGCCCATAAGTGGTACAATGGGCGGCCTTATTACTAAAAGTAATTTCTTCCAGGCAACCTTTGGGTGGACACAACTTTTAATTGGACAATGGTAGTTGTAGGTGTTGGTACCTATATAGACAAGAAAAAAAAATATATAAAGAAAATATAATAAATATAATACATACTCTCACATGCAAATACATAAACCTCTGTACAAATAAACTACACCTATATACATACATATAATTATTACACAAACAATACATAAATATTAAACACAAAGTGAATTGTTGTGAATTGTGTGTTTAATATATAGTGCTAAGCATGTCAAATGCTAAAAATATATATAAAAATATCTAAATAATACATAAATATATAAAAAAGAAAAAAAAATACACATATTCAGTGAGGATGAGACCATAGCTTGATGGTATATTACAATTCAGGGTTGCAAGCTCAGGAGGGGAGGCTGGTACTCCTGCCGAAGCCGGGACGAACGCCGGATTCGGTCGGGGCATCCAGGCCCATCGTGCTGCTGGATGAAGCGGGTAAGCTGCTGGAGAGAATCCTAGCTGCCCGCATGGTCCAGCGCATGCGCGACGTCGGGCCCGACTTGTCGGACGCCCAGTTCGGCTTTCGAGCTGGTCGTTCGACAGTCGGCGCGATCATGCGTCTGAGGGCCGTAGCCACGGCGGTAGTCACCGGCGGGGATATGCTGTTGGCGGTGTCGCTTGACATCGCCAACGCATTTAATAGTCTGCCATTCAGCTGCATCAGGGAGGCGCTCCGGTATCACGGCACCCGCCTGTATACCTGAGGCGGCTGGTGGCGAACTATCTAGAGGGCCGCAGCGTCGTCTATGAGAACCGCACAGGGGACGTAGTGACCGCACGACATGGCGGTGTCCTCTCTCTTTTATATAGTAACGAGAGAATATGAGTATCCCGGCGAAGTCGTATTGGTAACCACTTAAGCTGAGATCGAAATTGTGAAACATGATCATACTTGCGAAGACCAAATATGAACCTTATACAGAAATTTTGGAGGCGCTCAAGTTTATCTAGTTGGTTTACGTCGAGATCCGGATACCTGGCATCAGCGTAGTCAAGAGATTAAGTTGCAAGCGTAATTTTGGTGGATGTAGGGAGAAAATTGCATAGTCTCTTAAGAGACCCTGCAGATGCAAACAATTTTCGACTAACCTCTTGTAGTTGCGGATCCCAAGTAAAATTGGAGTCAATTGTTAGACCCAAGTTCTTAACCCTATCACTAATAGGAATCTTCACACCTTCAAAAATGACCTGGGGTAACTGTGCCCAAGCAATTCTTGAGATCAATGTAGAGTTGCCCACAATTGTCACCTGTGTTTTTGAAGGATTCACAGTAAGGCCATGAGATTTACTCCACGCACTAATTTTGTCTAAATCGTCATTGAGTAGTTCCATGGCTTTCGGTAGTTGTGTTAATGGTGCCTGTAAGTAAATTTGTAGATCATCTGCAAAAAGGTGGTAGGAAGAAAGTAGGTTATCTTTACCTATATACGTTATACTCGTAGTTATAGAGACGAATATGAAATTGTGCCACAAATAGATTATACAACGGTACGCTAATTAGTAGTTTTAGTGTTAAGGGGTGATTATTATGAGAGGTAATAAAAATGAAATAATCACCTTAAAAATCTTTTAAAAATTACCACGTGGTTTAAAATAAATTCTAATTCACCAAAAAATAATTAATTATGGAAATCTAATGACGAAGTTAGTGATTAATATTATTGATAGTAACCTATGCTTTTGTGTCTAGGAAGAATCACATATATTATACCTATGTCACTACTAGGACAGGGTGCCTAAAACACAAGCGCAAATTCAAAATCAGTATCCAGGAGTCAGATACAAAAAAATAGGTACCTACATAAAAACAAGTTACTTTGTTAAAATGCAGACATAATGAAAGAGCAAGTGCAGCAGCGACGCTACGGCCAACTAGATTTATTTTACTCTTATCCATGTTTTTTTTTAATATATTGCTTACTTACTTACTTGACATCATGCCATCTCCCCGCGGGGCTGAAAGAACAGAATGCTGAAAGACTCTATTCTTGCATACATCTCTTGCTTCATTGCATATACACGCTCGCCGGTTTCAGAGACCCCTGACTCCACTTTCCTTCAATACACGACCGATTTGATCTAGGTAGGTGAGTCTCGGTCTCCCCCTGTACCAACATCTTTCCACTTTCGCATTGTATATCTTCTTTCACCAGTCGCTCGTCTAGCATTCTTTCCACATGTCCAAACCATCGAAGCATTCCCTTATGGATTTTTATTTTAGACTAATACGCTCTCTAATACTCTCTCTCATAAGTTGTCTTTACAAATGCGGTCATACGGACCTATAGCAAATAGTTAACACTAAGTCGGCCATCTGACCTCCCACATTCATTTCATTCAACCTTTAGAGATATATGATAAACAGTGTAGCTGATAGAACGCAGCCCTGTTTAACACCGATATTTTACATTAAACCAGGGTGACATTATATTATGTTGCTGGTTCGTTATTGATCCTCTAGAACTGCTTTGAGTACTCGCTCTTTATATTAAAAAAAGTTATAGCACAAAATCCAGTTTATTTTTATATTTGTAATCTCCTAGCTTATACATATTTCGCAGATGTAGTTGTATGGGTACGCGTCTCTTGTCGTAATTATAACTTAACATATTTTTTTAATTTAACTAGTGACTGGTTAACAATGCGAAATAAAAAAAAACATATCCATCCCCATTTCCTCATATTAATTATTATTTCGTAATTTGTAAGTGAATATAGCGATTTAAAGTCTCTACCTATATCGTGTGTGACGTAACAGTCGTACGGTATGCCATATAAACATGTTTACTACATTCCACCAACGAACGAAATTAAACTATAACAACGCAATTGTTAGTGGGTGCCGGGCACGGCCTGTTTCTGTTTCAGCGCCCACAGAACTCTCAAACTAAATAAAAAATCAGATAGCGCCACGGAACTGATTTCACTAATACGGAACAATATCTAATAACACTTACTGCTTGATCCGGGATTTAAATTTGGGGCTTCGTTACCTACAATCGCACATGCTACTCACTAAGTGAAGGTGGTCAGAGGACACGCATGCTGAAAGCTAGCCTGCAGCATTGGATCAAAAGGACAATTTGTACTATTTTAAAGCTGTTGTACATTTCAGATATTTCAGGAAAAAAGGGGTATTAGGCACATAATGCGCCCCTGAATTCAAAAAAATTCTTTCAAGTTTTATTTTCTGTGCGTGTTTGTTCGGACGGATTTTCATCAAATATATTTTTTTAATAGCTCTTGATTAGACATAACAACTGGTACATGTTTTACCCAGCTATAAATCTGGAACCGGAGATGTAATCTGAAAAACTAGGTTTTGTCTGCGGGGAAGCCGCGGCATAATTATAACACTCGACGCTGGAGTATGCTGTATCTATCATCCCAAACAATTGCTCTACTTTAATTCCATTAATATCGCAAATAAGTAGTCTTTGTTAAAATTTTAACATTCATATTTGCATTTTAAACTATTTTTCAGTGCCGCTTTGAAAAATTGAAGGACGTTAATATTGTTGTACCAGATGTACGTCAATGGACGTCACTCTATTCATACGCTATGTCAGTCGACAACAGCAGGCCTGAATCAGTTAGTCTATTATTAAGATTTTTATTTGGTATTCCTTTATCTGAAATGCATTCAGAGTAGTTGTGCATCACAACAACAATACAACTGAGCCAAAATATTAAGTACTTGTCCTAGATAATACGTAGATCTATAGTCCTGATGGTGGTGTTGAGGACCATTACAAATGGTAATATAAACATGAGACCCACATAAAACACAACTTAAGTGGTACACCAAAAATGGTGTGTTGTCAAAGGACCGCTACCTGAATATAATAGTAGGTATGTATAATTGTGTACTGCTACAAATACATTAAAATTCGCCATTTTGAGTTATCCGCTCTGTGCGCAGGGTAAAAGGCTTGCGAGCCTTTATATGAGAAGAGAATATTAAAGTGGTAATAGGCAAAGCATAAATGAGCATTTTTAAAATCAATATATTAATTTTATACTACGCTTATGTACTTCCATGATCGGGTCGGCTTATTCGTTCTGGCGAGCAAGGCTCTACCACTAGAGGCTGTCACCACACTGGCTAAGAGCGTCTCAATTCCCGTACCAGCATAGTAACCTCCATCTGGTAACTGTCTGTGGCCTCTAAAATGCGAAACACCTCGTACAATTTTGTCTAGGCTCAGTTAATCTCATGTTTTAGAAGGAATGTAGTGAACAATTAGCATAGACAGATTATACCATAATAATTATATTATATAACCTTAGACGCCCCGCTAAGTAGTCGAGCAACGGAAAAATCGTGACATAATCTAATATAACGATATCACGGACACTTCTTCATTGAAAACGTAGATGAAGTCCAACTGTTATTTTAGGTATCAGGTTGAGTCGGATTAGATAACACACACACCACACACACACACACACACGCACACGCGCATACACACACACACTCACACACACATACACGCACTCACACACACGCAAACACACGCGCGCGCGCGCGCGCGCGCACACGCACTGTTATATGGACTCGGCCGAAGGCCTTTTTAAAAAACAGAATTAAAAAATGAAATTATTTATTAGATGAATTACAATAAAACTGGGCTTGATTTGGGGCAAGTGTCACGCGCGCGGATGATGGATACGAACTGAACTGCTCTATATGGATAATTATAAAGAAAGCTCAAAAGTGCTGACTAGGTGAACTAGAATAGGGTTCCTTAGTACTTTTATATACGAGGACCATTTATAACAGCCCCGGGGCCAAGAGTAAACTTACCCCAAAAGGGTTAAGTTTATGAGAAAGATGTACGGAGTTTTGGTAATGGTATACTAGGTGAATCGGCGGTGACTTCTGAATTTTCTTCGATTTTATTTATTTTTAATTTAGTTTTAAATTTTAAAAGACGGTGACACGTGCCCGATTTTACAATTTTATAAAATACAACTAAAATGAAGATTATAATTACAATAGAAATGATAATGGTTGTATAGGAATAATATTCACCGTATAGAACAATGTGCGGCTTTTCATTAATTGTATCTAGACTTTTTATAATGTTACTTATCTCTGTATGTTGTTGTGAAGTGATAGAGTCAAGGTTAATATTAGACAAATTCAAGAAAGGCAATTTGGTCTTATGTAAAGTTATAGAATTACAGCAAGAGTCGTTTATAAGATTGAAATTAATTTGAATTGGTTGAAATTTAATTATTTTTGAATATTTTGGTATTAACCTCGAGTCTTTGTAAAATGCTATACAATGTATGGGGAGGTTTAAGATGCCTGTACCTGCTATTGTTATTTCTGTACTAGTTGAATCTTGACAATCTATGGAGAGCTTATAAGGGTCGGTAATCACAAATATCCACCTATTGTTGGACAGTGGTTGCCAAATGTCTAGATGACCTCCGAGAAATTTAGTTTTACAAATATCGGGTACAGAATTTAAAGCTCTTGAAATGATTTCCGATTCGCAGATCGGGGTTGTAGAACTTGAATAGGCATCTAAATTTTCACAAATGTAATTTAAATTATATATTACCTTACAAGTAATTAGACTATTCAACTTACAATAATGGTTTCTATTTCTAGTGATGGCGATGTATTTAGTAGATGGAATAATTGTACTATATGTATTGTTAGTAATGGCTACAGGGTAAGGGATGCTATGATACAAGTGATATTTTTTTGAATCGACAAGTGGTATTTTTAGAACAAATACAATTTTATTGTTATCATAATAGGTAGCGATTTCAGACACATTCATTAGCGTATAAATACTATCTAGTGATAAACTTATGGGGAATTGGTGATAATCAGCCAAAAATCGGTAATTGTCGACAAGTTCGGTAAACAATTGTTTCGGTGTTATTATAGACGGATATAAAATATTTGATTTGCTGAACATAATTGCATTAATAATATCTTCTAACTTAAATGATAGTGTTAGCAAACTGCTCTCTAAGACATTTAATATTTCATTTAGTTTTGACCTTTGTAATAGGCTGTCTGAAAGTAATGTCGAATTTTGTTGTGCAATCATTAGAGTATCAATTGCACTATTTAGCTGTTGTTCATTGATACTAATTTTATTTAGGGTGTCCCTAAAAGACGAAATGGTTGAAGTAGTGACAAGAATATTTTGTTTGAGTAATTTAGATAATTTAGTTTGGTCGTTTTCTATAACTTGAATGGCATTACTGTAGCGAATAGCGTCATCTTCATCCATTGTACCAAACAGATGCTTAGACAAGGTACCAACACCGCTAAACCAGGCCGACCTTTTAGATCTAATTTCAATTAAGTGTGATATTGATTCAAAGTCGCGAACTATGTCATTATATCTTATTGATAACGGTTGATGTAAGTTTAAACATTCAACATCAGTGTAGAGAGCATTTTGCCTACATAGAAATTTCGAGCTGCCTATCACACCGTTCAGGTTTATAATGTGTGGTTGTATGTACGAAATATCTACGGGGATTATTACGCTAAGATGTCCGTCTACTATTTTGAGTGACCCGATGGGGTCAAAATGTATACCAGATGTATTCATTGAGGGTTCAATGAATGTTTCGTGTGCAGAAGACAAGGAACTGCAAAGGAATAATATCTAATAACTAATTTTTATATAATTATCTTAAACTAATTATAAAACATGTATATGCTAACTAACAGTAGTTATCTATTAATATTTATTTAATTTATGTGCTCGTTTCCTTTTTAATTTTATTTAAATATAATAGTGTAAATATATGATTAAAATTTAATTGTATATATCTTTAAAATTAGTTTGTATATATGATTAAAATTAGATTGTATATATGATTAAAATTAGATTGTATATATGATTAAAATTAAATTGTATATTATGATTAAAATTTAATTGTATATATCTTTAAAATTAGATTGTATATATGATTAAAATTAAATTGTAATAAACTAGGCGTTGTAACGACGAGCTAATTTTATTTCGTCAAAATGATGAATTACGTGGCGTCTATTTATCAGTAAGGTTAGACTATTCCTACCATTTAATTTGATTACTTTATAAGGGCCTTTCCAGATGGGTGAAAGAGCCTTACGCATTCTGAGATGGTTTTTTAAGTAGACATAGTCGCCAGCATGATAATTTATTGGGCGAGTATGGAGGTCGTAGTGAGCCTTGGAAGACTCTTTAGATTTTTGTATGCGTTTAATAGCATGGTCTCTAGTGACTTTTAGGCGATGTTGTAACATTCTAATGTAGTCAGGGTAAGTTGCATTTGAAGCTGGTTCATAAATAGAATTTGGCAGGATAGGTTTGTGACCGAAAATCAACTCATATGGGGTATAGTTAGTTGTAGAATGGATTGCTGTGTTATATGCCAACATAGCCGTATACACGTATCGCGGCCAGTTGTCTTGGTTTTCGGATACGTATGATTTTAAATACTCTTTTAGAGTGGAGTGGCTCCTTTCTAATGCACCTTGTGTTTGTGGGTGATAAGGAGAGGACCACAGCTGCTTGATTTTTAAAAACTTACATGTTTCTTTAAACATTTCTGAAGTAAAATTCGCACCCTGATCAGTAAGGATTGTTTTAGGAATGCCAAACAAGGAAATGAAATGGATAAGGCAGTCGCTGGTTTCTTCAGCGGTAGTACTGCGAATGGGATATGCTACTGAGTATTTAGTGAGATCGTCTTGGAGAGTGAGGATGTATTTAACTTTGGCTGTACCGGATTCGGGCAGAGGACCAACTATATCAAGGGACAATCTTTCAAAGGGAGCTGTCGAGGTTGTTGTTATTTGCATTGGAGCACGATTAATCTTCCTAAGTGCTTTATTTGTTTGGCATTGATTACAGTTTTTAACATAGTTTTCTATTTCGTTACGCATGTTTTTCCAATAGTACTGCTCGCGGATTTTATTGTACATTCTACTAGAACCGAGATGTCCAGCGACAGGTATGTCGTGATTTTCGCGCAGAATTTTTTGGACCTCGGTAGGACTAGGGTAGTATATTTTATTACGATAAATATTTATTTGGATATTGGTATTATGGAATAGATGTGCAAGCATGTTGTAAATTTTTATGTATGTATGTTTATCGAATGGGTTCTTAAAATCGGTGATACTTATTTGATCAATATTATTAGTTTCAACAATGAGATGATTACGAAGATTTTTTAACGATTCAAAGATTTCGTTATAAGTACAGGTATCGAAATGGTGTACTTTAGTAAATAAAAAGTAATAGCTTTTATCGTTAAGTGGAAGAGTTTTATACGAGAGTAAAGTTTTTTCTGAGTTTATGAATGATTCGGAGTCTGACGAGTTTGATAGAACTTCTAGAACGTAAGGGATTGATTCGTCGAGATCGAGAGATGTAGGTATAACTATGATTTTACTTTGACTTTTTAACAAACTATCATTGTGTTCAATTATAGCAGTATTGTAACGCGTAGTCAAGGGGATTTTTAAGAATTTCGTGTAAGTATCATCAAAGTCGGGTAAGACATGGTTTGGGGAATTTATTTCAGGGTTTGGATAGCGCAAAACTGGAGTTTCTTTACTTGTTGAAGGTTCAGGTTCAATTTGATTTTCAGGGTTAAGATTAACATTTTCAGGTACAAGTTCCGGATCAGGTGTAGCATCAGGTAAGTTTACTGGACTCGGAGGATTCAAGGGACTGAAGTCAGTAGCTTCGGCATCGAATGGACTTATATCTAATGGGCCTAAGTCTATTAGTTCAGAGTCAGGTAAGATTTCAGGATACACGGGATTAACAGGATAGCGAGAAAGAGCGTCAGCAGCTGAGTTAAGTTTCCCTTTTCTATATATTATTTCGTATTCAAACTCCTGGAGTTGAAGGCGCCAACGTTGTAGTTTACTGCTTGGATCAGTATGGTTAAATAGCCACTTTAAAGGACGATGATCTGTTACAATAGTAAATTTGCGGCCAAACAGATATGGTCTAAAGGTTTTACAACCCCAAACTATAGCTAACAACTCTTTTTCAGTTGTGCTATAATTAGTTTCGCATTTGTTTAGCGTTCTGGAAGCATAGGAAACGGGATGATCTTTGCCTATTGGACCTTGAGAAAGAATAGCGGATACTGCGTAGTTTGAGGCATCGCAGGTAAGGTTAAAAGGTTTTGTAAAATCTGGGTAGATAAGGACTGGAGCAGTGATTAGTTTGCTTTTTAGGTTTTCAAACGCGAGTTGCTGCTCGTTAGACCAATTGAAGGGGGTATCTTTTTTCAGTAAGTTTGTGAGTGGTTTAGATAGTTTAGAAAATTCGGAAATGAAACGTCTGTAGTAGGATATCAGGCCTAAAAATGATTTAATATCTTTAGGGCATTTTGGTACAGGAAATTCTTGGACGGATTTAATTTTGTTTGGATCAGGTTTAAGACCGTTTTCGGTAATGATGTGCCCTAAGTAACCAACCTCCTTTCTTAGAAACTCACATTTGTCTGGTTGTAGTTTTAGATTGAAACAGCGGAGTTTTTGGAATACAGCCGTTAGATTTTGGATATGAGACGCCAAATCGAAGGAGTAGATAACGATATCATCTAGATATACGAAGCATCTTTCCCCTTGAAGACCAGTGAGAACATTGTTCATAAGACGTTGAAAAGTGGAAGGTGCGTTTTTTAAACCGAATGGCATTCGGGTAAATTCAAAGTGACCCTGGGGTACACTAAAGGCTGTTTTGCAAGCATCGTTGGGGGCCATTTTTATCTGATGGAACCCGGAAGCGAGATCGAGAGTTGAGAAATACTTAGAGTTACCTAGCTGATCCAGAATTTCGACTATGTTAGGAATAGGGTAAGTTTCACCGATGGTATTGTCATTCAATTTTCTGTAATCTATTACGATGCGCCATTTCTTTTGGCCAGAGGCATCGATTTTCTTCGGAACTATCCATATTGGAGAAGACCAGGGAGATAAGGAAGGCTGGATAATCTTTTGATCGAGCATTTTTTTAATTTGTGTATTTACTTCTTGCTTATGTATCTCAGGGAATCTGTAGGATTTGACATTAATGGGTTGATCAGAAGACGTTCGGATTTCATGTTGGATAGCATCGGTTGAGGTAAGTAAGTCTTCAGGTAGGTGAAATATATCTGAGTATTTAGAACATATGTCATAAAGGGATTCTGTTTCTTCGGAATTCAAATGTGAAACGCGGAGTAGTTTAAGAACTTCATTAGCTCTTTCTAAACATGACTTATTAGTGCCACATGGCTGGCAAGATTCGTAATCGACTGGATACAAGGTAAGTCGAAGGTTGGAATTTATGATAGCGGGTTTTTCAGAAGTATTTAAGACAGTAAGATTCACGCGATTATTATTTTTTACTTTTACTAAGCAATTAGCGATGTATAGTGTATCACTAACGTGCTGATCAAGAATGAGACCTTCTCTTAGCTCAGGATTTGTGATTGAGCATTCTACGGTTACTTCGGATCGAGGAGGAATTTGGTAAGTAGGATCAGTGAAATTAAGTTTAATTTTATTTTTTTCTAGGTAAAGAATTTGGCGATTGTAGTCGATAGAGCACTGGAAGCGGGTAAGTAAATCTGTGCCTATTATTCCATCATAAGGTAAGTCTATCTTGTCTACTATGTGAAAGGTGAAAGGAATTGCTTCTTTACCAAATATAAGTTTAATGTCGAAATTACCAAGAGTGGGTACAGGGTCTTCAGTACTATCTATACCCTTTAATTTAATTATATTGTTCCTGAGTGGTATGTGCGAAAATGATTGGATGGATGTTTTCTTTATAAGGCATACGGAGGCTCCAGTGTCAACAAGAAGAGTAAGTGGTTTAGAGGATACGGATGTTGAAATGAGAACATGAGGTAAGGATACTTTACTAGAAATACAAGATAGTTCATATATTTTACTCTCGTTTTCTCTTGGAATTGGCTTTTCAAGGGCTTTGTGTTTTTGTTTGGATTCGGAATAAGCTTGGACACTTGCTTGGGGCTGGTTACCCGTGTGGTACTTGGGAATTGAACAATGGACACTTGTTTGGGGCTGGCTACCCATGTGGTCCTTGGAAATTGAGATTTGGACACTTGCTTGGGGCTGGTTACCCGTGTGGTCCTTGGTAATTGAATTTTGGACACTTGCTTGGGGCTGGTTACCCATGTGATCCTTGGGAATTGAACTATGGACACTTGTTTGGGGCTGGCTACCCGTGTGGTCCTTGGATATCGAAGAGGTGCCATTATCATTTAGGGGTTTTGCCTGAAATCGTTGTTTGGGTCTCACGAGACACCTCCGTGAGCCCACTAGTCGTTTAAATTTTGGCTAAGGTCGTTCTGTGGGTAATCAGTGCTAGTAGATGGTTGTGGTTCAGTTTCATCATAGTTGTAACCGTCGTCGACTAGACAGTTTACGCGACTGGAATTAGGTTTATTATTGTCTTGATTTGGGCGATGCTGGGAATACGAAGGCTGAGGTATTTTGAACCGATTGTTATTGTATTCGCGTTTCCTGCAGGTCTCGATTGTATGCCCTTGGGTTTTGCAGTAACGACAGTATTGACCTTGGTTGTTTTGGTTGTAAGGTCTCGGAATTTGGGGCCTAGCACTTCCGTTGAAGTTGATAGGTTTGGATGCTTGGTAGGGTCTTGGAGGTGGACGTTGTGGTATGGAAGAGTGGAAGTTAGTACGTTTGTTAAATAAGTTTAATATTTTTTCTTCGGAAATTGCTAAATTGATAGCGTCGTTAAGGTTTGATGGGTTCTTACCCCGGACTAAATTAGAGAGTTCAGGCTTAAGGCCAAGTAAAAACGTATGGAGTGCCAAGTCTTCCATGGCTGCTATGCGACCACTAAGCTCCGACTTCTTTTTATTGGATAGGGTTACTTCAGTTAATAATTTTGAAAGGCAAGTTTCTAAGCGTAATGCAAATTGGCTAACGGGTTCATTAATATTCTGTCGGCATTCTTGCAAATCAGTTAATAAGTGCGCGTAATGCTTTCTCTCTCCGAATTGAGTCTTTAAAAAGTCGCATAACTGGTCCCAATTATCGAATTCTTTTATTGAACAGGCTATCTCGGCTTTTCCCTCTAGTTGTGACAATATATATTTGAATAGAATTGATTGTTGTGGCCCTGACGCCAATTCAATAGCGTTGCTGCAGTTAGAAACAAACGAATTTAGTTTTTCACGTGTTCCGTCAAACGGTTTAATAAATTTAAATAATGTGGCAATGGGTACGCCATCCACCTTCTCGGATTTAAGTTGAGATTCCTTAAGAGACATGGCTAAAAGAAATTAAGACACACAAAAATAAAATAAAATTTAAATTAAATGAACAGTGAAGCTATACGGTGTAATAGGCAGCCACCCAAGTAACTTAATACTCGGATAGCGTCGAGTAGTTTGTGCAGTAATTTCTAAGAATTGACCCGTGAGATTATAATGTTGGAACAATAATGGTTACTTATAGATAATATTATAATTAAAACGATTGTTTAAAAGTCTTAAATTCGTCAAACATAGATTTTCGGACCACGAATGATTCACTTCAATTACGCACTTGAATGTTTCGGCTTATATAGAACTGCACTTTCACTGTTAATTGGAAAATAAATTAACTTACAGGATCGCGCAGCAACAGAGGTGCAGGAACATGACCAGTTCACCTTATTTTCTTTACAGGAAGCACCACACGCCTCGGGGATCCGCAGAACCACAGGAATCTTCAGAATAGCAGGTAAGTTTTAACGATTCTTCCTTTCTTTTCAGGAACGTGACAACAACTTTCTTTGGTTTAGTAGGTAATTATTTTTTCAGGATGCAGATTTATTTCGGGGTAGAGACACAATATTCACCAGGATAACACGAAAGCTTTCAGCACAAAATAGTTCTTCAAAATTGGAATAGAGATGGATATGAGTTCGATGCACTTTTTGACACTCGCGGAAAGGTCACTTTTCAGCATTCACAAATTAATGAGCCCGAACGGAGACGTCCCAAGGATACCTTCACCATCGGTATCCCACCGCTGCCACCAAATTGTTATATGGACTCGGCCGAAGGCCTTTTTAAAAAACAGAATTAAAAAATGAAATTATTTATTAGATGAATTACAATAAAACTGGGCTTGATTTGGGGCAAGTGTCACGCGCGCGGATGATGGATACGAACTGAACTGCTCTATATGGATAATTATAAAGAAAGCTCAAAAGTGCTGACTAGGTGAACTAGAATAGGGTTCCTTAGTACTTTTATATACGAGGACCATTTATAACAGCACACACACACACAATGACTTTAGCGGAAATAACGGTAGGTACTCCTATTGCTGTGTTTCGTATGGTGAGTGAGAGAGTGGAGGTCCAGGTTGTCATGAAGTGGTCTGTCTGCTTGTTTGCCATCCACGTAGTATAAATAATTTCATCACAAGGCCTCAAAATGCCGATCCCCGGTCTCAGTACCTGTCCTGAATACTAAATGCTAAATATATTCCATTGAGTCGCTGGAAAATTGGAACTTTTCTTTTCATCAATTTTCTATTGAAATAGAATCTGTTCATGGTTTTATTGAGCTGTGTCTGTAAGATATTTGAGAAAAAATGTTTATATTAGGCTATTATAGGCTAACAGAAAATCATTTTTTTTAGATTTTTTTATCTGTTTGGCTGTTTATCTGTTTGTACATTCGCGCAACGTGATGCAACTTTTTTTATCTGGTAACTCTTGATTAGACTAAATAAATCTGGTATACATTTTATCCCGCTACTCGGTTAAAGGCTAGTACTATACATAACTAACAGACCCGTCCACCCGTAGCTGTGGCACACATAATACGTTCGTTAACTTTGCAACACAAGAAAATAATTGGGATACAACTATGCTATATTTTGTTAACTTATAACAAGATCGGATAAGTAGTATCGGAGTTCAACGCGGCCTAATGTTATTATCATTGGTTACTATTAAAGTAAGAGCGTAATAAACGAACTCACTTTCATATTAGTAACTAGTCTTTGCCCGCGACTCCGGGTATATCTCAGGCTCGCGACATAATAGTCTATACTCGTATATACATTGTAGTTTTTGAGATTAATCAAGAGCTATGTTATTAAAAGTTGCATCGAATCCGTTCAGTAGCGTTTGCGTGATGCGCGAACAAAAAAAAACAGACAAACAATCTAAATAAAATTATTTTTACTACTTTAATGAACAAAATTATTTGTGAATGTGGAAAAAAAGAACTTTACTGCAAGCGGGATTTGAACCTGCGTCCCTTCCAATCCGGGGAAGTGCTTGGAATTTATTTGTGTTCAAACACGCTATACCTATTTATAGTATTTTTTTCTCAAATATTTTAAATGTACAGACACAGCTCTATCAGCTTTATAATACCTAATTAGGAAACGTAGGTAAGTACTTATGCAATTCTGAACAACACGCAGAATATAGTCATAATCGAAAAATGTGCCTTTTCAAATAGTAGGTATCCTGAAATTATCATTTAAGATTAATTTTATTGGTAAATACTTCGTGTTCTGTATAAGCTAGTAAACATGATTGCTTAGGCCAAAGAGCAACTGCTCTGGAAATATTTCTTTAGTAAACAATCGCACTAGAATATTAATTAGGTGAATAGTTATAATTAGAAAAGAACTAACAAGAAGACCATTGCGTTACAATTATAAATTATTTTGAACATCACCCGCACGTGGCTAATCTACAGGCAAAACAGGGGCTTCAAGAATTGATACTTTCTCCTGTATGCTTCTTCCTGTGTGTACAATAGAACTTCAGCTGAAATTGGCTTATTTTATTTATTTATTATTGGTATTTAAACATATTCCTCCTCCTGTATTCCCCGAAGGGGTAGGCAGAGGTGTATTACACACCCACGACTCACCAGCTATGTTTGAGTCCCACGTAATAGGGGGCGAGCCTATTGACGTCTTCCGGGCACATTTCCAAACTCCGGGCTACTACTGGGATTTTTTTTTTTTTACGAAAAATCTCTTTAACAATTTGTATTTATTTATTTTTCTTATTTTATTGACTTTATTGAACTTTTTCGTAAAAAGCAAAATTTACATTAGCAGCCGGAGTTTGGAAATGTACCCAGTAGATGGCAATAGGCGCGCCTCTTATTACGTGGGACTTAAACATACATGACAAATTGTGGGTGTGTCCTCTCACATCCGCCTACCCCTTCAGGGATACAGGCGTGATGCTATGTTATGTTTTGTTCTGAAATTAAGGACTCTATGGTTTGATGCGTTGATGACATGAAACTATTTACATAAGTACGAGTCTATCTGTATAAGTCGCAGTCTGCGTCTGTCTGTTTCTTCTAAAACACGTTTATAGCATTTGAAATAGTTTCCAGTGTCCTTTAGTTGAGATGTGATGGGTCCATCCATCTATCAGCTTTTCAACGTCCACTGCTGGACATAGGCCTCCCCAAGAGAACGCCGCAACGAGCGGTCCCGTCATGGAGGATAATGCCGTAATCGCCACGCTTGGCAGGCGGGTTGGCGATCGCAGTTGATGTTGTCGCAGTGTGACTTGAGGGAGTGCTGCTGCCCACTCCCCCGGTATCCCTCAGTCGGCTCTTACAACTCCCGTGGGTAGAGAGGGGTGGGACAATTCTAAAGCTGGCCCCACACACACCCACCAAGTAGGTGCATTGGGGAAATCAATGACGAAGCTCGTAAGCTATAATCCATCAGCCTTTTAAAGTCCACTGCTGGACATAGGCCTCCCCAAGGATAGGGGTAGTGCCGTAATCGCCACGCTTGGCAGGCGGGTTGGCGATCGCAGTGGATGTTGTTAATACTCGAGGGAGTGCTGCTGCCCACTCCCCCGGTAAACTCTCAGTCGGCTCTTACGACTCCCATGGGTGGAGAGAGGTGGAACAATTCAAAAGCCGGCCCCACACAGCACCGTATTCACACGTAAGCTATGCCTTTATCTAATGGGGAACCAGTTTAGTTTGATAACTGAACTGAATCGAATGCAATTGTTGAAAAGTCGGTCAAGTTTATTGCGGAGATTTACATTCAGGTCGAGATAGCATACTTCAACATAATCGATATCAGGCAAAACAAAGGTTTGCATCAGAGTTCATTCGGTATGTGCTTTTCTCTAACGAGTATTTGATATTACGGACCTAGAGAGGACATGTGTGTCAGTCGTAAAGCATGAACCGTGAAGTCTACTCCCTTCCTTCCGCTTAACTAATGCTCAGCAAAGAGGCACACACGCTCTAAGCAAATAATTGCATTGTTACATACAAGTATTATACTAATCTCATCAAAAAAATCTTATGTTTAAATTTTTTGTTGAGAAATGTATTACATACTTCATATGTGGTAAGACAAAGAATAAAAAACATTATACTATATTATGAAGTTACTATCATAGAATTAAGCCTTTAGAAATCCATGCAATTCCTTAGTGCACGCTCCTGGTCCACGACTCTGGAACGTCGCCCCCGAGAACGTTTTGAAGACCGGATTTCCGCCTGCCTTCAGAAGCTCTATAGGAATTCCGTCGTCACCCAGTGCCTTTTAAAACATGACCATGTATTGCAGCCGGGTACAGGGCTCACCACCCCCGCCCCCACCGTAACCGCACTCGCCGCCACCGTAACCGCAGACCATGCAATGTCTGATACTATAGCCACCACTCCAGACCACCTTGTAACCAGAAGCGTCACCGAAGAGATTTCGAGCCTCTCAGTCACCCTCCTAAACATCACGGAGAAACTGGAGCAGTCCGCGGAATCATTGTCCGCCGAGGAGCGTTATGAGAGTGACTGTGAAATTCTCACCCGATTGCGTGCAATTGGGGCTCTCTCGCCGGGCATGATATCGTGGATGGCACTATACCTCTGCGTACAGGAAGCCGAACGAGCACAAACTGACCTCTCAGAAGAATACAAAGTCATTCTAGACTTTGCTTCTCGAGCGATGGTGGCCGTATCACCGGCCCCTGAACAGATGGCTATATATAATAGACGTAGGAAGCACAGTAGTAGTCCCTCTATAGACGAAGAGTTAAAGCGCCCGTGCGTGCGCCTCCTCCTCTGAGGAATCGCCAGTTCTATCCGCGCGAGAGAGTCGTGCGACCTAAGCCCAACACCACGCAACCACGTACATTCGTGAAAGTCGCAATGCCGTCACAACTTGCCAGACCTAGAGAGTTTACCTCGGTGCCACAATCCGAGGTACAACAGCGCCCTCTACATGAAAAAAATGAGGATTCGAATGTAGATGCTACTAAGGCGCGTCCAAAGTATCCACCGCTCGTCGTGGAAAAGGTAGATCACTGGACGCGTCATTTTAAGATTATAGCCGATAAATTAGGGCGACGTCCGAATGGCAAGCCATACGAACGCGGCATAAAATTTACATCCGAGGACGATGCCGAATACAGAGTAATACAATCGTACTTGTGCAATCACGAGAAGGAGGAAAACATCAGTTGGTTCTCTTACTCACTACCGGCAGACAAGAAGCTGAAGGTAGCAATACGAGGCCTCCGGTAGACACAGACCCGGAAGAAATCATAGAAGCGCTTCGCGAAGAACACGGTTTTCACGCCGAGTATGTGAAATGCATAAAGAGCAGACAAGGCCGACTCGGCTGTCTTTTATGCCCAATTTTAACGGACGCTAGACCTAACCCCTGCCCTATACCAGGTCAGTGAACTACTCATGATACCCGGTATCAAAATAGTAGCTTGGCGTAGCTAGAGAGGCCCTAAACAATGTCACAAATGCCAAAAATTCAGGCATTCATCTAAACACTGCCACCGCGAGCAAGCGTGCGTCAAGTGCGGCGAGCCTCACCGGGCCGGAGAGTATCCCCGTTCGAGGAACGAGCCGGCCACATGTGCCAACTGTGGTGGCCCACACCCGGCGAACTGTTCAGCATGCCCAGTCTTCAAAAGAGAGGCCCGGAATAAGAGAGCAGGTACAATCGCTGAAACTATAGTACCGCAGCGAAGAAGCGTCCAGCAGACGGTTAGACCGGAGGTGCAAGAAACAACAGCTTCCTTATTGATGGCACCAGCCATCCTGCCAAAAATAGCAGGAGGAGGATCTAAAGGCCGACAAAATGGGGAAAGCCTGTCAAAATAAAGAAACGGACAAACCCAAGAAAAGCGAGTCCCAACTAAGCCATACCATCGGTGCAATAAAAGACATCCTCGAGGCGGTCCAGCAAGGAGAAGATCCGGAGTCAGCCACCCTGAGTACATTACTAAGAATCCTAGGAAATAGAAATGGATCGAAATGAATTAAGAATTGTCCATTGGAATGCCTACTCTGTGCGCGAAAAGCGCAGATTATTAATAAATTTCCTAATGGAACAAAACATAGACAATATGCTCATATCTACATGAACGCGCAAGCTTCAAAATCCCCAATTATCATGTATATAGGAAAGACGAGAAAAGCGTGGATGGAAGAGCCTACCGGGGCTTCGTGGTCATGGTCCAAAGAAGAATCATTCACCATCAGCTGCCCATACCGAACCTCCAGACAATGCAAGCCTTGGGTGTGCTTGTAAACATCGGAGGAAAAATACATCGCATCTATGCAATTTATAAACCACCTTCGCTTAGTCTCAACGTCACTGAGTTGAGATCTCTACTAGAAGACGATGACATCCCTACAATAATAGCCGGAGATATGAACGTCAAGCACACCCACTGGCACTCGACTAGATCGGAGGACCAGGGGAGAAGGCTTTACAATGACTCCGTGGCCCATGACTACGATGTACTAGGGCCGGGCGAGCCGACTCACTACGACCCTCGCAGCAGCAGTGACGTCATAGACATCATGATTGTAAAGAACTTAAAATCCATGTCAACACAAACAGTGCTACCAGACTTGCCATCGGACCACAGACCGGTACTTGTGGTGCTCAGGGACTTGCCAAGTAGAGAGGCCGCCCCCGCCGGGAGGCGGAAAATCTGTTGGCAAACCTTTGAGCAAGAGATCCTGATGTCCGTAGCACCAGCCCCAATCCGGACAGCCGAAGAACTTGAACAGGAACGTAAGCGTCTAACCACTGCCATTCAAAGCTCCCTTCAAAAAGCATCTCACACCTCCATGCCGACGGAACGTGTAGACACACTCCCGGCATAGATTAGGAACTTAATTAAGGAGAAAAGGGATCAAAGAAAACAATGGCAACAAACTGGATGCCCAGTTATGAAAAAGAGACTAAACGCGTTCGCGGCAAGAACTAAATCAGCCCTACAAACCCATGCGGCCGTATCCTGGGAATCTCATATTCAGGATAGGAGACAACGTGCCCTCAATCCACAGGCTATGTCGCCAACTAACTAAGGCGCCACAGCCCGCTATTAAACCGCTATTAGGAGAAGATGGCCAGCTTAAATTTGAAGCGAAAGAGAGAGCTGAGATATTCACCAATCACCTGGAGGTTCAATTTCAAACGAATCCCAGTGTAGATCACCAGCATACAACTCTCGTGGAAAAACTCCTTCGTAAATCTCTAGACTACTCGGAGAACACTGAAAGCAACCTGAGAAGAAAAGAAACAGAGAGGATAATATTCTCACCAGGACGTGTTCAACGCTTCATAGATAAGCTGCCACTTAAGAAAGCCCCAGGACTAGACGGAATTATTAACTCAGCTCTGCGGCACTTTCCTCGAAAAACCGTAGTAGCACTCACCTAGACTTACAATGGGATTATAAGGACAGAACATTTTCCGGAACCGTGGAAAACGGGGAAAATAATTATGCTGCCTAAACCGGGAAAAGATCCCAAGAAACCGGACAGTTACAGGCCCATTACACTGTTGAGCACCCTTTCGAAGCTATTCGAGAAACTGTTGATTCCTCATCTTAGTCCACACCTAAATCTTTGCGACGAACAGTACGGGTTTCGGCAGAACCATTCCACGACACTTCAAGCCACAAGATTGATCAACGAGATGGCCACCAGTGCAAATAAAAAAGAGTACACCGCAGTCGTATTACTCGATATTGAGAAAGCTTTTGACAGGGTTTAGCACGAGGGCCTACTGTACAAACTATCGAAGACCACCATCCCTCAAGAAATACTAAGAATTATCGCTTCATTTCTGAAAGATAGTAAAATCACCGTAACAGTAGAAAGAACCCTCTCATAAATAAAACAAGTCCGCGCCGGGGACCCACAAGGCAGCTGTGTCTCCCCGTTATGCTACGCCTTGTACACCAATGACATATCAGTTATTGGTCAAGCAAAACTGGCATTATTTGCGGACGACGCGGCCTATTTTGCCTCCTCTTATAAGGCAGAATATGCAGTGAAGCAGCTCAAAACAACACTGGACTCCCTTTTTTTTTCTGTTTAGGCGGGAAAAAATGTTCCTAACCGCACACCCTGTCGCTCGGGGCAACGAACAGGGTAGTGTGGGGCCCTCACCCACTAAAGAAACCCGCCGTGTGCCGTCTCTCTGCCTTTATTGACAGGCCACTGGAACTAACACTGGACTCCCTACCGAATTGCTTTGCTAAATGGAGAATCACTATAAACATAGAAAAGATACAAGCAATGATTACCGGACGGTGTAAGCAGCCAACTCCGCCGAAACTCCTAGGAAAGGAGATCCCCTGGAGCAACAATGTCAAATATCTAGGAGTCATAATTGACAGAAATCTTGCCTTCACGAAGCACATCGATGCCACCATATCAAAGGTGAAACGAGCTAGAGCACTGCTGGCTCAATCCTGAGATTTTCGCTGCCAGTAAGGACGAAACTGGGACTCTACAAGACGTAAATCCGGTCAAGGATTACATATGCAGCCCCAGCATAATACGCCTTTATATCAGCCACTAACAGGAAAAGACTCCAGGCACAGGAAAACATAAGCCTCAGGGTGATGGTAGGAGCACCACGGTACGTTAGAAATAGTACCATACTACGAGACCTCCGACACGACAACATCAACAGCTTTGTGAAAAGACTCGCCACAACAATGTTTGAACGCACAGATTCCTCCGAGCATAGACACCTTCGCAGTATAGCGCCATTACATGCCAGACCGCCAGACACCAAAGGAAAAAAATAATGAAAGCCTATTCAAGAGACCTACTCATAGTGAACAATGACACCACCAGTGCAGAGATGGACCCCACGGTCACCTGTGCCCTTGTCTCTGATCGGTTTGCTGGGCCTACCCTGGGTCACCAGGGGTCTCACCTGGCAGGGCCTGATCGCCAAGGCACACCAAGGTGATCGAGAGGGACATTCAAGCAACTCAAGTCTAATTATTTAGCACAACAGACCAGTTCGTATTAACGAACTGAGAATAGCCAGGGTCAGAGGGCTAACGCCCTGAAACCCTCACCTTCAAACCAACCAGGCTTGAAGAAGAAGACCACGCGCGCAGTACCTTTTTTTTATTGCTTGTTGTGGCAGACGAGCCATGGCCCATCTGATGGTAAATGGATGCTCGTCGCTCATGGACTCAACTATACTCAGGCTATTGTCAAGCCGCTGCTCACCATTTCATTTCACCAATATGAAATGAAAGAATAAACGGCTATCTCCTGCTACAGCCAAAACCCAACGATGTGCTTCATGGCCCGATACCAAGTGAGTACTCCCACTCGGTACCCAGCCCTACCACCAGTCATGCAATGGATGATAATTGCTAACTTCCCTTAGTTGTCTCATACGACAACCATGGGAAAAAATAGGGTGGTGATACTTGTATTCTTAGTCTGTCACCACACGGATAATGGCCCTTCCGTCCTTTAGCTGTTTGAGAGCCATTCTGATCTCGTACAGGCTGACATCCGGGATATCTTTGGTATAGTGTCGAGTTAGCTTGGATCTGGGCTCATGGAGCAAGCTGACAACAGGGTTCTGGGATCTATATAACTGTCCATAGAACTTATGGACCTCTCTTAATATGTCATCTTTGGGTGAAACAACAGTGCCATCATTGGTCTTCAGCTTGGTCAGCTGGCTTTTCCCAACAGACAGACTTTGGACCCTTTGTTAAGCTCTATCGCCTCTTTAATACGCAGGGTATTAAATCGGCGAATGTCTTGTCGCAGAGACTTGGAGATCTGCCTATTTAGTCGCCTCTGATTGGAACAATCAGCCGAAGACTGCACCGTCATTTCTGTCCGTCTTGCCATGAGCTTAAGAGTTTGGTCCGAAAGCTTTTGAGTCCTATTAACGCAACTGGTCTTAAAGAAGGTTGACCCGACCGCGTGGACAGTTTCCACGAACCTGTTGTTCATATCGCTCGCTGATTAGCACTCGTCTAGGCATTGAAAGCGATTTTGTATTTTTGACATAGTTTTTTTTTATTTTTTTTCGATATTGTGAATATTTTATAACAACTTAAAATATAATTTCTTTTTTGATCTATATTTTTTAGCATTTGACATGCTCCGCCACTTTTTAAAGTACAAATTATTTGAGAATAAGGAAAAAGAGATTTTTTGTACTAGCGGGAATCGAACCCGCGTCTTTTCCAATCCGGGGAAGTGCTCTAAGCCACTGAGCTATAGTACAGGTCTTTCGACCATCCCAATCTCCTTATTACATTTGTCTTTACGACTTTATAATTTCTTTTTATAACTTAGGATAATATATTGAAGCCTAGGTCTGACTTGGCTAGTTATTATATATGAATTATTTTTAAGTACCTGCTAAAACAATCATGGAAGAGCCCTATGTTCGATGTTTCTACCAGCAATCCAAATATTTGGAAGAATAAAATTAGAACTTACAGCTTTAGAACTTGCGAAGGCTATAATATAATTCGTATATTCGAACTAGTCAAGTCAGACCTTAGGCTTCAATATATCATTCTAAGTTATAAGAAGAAATTATATTTTAAGTTGTTATAAAATATTTTATGTTGTTATAAAAAAAATTCAGGACTGACCATTGAACTTGGCACCCATTTAGATCTCACTTCTTTTGTCGTTGAAGTCAACAACCAAATTCAAATCCAAAAATATCTTTATTTTATAGGCTATAACATATATGCTATATTATAATATATATTTTATAGGTCTGTAGCACTTAAAATCGTCAAGAATACACTAATAATTAACGCGAGCGCCTGAGGCAAGTGCATCCGCAATAACAAAGTGGCAATTGCAATCGCCACAAGCGGCCGAATTCCGTAGTAAAGCCTTTCATGAGAAGAACCCGGCAAGAAACTTATGGGCCACTTTTTTAAATTACCAAATTATTACATTTTAATATAATTCTTATAACTAAAAGGACACTATCTCACATAAAACAATTTTGAAAATTAATGAATAAGGAGCAGCTCAAGCCCGTTTTGTTTTATCCTCAAGATAATCCGAAACAGTGTAATAACCTTAAACACAAAGTGAAAATGTGAAATCGAAAATAACAGTCAGGAGCAGGATTTGAACCTGCATCTTCTGGATACCGTCCAGATGCTTTACCAATTCAGCCATCCTGACAATTGCTCCTGACTGCTAATTTCGATAACACATCATACTTAACGTCTTTGGGTGACGCCTGCGCCATCTGTCGGACGTATTTTCATACATTATACCGACCAGGTAAACTTAATTTTACAGTTAAGATTTTACCTAATAATGACGCAAACCCTTTAAATATTTAGATATTTATATATATATTTTTAGCATTTGACATGCTTAGCACTATACATTAAACACAAAGTGAAAATGTGAAATCGAAATAACCTTTATTACAAAGTCTAATTTTTATGGCTTTCTTAAACTTATTTAGTGGCATGTTTCGGACATTTTTAGGAATTTTATTGTAAAAGCATATACATTACCCCATGAAGATCTACTAATTATGTGGAGACGAGTACTGTGTGCAATAAGATTTCCTTTGTTCCTAATATTAATGTGATGAACTTCGCTATACTTATCATAGCTTCTGATGTTTTTCTGGACGTATAATAGATTTTCATATATAAATTGAGACACAACAGTTGGAATATTTTCTCTTTGAATTTCTGTTTAAGGGAAAATACCAAGGCATATTATATATCATAATATTGAACTTGGCTCTCATTTCACATTTATGTTTTTGATGGGATATCATTACTTTTTGTACAATAATTATACACAGTATTAGTAGGTATAGTATAGGTACTTACATACAGTATTAGTATACACAGACATTATTTGTTTATTTTTTGAGACTACTCGTGACCACGGCTGGTGCAACTCAGCCGAAACGTCGAGGTTAGTCAAAATAATAGTATTTTAATAAGTTTAATGCGCGTATAGACCCGTTAAATGTGTTATAATGAGTATTAGTATAGGTACTTATAATAAAATTCATACCAAATGGTTTCTGTCAAAACAAATATAATAAAATGATAAAAATTTACTAGTTCTGATTTATTCCTTAGTATTCACCTAACTGCCGGCTTTAGAATTGTCCCACCCCTCTCTACCCATGGGAGTCGTAAGAGCCGACTGAGGGAATTCCGGGAAAGTGGGCAGCAGCAGTTCTTCGAGTATTAACAACATCCACTGCGATCGCCAACCCGCCTGCCAAGCGTGGCGATTACGGCACTATCCCCCATTCATGGGGAGGCCTATGTCCAGCAGACTTTAAAAGGCTGATGGATTTATGTCACAAAATAACTGTAATAATATGCCACATACCATTTTCGTCGACAGCGACAGGTTACAAAGTTAGCAATTTTAGCTGCCACCGAATCATTAACAACGCGACTAAAAACATGACAAAGGTATCCATCTATTTTTTTTTGGAGGAAATCTGTTTTAATGGTTAGCGGTAGCGTGTCAAGCCAAGTTCAAGCAAAAGAAGTACTAGGCACGAGGTTTCCCCTCAGCGTTAGAGGCATCTAAGCCGTAATCCACCACGCTGGCCCAGTGTGGGTAAGCAGACTTTAAAATCCACGGAGAAAATATCTCAGGCATTTAGGTTTCTTAACGATATTTTCCTTCACAGTGACATTATTTTTGATCAACATTCAACCTCAAATCAGGCTGGTTTATTGACCACTGTGAAGTATTATTTACAACGTGAACGGCTATATTTATACGTAAAATTTTTCCGACCGAGTATGCGATATCTTATTCTCTTCAATTTACACTTTTGTAAGACATCACATTTACTTGTAGACATATTTATTTTTTCAGAAATATTTAATAGTATCTGCAGAAATGTCTAATATTTAGACGTCATTAATTCAGTTAAACTTTAAATAGCAGCGGTGAAATGACCCTCGCTCTGAACAACTTGTAGCAAACATTATACTTTGAGATGTGCTTCGGAGCCAATGAGAAAATAAAGTTTGTAAATAATGGACAAGACGCAAACGCAATGTGTTCGACGTGTCGTTAGCAACGAAACTGCATTGTTGAAACGCGTCGCTTAATAATTCAACACAATTGATACTTGTGACGGCACAGGTCTTTTCTGACGACAATTCTTTTTGTTGTTTTTTGTTTTTTTTATTGTTTGGGCGTCCGGTGCTCGCACTCACTATACGTAACAAAACAAAATATGTATACCTACCGTTGATACACTGGTGGTCTTCATTGAGACGGGGGTAATTCCCTGCACGAGTCGACACATTCATGCTGGGACATAGTAAGTAAACTCGTAAGAAAATTAATTAAAATATTGAATAAAGTTAAATTTCAACATAGAAAAGAGATATTTTACAGTATTCGTACCCATATCCTTTCATAAATCTGCTCCAATAGTTCTTCCATTTGAGCCACCGTAGATGCCACTTCCAGTAGTAGCTTATAATATATATCAGACATCCTCCAGCCATTTTTCAATTAGAAATCGTACAAATAACAAGAGGATTTTCTGTTTAAAATTAATATTTAGTCCTCACATTCATTTCATTGCAATATTTTTGTCTGGAATACAGTGACGCTTTGTAAGATTTTGCGCCCGGGGCATTGAGACGAGCCGCTATAAGTTCTTCTATTAAATCTTGATGCAATATTCGCTAATACTAATAATAACTACCGTGATGCAATATTCGCTAATACTAATAATAACTGCCTTGATGCAATATTCGCTAATACTAATAATAACTACCTTGATGCAATATTCGCTAATACTAATAATAACTACCTTGATGCAATATTCGCTAATATTAAAATAAGTAGTTCGCCTACTTTTATAAAATGATATCCCGAGGTTGTGATTTATAATAATCCGATGTACCGATATTTTGTAGAATCTGTGGTCAAATTTATGAAAAAAGTTTATTAGCAAAAAAGAACACCAAGTATTTTCCCCTTAGATAAAGAAAACAAGCTATTAGCGTATACATGCAGTGACGAGATAACAATAGTTTGACATACGATAACCGGAATAATTTTAAAAGATCACTATGATTATGACTTTGTTGACTAAAAATGTACAACCTGTTTTAGCCGGATACAAGAATGACAGGACAAAAGAAATTGCAGTTATGCTTATATTTTGCTTAAAATTTATTAGAACGTGTAACAAGTGTATATAACGTGATTATTAGTCAGTTATATAGTTGTTATCACCTCCAACTCCTTTTGTCACATGCAAATCACAAAACTCCACCATTCTCTAGTTTTAGAGAAGCGAATTAAGGCTCACAATCTGCGTGGTTTATGTACACTTCCGCATTAGAAAAAAACAAGAGCCTTTAGTAGTTTACATTAAAATAATATTGTTATTTATTTCTATTTCAATTGGGATATACTATCAAAATAGACAAGTAGAATATTTCATTACAACTAAAATGAAAACTTTCCTGTATAAGCTTCTAAGTGAGACAAAATGTGGTAAACTATATTTCCATTTCTTTATTTTCTCGATGACAGTTCTGATTTGATTGTTGTAGTGTTGTGACCAAATAAGTAATGATCGCATATATTTAAAAAAAATAAAGAAAAATAAATAAATAAAGATTAACTGTCGTTATCATTATTTCGTTTCATTGTCGAGTACCTACCTATACCTACTTATTTTACAACAGCTTCAAAAATTTTAAAGAAGTTAATACGTGTAACATCTTGTAATGAAATATAATGTTAGTTAGTAAATTTGTACAAAAGTATCCGACAGTAGTTTAGTTTCTTACATTTTGTAAAAAAATATCGGGTCTGTTATCGTGTTACGTTTATCGATAGCTCCATCCCTATCAGTTACTCCGACTCTGGTATAACCTTGTACGTGCGTAAGCGTCATATTTTTATAAAATAATCAATCAAGAATTAATACGTGTAACATCTTGTAATGAAATATAATACTAGTTAATAAATTTGTACAAAAGTATCCGACAGTAGTTTAGTTTCTTACATTTTGTAAAAAAATATCGGGTCTGTTATCGTGTTACGTTTATCGATAGCTCCATCCCTATCAGTTACTCCGACTCTGGTATAACCTTGTACGTGCGTAAGCGTCATATTTTTATAAAATAATCAATCAAGAATTAATACGTGTAACATCTTGTAATGAAATATAATACTAGTTAATAAATTTGTACAAAAGTATCCGACAGTAGTTTAGTTTCTTACATTTTGTAAAAAAATATCGGGTCTGTTATCGTGTTACGTTTATCGATAGCTCCATCCCTATCAGTTACTCCGACTCTGGTATAACCTTGTACGTGCGTAAGCGTCATATTTTTATAAAATAATCAATCAAGAATTAATACGTGTAACATCTTGTAATGAAATATAATACTAGTTAATAAATTTGTACAAAAGTATCCGACAGTAGTTTAGTTTCTTACATTTTGTAAAAAAATATCGGGTCTGTTATCGTGTTACGTTTATCGATAGCTCCATCCCTATCAGTTACTCCGACTCTGGTATAACCTTGTACGTGCGTAAGCGTCATATTTTTATAAAATAATGCATACATAATGTAAAAAAGACGCTCGTTCAATTTTCATCAACGAGCTGTCATCGAGAAAATAAAGAAATGGAAATAGTATAGATTTGTTTACGTTTTTTGTTCAATAAATATATCGACCTATTGATTAACAATTTGTCCTACTCGGCGAAACCGCATGACCAACAGTTACCTACTTTATCATATAGATCAAAACTTTTATTTAAAAAAAATATTTCGATATTTTTATATATATTTTTAGCATTTGACATGCTTAGCTTTATATTATGCTTTTTTCTCTTTGTGTTTAAAAAATATTTCGTTCGATTGAACACAAAAGACCAACTACTAAAATCTGACATCATATCGTGAGGGACGGACGGTGAAGTGCAAAAAAAAGTCCGTCGTACATTAAAAATAGCACATACTCTACATCCAAGACATTCGCATTTTCGTTAAATCTATTTGTCTCATTTTTCAAGAATTTCAAATAAACTGTGACGCAGAACATGTTTAAATAAACCTTAAATAAATCAACATTGAGCACGGGTCTCCTCTTACAATAAAGAGATCTAAACTAGTTACAACTGCCGCACTAACATCGCCCGCAGCGTGAGAACTGGCCACTTTTGACTTATCAATAATAACTTGTAAATTAAAAGTTTCTTGTCGCTGGCTGTTGGGGACCGACAATGTCGCGTGCTCCTGCCGACTTTCCAATAACAACTTCAAATAAACTGTGACGCAGAACATGTTTAAATAAACCTTAAATAAATCAACATTGAGCACGGGTCTCCTCTTACAATAAAGAGATCTAAACTAGTTACAACTGCCGCACTAACATCGCCCGCAGCGTGAGAACTGGCCACTTTTGACTTATCAATAATAATTTGTAAATTAAAAGTTTCTTGTCGCTGGCTGTTGGGGACCGACAATGTCGCGTGCTCCTGCCGACTTTCCAATAACAACTTCAAATAAACTGTGACGCAGAACATGTTTAAATAAACCTTAAATAAATCAACATTGAGCACGGGTCTCCTCTTACAATAAAGAGATCTAAACTAGTTACAACTGCCGCACTAACATCGCCCGCAGCGTGAGAACTGGCCACTTTTGACTTATCAATAATAATTTGTAAATTAAAAGTTTCTTGTCGCTGGCTGTTGGGGACCGACAATGTCGCGTGCTCCTGCCGACTTTCCAATAACAACTCTGTAAGCTATTGTCATATTCACTCCAAATAACGATAT
Source organism: Leucoma salicis (assembly GCA_948253155.1). Lineage (NCBI taxonomy): Eukaryota > Metazoa > Arthropoda > Insecta > Lepidoptera > Erebidae > Leucoma > Leucoma salicis. The sequence goes on from OX411803.1 coordinate 32,974,396, forward strand.
CTTATAGTATGTAGCCAATATAATATCAATTTCGCATTTTCTTTGGGCATCTCGAAGTAGGTACTATTGTTTAGTTAATCCGTATTGGATTACCACGCAGCGATGACCGCTTGTATTATTTATTTGTTACCACACCACGCGAGTAAAGTTCAGGATTACCCATCATTTAATTAATATGGGCTACTAACGAGAAACCCAAAAGTCATAAACATGCGATGGTGTTATTTCTATCCGCCCGCATAATCACGTAAAAACAACTAAATAAATATTGACTCGATCCCGAAAATCTTGACATAATACAACAATAAGATAAGATTAATAAATCCCTAACATAAGACGGATTTTCTCAAATACTGTGAATATAATATGCGATACTAAGCAATAATAAAATATTTGCGTCAGTGCGCACGTAACTTTAATTAATAATGATTAATTGGGGTAAGTGTGTCATTATTCGAGGGATATTTGCACTATCACTGTTTACCTCTTCAGTGTATTGTCGCATCCATCAGGTGCAATTGTCACTTTAATAAAACAAAACCTATCTACGACTGCATCGCAATCTGCTAGTAGTCTGCTAGACATCCACACCCAAACAAATAATCGATACGAAAGTTTCAAGGATTATTCGATTGGACGTCTGCCCAGAAGGCTTCGGGAGGAATTCCATTAAGGGTCTGGCTCAACTCCCTATAAACGGTGTTATTCATATTTTATAGCGTCTCCCTCCCTTCAAGCCTGTCTGCAAGGAGAACAAAACAATATTGTTATGACGGCTATTGAATTTTAGGGAAGAACTGTATAATAATTATACAGCACCTACCTATATGCAGTTATGTTGGAGTGGGGGCAGGAAAAGAGGGACGGTGGCTCGCTGTCAGTCGTATTTATTACTCTTGAGGATAGCGCCTTACGCGACATCGCTACTTCAGCTTACCTTTTTAAAGCGCAATGTTAACATATACGTTAACAAAGATTCAGATTAATATAATATTACTTGGTGACCCGATGAACTTCGTGTCACCTACAATTTATTTTATAAGCGATTATCAATCCTAATCAATCTACATCGTCTAAGGTTTGACATTAGATGATTAATAAATGAAACTTTTAGACTACTAACAGACGTTCCGATTTGGCTGGTTTCGACCACACGGCGATGACCAAAACGGAACGTGTGTAAGGTAGTCGGTCCAACATATTTATTATTAATGATGGTTGGACGTGGTCGCCTCACATGATTAATGGACGACCCCTTGTCGACATCGAATTCATTTCACAGATGAAATGAAATATAAACGGCTATCTCCTGCTACAGCCAAAGCGCAACGATGTGCTTCATGGCCGGTCACACGGGAGATGGTGGTACCAACCCGCTCGGGCCGGATACCAAGTGAGTACTCCTACTTGGTACCCAGCCCTACCACCAGTCATGCAATGGATGATAATTGCTTACTTCCCTTAGTCGCCTCATACGACACCCGTGGGAAAGAATGGGGTGGTGACACTTGAATTCTTAATCCGTCACCACACGGATAAACACACATAGCCTTCCCGTTCTTTAGTTGTTTGAGAGCCATTCTGATATCGTACAGGCTGACGTCCAGAATATCTTCGGTAAAGTGCCGAGTTAGCTTGGATCTGGGATCTTGGACCAAGCCGACAACAGGACTCTGGGATCTGTACAACTGTCCGTAGAACTGGTGGACCTCTCTCAAGATCTTATCTTGGGATGAAATGTCAGTGCCGTCGTTGGTCTTCAGCTTAGTCAACTGGCTTTGGCCAACAGACAGATCTCTTGCGAACACTTTCGAGCCTTGGTTATTATTGGTTATATATTAGCATTAAATTGGCGAATATCGTGTCGCACAGCCTTGGAGATCTGTCTGTTTAACAGCCTCAGGCAGGACCAATCGGCTGAAGACTGGGCTGTCATTTATTTTCTTCTTTCCATGAGCTTGAGTGTACGGTCCGAGAGTTCACGAGTCCTACTAACGCGACGGGCCTTGAAGTAGGTCGACGCGACCGCGTGGACGAACCTGCTGTTCAAATTGCTCGCTGAGTCGCACTCATCTAGGCATTGGAAGCGATTTCGTAGTTCGAGCTGAAAGCTCTCGGGGTTCTGATATTGGGCAGGTGTTGGTCGGAGCGTAGACTTCATCAAGCGTGACCTCTCGACTTTCGTGCTAATATTCAAAATGCCCCAGACTAGTCGGTGATCACTCCCAGTTTTAATCCTGCTGATCACTGAGACATCATTGAGTATGTTTGGTTTGTTAGGATAGTTTTATGTAAATAATAATTTATTTATTCATCGATTCAACAAGATTACAATTACTTTAAGTACCGATAATACATTTCCGCTTACTAAATTGAAAACACATATTAGAATTAACACAAAGTGTGAAAATGTGAAATCGAAAAGAACACTCACCGGCAGGATTTGAATCTGCATCTCCTGGATACCGTCCAGATGCTTTGCCAATTCAGCTATCGTTACAACTTACTGCTCAGGACTGCTAATTGCGATAACACATTCATACTTAACATCTTGGGTAAATTTATATGGCTAAGCATGTCAAATGCTAAAAATATATATATATAAAAAATCTAAATACACATATTAGAATTTATACATACCTACTTATTGTATCTGGCGTGTTGAACTAAAACGAAATTCTAGTTTGCTTTCTTAACGTTCGTACTTACCTCGTAGAAAACATCAAAATGAGTTTAGTAGTTTATCCCTCAAAGCGTTACTTTCGCATCTATAATATTGGTAGAGACATGTTGTATACAAAATGTTGTTGCAGGGTACATGGATTCCTGGTTCACAAGGAGTCGTAGGTCCGCTCTACTACAGATAAGGATGCAATAATTGCATTATGATAACGCCCTCGTTTAACATACGAGTACATTAACAAATAACCTTCAGTCAGGAATCGAGTTAGATATCTGTGATGTTTGTCGAGAAGTACCTACTTTGGACAAGATATGGAAAAATCATACGCGATCTTAAGATTTTCTGGTATATTAAGACTATTAATAAAATACTTCGGAAAATCCAAAACTGCACGCCTCATAATCTTAATTTTTCATAATAAAATTGATTATTTGATAAGTAACTAATAATGTATTGGTCTTACTAAGTAGTTTTCAATAAATCACATAGATAGCGCTAATTTCATGGTTTTCATGTCTTATACGCCATCTAGCGCTAATTTTAATAAGTACTTCCATATTGGTCTATAGAAATAGTTCTCATGAAAGTTAAAGCGCTAGTTTTAGTGTCGAGTCACGCGTAAATATTCAGTATTTTTTTGTTTATTTAATAACAATCAAACCACGTCGAATCAAACCGTGAAAAGTAATAAGCCTCTATTCGTAATTATACTCAAGTTAAAAAGAAAAAAAAAAGACTCGATTAGTAAATTATTTCGGTTGTTATCGTGTTAACATACATTACCTACAACAAACGGACGTCCAAGACAGAACTTTTTTAAAGAGTTTTTTAAGTAGTTTAAATAACAAAAATGGCATAAAAATATCATGAGTGTCTAAAATAGTGTTTTTTCTTGATATGTGTGTGTATATATGGTTTTACAAGTCTTCTCGTGAAAGGCTTTACTTCGGAATCCAGCCGTTTGTGGAAAAATATATAGATAGTGCGTGAGTCGGGAGCTGTTGGCGGTCGCGGAATGTCACGAGGAGACCCAAATTTAGCGAAGATACAGCGCGATATCACTATCAGACACTGGTTCATATTCATTTTTCACAACCTTTATTGCAATAGGTGTTCTTTTTAATACCTATGTTATAATATCGATCATGAATAGCTGCCTATATAATAAGGCAGAACCTAACGTTTTTCAATTTCCAAATGATTTTAACGTTTTTATTTAAACACTAGCCTTTGCCAGCGGCTTCGCCGCAGCCAAAAGCTAGTTTTTCGGTTATATCTCAGGTTTCCGATATAGTAGCGGGATAAAATGTATACCAGTTTTTAAGTCTAATCAAGGCCTTTTAAATAAAAAAAGTTGCGTCAAAATCCGTTCAGTAGTTTTTGTGTGATGCGCGAACAAACAAACAGACAAACAGAGAAACAGACAAACAGACAAAAATTCTAAAAAAAATAGTTTTGTGTTTAGACGCCTATATAGCCTATTTCAGTCTTTTTTTTACAAATATCTTAAATGTACAGACAGCTCTGTTACAGTTTTATAATAGAATACATATTACTTATAATAATGTAATCTATTATTATTGAAGTAAATACTTCTTTAGTCGCGACTTAAAAGTACCTCAGACAAATTTTTCGGACGGAAGTCATTTAAATGGAAGTGACGTTTAATAAAATAACGTATTTTTCCTTTACGGGGAGTACCCTAACTATAGTTACCACTATAGTAGAGCATAGTATGTATTACACATTAATTTATAATTTCCAGTAATACATTAGGCCGTGATGTCCTAAGAAGCTGCAGTCAACGACACACGAATGACAGGGAAATGGTATTTGACCTTTACATCCTACTTCTTCTTGTTTTATGGCTATTGCAGGAGAATGTCCACAACTTTGCCAATGTCACGTGGCGGAGATAGACCGTCAAACGAAGGAGATTGTTCGGTGACAATAGAAAGGCCGGTGAATATGGTGTCAAATGAAACAAATCTTTACAGCCTAATAATAAGAGCTATATTTATGTCGCCATGATAGGAATGACAGATTCACGTTCCACCATTTTGTAATTTTGTTGTAGTGTGGTGGCACTCGCGTAAAGGTAACACGCACTCATTTAATTTTAATGAAGTGATTGGTAATATGATCCTATACTGGTAGTATAACAAAGAGTTCAAAGTGCGAAATTCCATTTATGATTAAGTAATCTTTTTACACGCTTTTTATTAGCTTCATCTGTATGTTTGTATATTTGTATGTTTGTAGGTTTGTATGTTTGTATGTTTGTATATTTGTATGTTTGCAACCGACTCCTTTGGGCGCGATTTAGACCCACTTTAAACGATTTTTGTAGATTTATCGAGGACTGATGACAATGCTTAGTGCATAAAATTTTTGATAAAATTATTCGGTATTTATTGGTTTTTAGGGTCCCGTAGTTATTGAATGTGTAAGTTTCTGAATCGCGATATTAAGATGTGCACCGGCGTTGTCCCATGTTTCTGAATCGCGATATTAATATTTAGATATTTTTATATATATTTTTAGCATTTGACATGCTTAGCAACATACATTAAACACAAAGTGAAAAATGTAAAATCGAAAATAACAGTCACGAGCAGGATTCGAATCTGCATCTCCTGGATACCGTCCAGATGCTTTGCCAATTCAGCCATCGTGACCCTTGCTCCTGACTGCTAATCTCGACAACACATTCATACTTAACGTCTTTGGGTGACGCCTGCACCATCTGCCGGAAGTATTTTCATACATTATACCGAGCCGTGTGGGGCCGGCACCAAGAATAGCTCCACCCCGTCTCTTCCTATGGGAGTCGTAAAAGCCGACTAAAGGATTACCGGGGGACCGGGCAGCAGCGTTCCCCTGTGTACTAAAAACATCCACTGCGATCGCCAACCCGCCTGCCAAGCGTGGCGATTATGGCAATACCCCCCCATATGAGTGCACACACACACACATCGGCTCCCAGTCACGGCAGCTCCGCTATTCCGTGGCCTAACGGTAGCGGGCCCGGTAACGGCGGAGCAGGGGGTGCTAAGAATCTCCGGTCGCGATCCGGCTACCAGAAACGACTTCTGGCCCTGGTAACACACAACGTCAGGACACTGAGGAGTGACGAGAGGATCACCGCGCTGGAAGAGGAGCTGAGCAAGATCCGATGGGACGTTGTAGGATTATCAGAAGTGCGAAGACAGGGTGAGGGCACGATAATCCTCCAGTCGGGTAACTTGCTCTTCCACCGGGAGGGCGACCAACAGTCCCAGGGTGGTGTCGGGTTTATCGTTCGCAAGTCTCTCATAGGTAATACATTTTCTAATATCCATGTCATTTCAGCACCGGTTCTGGTCGGGAGCTCGCTTCTCGAAGTTGTCGACCACTATGTATACCTGGGACAAACTGTCCAGTTAGGTAGGCACAACTTCGAGAAAGAGGTCGATCGACGAATCCAGCTCGGCTGGGCAGCGTTCGGGAAGCTGAGGGAGATCTTCTTGTCCAATATTCCGCAGTGTCTGAAGACGAAGGTCTACGACCAGTGTGTGTTACCAGTGATGACTTACGGCACAGAGGCGTGGTCTCTGAATGTTGGCCTTATGTCAAGACTTAAAGTCGCTCAGCGTGCTATGGAGCGGGCTATGCTTGGGATCTCTCTACATGATAAGATCCGTAATACGGAAATCCGTAGGAGAACGGGAGTGACCGACATAGCCCGCCGGGTCGGCATGCTGAAGTGGCAATGGGCAGGCCACATCGCTCGACGAACCGACAACCGTTGGGGAAGAAAGGTTCTCGAGTGGCGACCGCGTAACGGACGGCGCAGTGTAGGACGGCCTCCCACCAGGTGGACCGATGACCTGGTCAAAGTCGCAGGCAGCCGTTGGATGCAGGCGGCACAGGACCGTTCACTGTGGCGTTCTCTTGGGGAGGCCTATGTCCAGCAGTGGACGATAAAAGGCTGATGGATGGATGGATGGATGATACCGACCAGGTAAACTTAATTTTAAATTAATATTTTACCTAATAATGACGCAAACCCTATAAATATTTAGATATTTTTATATATATTTTTAGCATTTGACATGCTTAGCAACATACATTAAACACAAAGTGAAAAATGTGAAATCGAAAATAACAGTCACGAGCAGGATTCGAACCTGCATCTCCTGGATACCGTCCAGATGCTTTGCCAATTCAGCCATCGTGACCCTTGCTCCTGCACTTTGTGTTCGCGATATTAATGTTTTCGAAATAAGAATCTTTTTGTTTCTATTTTAGTTTTTGCACGCTTTTTTTAGTATAGTTATTTATCTGTATTCTACTTTCATGTACTCGTAGTATTACTTTACTCTTTGCTTCGTAATTTTGAAGTTTTGATACTATTTTATTTTGAAAGAGACTAAAAAGAAGAAAATAAATTATAGTTTAAAAAACTAAAATAACACACTTAAATAGCTAGTTGAACTAAAAAGTAGTAAAATAATGATTGTAAAAAAGCGTGAGGTGCATAATCAAATGTTACAAATAGTTCACCTACCTATATAGTAAAAAGCACACCACGCTTTTTTACAATAATTATTTATTGTAATATTATTTACTACTTGTTAGTTCAACTAGCTATTTAAAGCGTGTTATTTTAGTTTTTTAAACTATAATTTATTAGTATATCAGTTTTACGTGAACCGGGCGTAAAGGTTACACGAGCTCATTTTTTATTAAATAATATTTTAAATTATTATTATTAATATAATTTCTATACTGCATGGGTGACACACAAGCATACGGCCCACATGATGGTAAGTGGTTACCGTAGCTTATAGACGCTAGCAATATCAGAGGCATCACTCGCGCGCCACCATCTCTAAGAAAAGGGATAGGAGGTGGAAAGTATAATAAGGAGAGGATAGGAACCTAATCTAGAATAGGAATCTAATTATCTCTGAATTTAATGCTCTACCTCTGGAGTATAATTTATTGTTATTAATAATTATAATGTATTATTATTATCATTATTATCAAGCCGTGTGTGGCCGGCTTTACAATTGTCCTACCCCTCTCTACCAACGGGAGTCGTAAGAGCCGACTGAGGGAATACCGGGAGAATGGGCAGCAGCACTCCCTCGAGTATTAACAACATCCACTGCGATCGCCAACTCGCCTGCCAAGCGTGGCGATTACGGCATTATCCCCCATGACGGGACCGCTCCTTGTGGCGTTCTCTTGGGGAGGCCTATGTTTAGCAGTGGACGTTGAAAGGCTGATGGATGGATGGATGGATTATTATTATCAATGCAATCTAATAATAATAATATTTCAGGCAAATTGTAAAATATACTGTTTTTTTTTTAAATATTGATTTAAAAAAAAAATTGATCAATTTGTAAAATATTCTGTTTTTGCAAAATTTTAATCTACTGTATTTTTTCTCCTGGATATGGATTACCCCTAGATGGACCAGCAGGCGCCATTGAGAATAATACTATTATATATAAAATAATATTATAATAGAAGACACACGCCTGTTTTCCGGAGGTATAAGCAGATACAACGGATTACCATTTGTCTAAAAACGGCCTTACGCTATTCACTGGGAATGGGTCCCCGTGGAAACTAGATGTGATAAGTGACGAATCACGTCGCCGCTCTTCAGATTATTAGACAACAACGTCATTGAAAAACAGTAGGTACTTACATAAGTAGGTCTACTGTAGGTTTGAACCGTGTATCATTCAAATGTATTTTTCAGTTTAGGAATTAGGAACTTTGATAAACTAAATGAATACTCCTGCATAGTTAAGTTGCTGAATGCTGGGAAAAACTATTCCAATTCTAATTAAAGTTATCTCTTTTGTCAAGATTCTTCTCTGAAATGACGTGATTTAAAAGTATAACAAGACGATGCTGAAGTGAGTTTTATTACATCTGTGATTAAGATTCTTATTTATTGAGTAAATAAAATTTGACAAACTTCCCGGTTTTCGATTGAGCTGAAATTTTACACCCGTATGTATATCGCGTGACAATGCAATATTATGATGACATGGAGCTGATCTGATGATGGATCTGGAAGGTGGACATAGGAACTCTATAATGAAACGGCACAACCCCGTCGAATTTGGGCTCGTATGATTCGACTTGACGAGTACTTTGCCTCTAGATGGTATCCAGGGGCTGATGATGAAACTGGAAGGTGGCCACAGGAACTCTATAATGAAGCGACGCAATCCAATCGAGTTTGGACACGTTTGATTCGTCTTGATGAGTACTTTGTCTTTAGATGGTATCCAGGGTCTGATGATGGAGCTGGAAGGTGGTCACAGTAACCCTGGTGGCCATACAAAACTCTGTAATTAAATGGCGCAACTCCATCGAGTTGGAGCACGTTTGAAATTGTCTCTAGATGATATCCAGGGTCTGATGTTGGAGCTAGAATGTGGTCACAGTAACCCTGAAGAGAAACGACGCAACCCTATCGAGTTGATACTCGTTTGATTCGTCTTGAGGAATACTTTGTCAAGTTATGATCATTTTATTTCTACAAAATAATTTCGATGTTTTCACATCATCTGGTAGACGTCCGATTCCGTCGTGCGCGATGTCTAGTTTTTTATTATATTAATAAACTGCCTCGGTGGTGCAGCGGTAGTGTAAGCGGCTGCTGATCCTGAGGTCTCGGGTTCGATTCCCGGGTCAGGCAGTGCTATTGAGCTTTTTCTTAAAAAGAAAATTTCTCAGTAGCAGCCCGGAGTTTGGAAATGTGCCTGGTAGACGACAATAGACTTGCCCCCTATTACGTGGGATTTAACATAGCTGGCAAATCGTGGGTGTGTAATACACCTCTGCCTACCCCTTCGGGGAATACAGGCGTGATGCTATGTTTTTATTTTTTTTATTTTATTATAAGTATTATGAAACGTGCTTGGGTTTCTCTCCCGAATAGAATGTAATATGTTTTTAATTATATGCATGGAGTAACGCTGGGTGTATTAATTAGTCTACTCATATAACTTCTAACACAAAATATTCCGCGGTCAGTAGCATCACCGCAGAGTTATAAAACGTAATGATCAACTTGAATGAAACCCGGTTGTGTAACAGCGCGTGTTAGTACGCCGATATATATCTGTTTGCCGGCGGCGGTGTAACGCCGCTCTATCGTGCTGACGTCACGGCCAAACACTAAATGTGTGCAGCCAGCCGGCTGCTGTGGGCCACTGGGTAACGCACCTTGACCTCCGACCGCAATCTATCTCTACACATATCGCCTTACTTAACTACGAGTTGCGTCATATTGTTTGATTGGAATTACCGTATTAACTTAATATTAGTTACTAGCAATTACCCACGGCTCCGCCGCAGACAATAATTTATTTTTGCCTTATACATAGGTATATCAGATTGCCGATGTAGCAGTGGAATTAGAACTATCAAACAAAAGTGTATTTTAAGCCATAGTAATTTTGCAAACACAACAGACAAAAATGCTATTTTTTTGTGTTCAATGCCTCCTAAGTAGCCTAATATAATGTCATTCAAGTTTTAAGGCTAAGCCTCCCCATGGCGTATTACGAGTACACCATTTTGAAAATAAGGTTGCAGATTTTGCCGAAAATCGACGTCTTATCACAGAACCTATAAACTTTTGAAAATTGTATGAGACATGTGCAAATTAAAAATAAGGGCTGCAACCAGAAATACTGGCAGTGGTTAAGTGCCGAGTTCGTAAGAAAATTTAGATAAATTAAATTAAATTTAGATAATTTAAATTTTTAGGGTTTCTAAGTACAAGAAAGATGGGGAGAACAAAATTATAGAATTTTAGATAAGAACGTGCGCTACAAGTTTGATAATAGACTTCGCTATGTGTGACGATAGAAAAAAAATATGTACAATATTTTTGTTATTCTTGGCCATCGAGATAATATATATGGCGATATCTCGAGATCGGTCGATATCAGGTGAAAAAATCATAATATGGCATAAATTATAGAAATAAAATCCACACAAAAATACTCTAATCCAGACAACTTCTACGTAGGACGATATATGACATAAATTATATTAAACACAAAGTGACAAATGTGAAATCGAAAATAACAGTCACGAGCAGGATTCGAACCTGCATCTCCTGGATACCATCCAGATGCTTATGCCAATTCAGCCATCGTGACCCTTGCTCCTGACTGCTAATTTCGATAACACATTCATACTTAACGTCTTTGGGTGACGCCTGCACCATCTGTCGGAAGTATTTTCATACATTATACCATACACATTTGGTCTAGGTAGGTAAGTCTCGGTCTCCCCTAGTACCTATATCCTTCCACTTTCGCATTGTATATCTTCTTAGCCAGTCGCTCGTCCGGCATTCTTTCCACATGTCCAAACCATCGGAGCATTCCCTTTCGCATCTTTACACCAATACTCTGTTTCATACCTACTCGCTCTCTTACGTCATTGTTACGAATGCGGTCAGTCAGCCTCACTCCACAGATTCTCCGCAGAGATCGCATTTCAACCGCATAGATTTTGCTCTGATGCTCCTTTTTACATACCTAACTCTCGCTTCCATATAAATAACGTTGGGACAAGCACTTGTTGTGTATTGCGACACGTGCCTTCTGGCTGAGATGATGGCTGCCGAGAAGTTGTCCCAATGTTCCGTTCACTCTATTTCCCGCATTCACTCTTCTTTCTACATCAGTGGTGAACCTTCCATCCCGATTGAATCCACATCCAAGATATACAAATTCATCCACTTGTTCTAGCACACCATTTCCTATTGCTACTCTAACATCTGTTCTGGCTTCTTCTCTTTCAAAAACCATTACTTTGGTTTTGCTCACATTCACACATAGGCCCCTTTTCTTACAATCATCTGCCATTACGTCGACTAGAGTTTGCAGGTCAGTCGCAGACTGTGCTAATAGGACCGCACCGTCTGCATATAGCAGCGAGTTAACCACTGAGTCGCCCATCTGAACTCCCACATTAATTTCATTCAACCTTTGTAGACGTTTATCCAGATATATGATAAACAGTCTGGCTAATAGAACGCAGCCCTGTTTAACGCCGATATTGACTTCAAACCAGGGTGATATTCCATTATCCAGCCGCACACAAGCTCTGCAGTCCATGTAGTTGGACTGCACCGCTTGTAGCAGTCTACCGCTAATACCATATTCCGGCAAATAGTCCCAAAGTTCCTTTCGTACAACAGTGTCAAATGCTTTCTCCAAATCCACAAAACTGCAGAAAACCCTCTGGCCTACAGCCAGAGAGTTCTCCACAATGTTGCGCAGAGAAAACACTTGATCCATGCATCCTCGTCCACACCTGAAACCTCCTTGTGCCTCACACAAAAATTCATCAGACACCATCCTTATTCTCCTTTCAATAACCTTTCTTAATGATTAAACATATTTTTATTATATGAAGTAACTAAAAATTTATGCTTTTCGCATTTTTTCTGTGCTATATAAATATAACGTATAAGTCGTTGCTTCGTACCAAATTTCAAGATTATGAGTTCACGGGAAGTACCCTGGTTGTGATTCCCTTGCGAGTGAGATAAACGGCTGTATCTTTTGATTGCGTTGGCTTAGAAGTATTTTTTCACAGCTCCAAGGGACAGTAGACCTTTTTTGTTGTTTAGGCGGGAAAAAGTGTACCTAACCGCACACCCCGTCGTTCGGGGCAACGCCCTCACCCACTCAAGAAACCCGCCGTGTGCCGTCTCTCCGCCTTTATTGGCGGGCCACTGGAACTATGTAACTAGGGACAGTAGACCTGGGTATTTGATAGAGGGAGAAAAAGGGTTTTGACAGATAAACCGACAGACAACAAAGTGATACTATAGGGTTCGGTTTTTTTTCCTTTTGAGGTACGGAACCCTAAAAAGCCTGAAAAATTGAAAAACTTAAGCTGTCCTGACAAACATCATATAAAAAATTGGTTTCCTCTGTTTATTTTCTAATCCAGGGCATATTTTCGGAAGAAGAATGACTAGATTATGAACTACTAGTCAAACAGTTAACCTTCAACCTCAAAGCTTGACCTTGCAATATTATTACGTGCGCGTGGCGCTACTCGCTCGAGGAATAAGTCCGTAATGCAGACGCGGTCGTTTGTGAAATTACTGCACGAGCCATGTACTCGCATTATTATATAATGTACCCTACATAGTTCAATATTATATTTTAAAAAAACTACTACTACTACACTGAGGCATTATTCTTGTCGAAATCTTACAAACATATCGTATGTCACGGACACGCAGACTCACATCAACCCTTTTTGGAACACATAAAGAGTTGCCCTATGTGGGAATCGAACCCACAACACTCCGGTGGGAAGTCCCGAAGACCGGGGAAGTACACTCAAAAATGTGCTTACACAATTAATACTGACACAAGCTCTTTTTTTATATAATTTAAATCTTATAATATGAAGCCTTCATTGAAAAATGCTTCTCCCAGGATAAATCCTCGACCGGGGAAGTACCACTCTCAAAGAAAATCGTCCTAAAATAACGGTGGATTCTCCTACCATTGTGTTTCGAATGGTGAGTGAGATGTGAGATTTTGTGGATTACTCAGGAACTATTTGGGGATCAGCGGTTAAACGGGCATGAGTTTTTTAAGGGACTACTTCTTCGGAGATAAATGCGTTCATATATTTCGCCAAAAGAGATCCACAAGCTCCGCAACAACATTCCGGTACTATCGGCCTAAGCGAGTAATGGCCATTACTCGACACAGGACCCTCACAGTGAGAAAGTATTAAGCATTAGTCCAAGATTGATATGCGTCGACGGACCACATATATCGACGGGAAGTATCCTCTAATGACTCTAAACACGTTTAATTTTACATCATTTATTTTGTAAGCACTTGAATTTGAATTCTTTTTTTTTTACTAAGTATAGATCTATCCTATGAATGATCCCTAGTAACTAATCCCCATACATTATTGTACAACGAGTCTATTGTATAAATTACGAGACAAACTTCTAGGCTGAGTCACTTTTACTTAAATTTATCAAGAATATCGCTATTTGTAAAGCATTTTTTACCTACAGTTAGACTGTACTTCGATGGCAGTAGACTAACGTGACTCTCCTAGAGCGCTCACATCTGCTATACTAAATATTGTTGCCGTGATGTCCACTTGGCACTTACAATCGGTCTAATGTAATCTGTTTCACAATATATATAATAAACGCTTTTGCTTTACAAAATATATGCATTTGTAAAACAAGGTGTCGGTTATATACAAACGTGTGCTTGTTTACGTTTCGCTAGACAGACACAGACGGGTCCCGCGACATCGACCGTCGGCGCTTGAGGATAATTTAGTTTTATCCTGTTAGCAAGATACAGGCGGTTGTAAGCGGGTCAAAGCCGAATAACCCGACTTGAATCAGGTTACTGTGAAGTGGTAATATGGTTAATGAAAAGCTTGGTTGGTGAGTAATAGGATTGATGTCAGAGAATTTTAAAAGTATTATCTATATAGGTAGAAACTAATTACCTTTACCTAGACCCCGAATACGCAGTATTACCATACTATTCCACTTTATGGATACCACAAACAAATATCTTAACAGAACTCGGTGCCCGTCTGGACAGTCTAGTAAGAATTTCTCTTCTACCATTGCGAAATTGTATGCTCGATATTGGACTTTGTATGGGCTCTATAAGGAAAAGATCAAAAGAATTTGATACAGTTGGTATTCTATCCGTGAAACAACTAAATACAGTATTAGTTCTAAGTAAAAAACCTTTCTGCCATCATTTCAAATATGCTCGACGGGTGCCTCGTCGCTCTCGACGCTCGTCCAAATGCAGTAAAGACCGAACGTGTAGGAATTCGAGAGATAAGCCGCACATACCAATGATTACTGCACTCAATTTACATTACTTGTTCAAAGCCCCAGGTATTTACATGTAGGATTTGATCCTCTTCGCTCAGCCTTAGAATAATTTGTGACTGCTGCCAGAGAAACAATTTTGTATTGCACAAACATTTCGTCTTGTCTACACTAATATTATAAAGAGGAAAGCTTTGTTTGTGTGGTTGTAATGAATAGGCTCAAAAACTACTGGACCGTTTTTAAAAATTCTTTCACCATTCAAAAGCTACATTATCCACGAGTAACATAGGCTAAATTTTATTTTGGAAAAAAATAGGATTCCGTAAGATATTAGGGTTTTTTCGGACACAAGGTGTAAAAAATCAACCAGAAAAGTTACTTATTTTGCGTACGCTGCCTAAATTATAAAAGATAGAACCATAAAATGTTCTAATTAATTGTAGATCTTATAAATATCTACAAAAAGTCCGCGGCACACTATCTATGTCGAGTGAGCACAACTATCATTTTTTTATTTAAAAATCTTGAATTTTTTTTGACTACATTTAAACGCATTTATTTTACTCATGCTATTAATCCTTATCAAAATAAATTGTCAAATTAAATGTCATCATTAAGTACAGTTTATGTAGATAATATTTGGTCTTTGAATGATTAAAATTGGACATTTGGTTTTGAAGTTATGGCAAAATTAAAATAATACGATTTCTGCTGCACGGCCCGTTGCGAAGTGAGCGTCACCAAGGTGGCGGTGCGCATGCGGGAGGGGAGTTTAGATCTATGAGTAAGGTACCCACGCGGCTCACACGCGAGGTCGGCTCCCTACGCAGCGGTCGTGCGCGTCTAATAATTTTCGTGCGATTTTTTTTAGATTTCTTTCTTAAAACTACACCTACGCAAAAGTTCTTCTCAGAGCTAATCAACAGTTCTTTTCAGGGCTAACCAACAGTTTTTTTCAGGGGTAACCAACAGTTCTTTTCAGGGCTAACCAACAGTTCTTTTCAGAGCTAGAATATTACACGCTATTAACATTTTCTTAAACATTTGAAAATGCCTAAGAGAGCCAGGTCTCAACTTTCTAAACATAGTTCTCAAGCACGGGCAGCAAGAATACGTCGTATGGGAGAATCTTCACCTGAACGTTCACAACGCCTTGCTGAACAAAATCAGAGAACCTCTCAGATACGCGCACGAGAGTCGAGTGTCGAACGTTCGCAACGCCTTGCACAACAAAATCTGAGAACCTCTGAGTTACGTGCACGAGAGTCGAGGCTGGAGCGTTCCCAACGTCTTCATGAACAAAAAATAAGGACCTCTCAGTTGCGCGAAAGAGAGTCGAGTGTCGAGCGTTTGCAGTGACTTAGAGCTCAGGCAGAGAGACAGCAGTTGTCCACAAATAGAGTTCGCAATCGAATTTTAGCTAGCAGCTACAGACTGGCTTTCAGATATGATCCGCAGGTTGATTATGCACAACAAGCGTCCGTCTAAATCGGAGTCATGAATAAGATCTGCTTTAACTGCTCTGCCAAGAAATGGGCGGACGAACCTAATGGTATGTGCTGTGCTTCAGGTAAAGTTTGTCTTCCTAACCTTCAGGAGCCGCCACAACCAATAAAAAATCTTTTAACTAATAACCATCCATTATCTGGTCATTTTTTAACAAATATACGTAAATACAATAGTCTTTTTTAAATGACTTCTTTTGGCGCAAAATAAATCAGGGAAGGTAATTTTATGCCCACTTTTAAAATTGAAGGACAGGTGTATCATCTCATTGGTAGCCTTTTACCACCATCAGGCCGAAACCCACAGTTCTTGCAAATATATTTTATTTCGGATGTAGACCAGTTATCGTTGCGATCAAGCATCGCACAAACCTTAAAAATGGATTTAATTCGCGAATTACTGACCGCTCTGAATAATCATAACGTGTATATACGAAGTTTTAAACAAAACTTAGAACTCAACTCCTCAGATAATTTAAAGTTAATTATTCATTCAGATTGCACTCCACAGACAGCACACAGAGGCAGATATAATGCTCCTGCTGTAAACGAGGTAGCCATTCTCTTGGTCGATGAAGACAAAGGTCCCAAGGATATAGTCTTACACGGTAGCGGACCGATGTACCTCAAAAGAGTTTCTGAGCTACATCGGTCCTATGATCCACTACAGTATCCTATAATGTTTGTAACAGGAGAAGACGGTTATTATTTGACTATCCCTCAGCAGGGTTCTGCGCGTAATAAAACTGTTTCGTGTATGCAATTTTATGCATTTAGATTAATGTTTAGAACTAACTCTTTTAATCCGTTACATTATTACAGAGACTTATTTAGTCAATATTGTGTTGTCATGATGGCGAAAATGATATCGGAAAGATTAAATTATATTTCTCGGAATCAACAAAGGCTGAGGGCTGAAGACTACATTCATCTCAGAGATGCCTTAAATCATGACGCAAATGTTGATCCATCAAATATCGGTGAACATGTCATATTGCCATCGTCATGTACGGGTTCTCCGCGTTTCATGCACGAGAAAACGCAGGACGCGATGACGTACGTTCGAAATTATGGTAGACCTGACTTATTTGTCACTTTTACATGTAACCCCGAATGGCCTGAAATTAAGGCGGAGCTGCTACCAGGACAATGGTCTTTCGACCGTCATGACATAATTTCACGTGTATTTCATTTAAAGATGAAGAAATCATCAAATTATTTGTTATAGAACAGATATTCGGTAAAGTAAAATGTTATATGGCAAGTGTGGAGGGAGTGGCAAAAGTGCGGTTTACCTCATTGTCATTTGCTGTTCTGGCTAGAAACTAAAATACAACCAGATGAGATCGACAGTATCATAGTTGCGGAGCTACCCGATCAAGAAATTGATCCGGTACTACACGACATTATAACTAAAAATATGGTACTTGGATAACATAATTTAGCTGCACCATGCATGAAGAACGGTGACTGCACAAAAAAATACCCTCGCCGTTTCATGAATGATACCCAGACCGGAGAGGATGGGTATCCAGTTTATCGTAGGCGCGATACAGGAAATGGAGCAGGGGCAACATGGTGACGATAGATAATAGGTGGATTGTTCCATACTCACCGCTAATATGTAAGACTTTTAACGCTCATATAAACGTGGAGTATTGCCGCTCTGTCCAAGCCATTAAATATATATGTAACTATTTTGATCTATATTTTAGCACTTGACATGCTCAGTTACTCTTAAAGTACAAATTAAAATTTGTAAAAAGGAAAAAGAGTATTTTAGTACAGGCGGGAATCGAACCTGCGTCCCTTCCTATCCGGGGAAGTACTCTAATCCACTGAGCTACAGCACTATCTTTTAGACATACCCAATCTCCTTATCACATTTGTCTTAACGACCAACGCCCTCTATCGAAACGCATTTACATGCATTAATCCATTATAGTAAGTTTAATTTTGCAATTAAAATTCATACTATTTGATGGCGTGATTTTTTTAAACATTTTGATCTATATTTTAGCACTTGACATGCTCAGCTACTCTTAAAGTACAAATTATAATTTGTGAATAAGGAAAAAGAGTATTTTAGTACAGGCGGGAATCGAACCTGCGTCCCTTCCTATCCGGGGAAGTGCTCTAATCCACTGAGCTACATTACTATCTTTTAGACATACCCAATCTCCTTATCACATTTGTCTTAACGACCAACGCCCTCTATCGGAACGCATTTACATGCATTAATCCATTATAGTAAGTTTAATTTTGCAATTAAAATTCATACTATTTAAGAGTAAGTGATAAATTACATGCCTGATTTATTAACTACAAATCTGCTTTCAGTTATTATCAATTTTAATGGTAAATAGAACCATAAGCGCGTTAGAATACGGCTTAATCTAATCTAATTTGGCGAACACAATCTTCCGGGGCATTCAGGATGACAGATATCAAATTAATTTAGTGAGGTGACAACATATTTTTTTTTTATAAAATGCATTATTATTGCATATGTTGGCAAATGAGCCAACCCGATTGTACGTGGTACCCGTCGCTCATGGACTCATCTATACCTACTACGAACATATTGTTAAGCTACTACCCACCTTTTCATTTCGTGGCTGTCTGCTGCTACAATAAAACCATACCGAGGTGCTTTATAACCAGTCACAAAGAGAAGGTGGAACCGATCCGCTCGGGCCCGATAGCAAGTGAATACACCCACTTGGTACCCCAGCCCTACCACCAGTAAGGTTATATGATGTGATAGTGACGTTCACGGGCGCTGTTATTCAAGTATTAAAGCTCTCACGATTTAATTATTTATTTCCCAGTGCGAAAGGATCACATAAATATAACGACACTCGAAAGGACGACATTTGTTACTAAAAATATCTCATAACAAAAATGAGTCGATAGTGATTTTCGCGCAAAGATTGTACATGTTTGTCATTCTCGAGCAAAGATTTGACTCAGAAGGTTTGTCCCCAGCCTAGGGGTACAGACAGGATCTTTCCTGGGCAATAATTGCATAGGCACTTTCAAAAAACACCAGTTGTTAAGCAAATCGTCGAAGCCTCTCAGACAAAAATTTGCTACTTTTGGAAATTCTCCATCTAAAATGTATTTCGTTCAATAGCTCCGATAAAATCTGAAGTACTTTGTATTTAGGATGACTTTCAACAAATGTAAGATAGTTTGAAGGAGCGCTCCTTTTTCTGTAAAAAGTAAAAGGTAATTTTACGTGACCCGTTTACGAATTCCAAACCACGCATTGTATTCCGGCACGCAGAAGAAATTCATGACAAATTACTCCAAAATGCCTGCTCTGCGTCTTGGGACCACAGTGGAATAATTAATGTGAGATTGGAATTAATTTTCTTTGTGTCATTAACGCATTAGTGCTGCGGGAGCACTTGCCTCAAACGCTGGCGTTAGTTTTTAGTTCGATATGGTACCAACATATTATGGTGCAGTCGGAGTAGAGTTCATCCCATCGTAACCTGAAAACAAATCATATACGAAAAGACTACACGTTTGTTATTACTAAAGAGACGACGACCTTAAGTGCTACGTTACTCAGACTTTTTTTGAGTTTAAACTAACAAAAGAAATAGATAAATTTCCTCGTATATAATGCTTGAATAAATGTGCTCGCAACACAAGCACTCACCGTGCCTAAACTATAACGTAACCTAACAACTAAAACTATAACGTAGATTAGCTTAAATTTTATTATTCCTCTAATACTCGTTATTTGTGTTAGTCGTCCCTTACTCAACTTGGATATCCACTAAGAAGGGCCTTTGGAAAATTTATCCCCTAAAGGTGTAGACAAGGGGTTGGGATCTTGTAAGATCATAAGATCATATCGATAAACTCTGAAACTATGTATTTAAACTATTATTACGGGACTTAACGCGTATCAAATACCTTTTTGACCCGTGACCATGGCTGGTGAAACCCAGTCGAAACGTCGGGAGTAAAAAGGTATTTGATACGCGTTACGTCCCGTAATAATAGTATAAATACATAGTAATGAAACGCGATATTTTAAAATCTTAAACTCTGAAATTATTGAACTGGTATTTTATAATTGTCTAACTATGTGAAAACTCGTTACACAAAAGTAGCATAAGCTATATATAAAATAACGCTTTAACCTACGAGGGCGGAGCAGTGACAAACATCGTGATCGTACATCTATTATAATCTGAGCAACGGGTACAAAGCCGCCGGCATCAGCTAGTCTGTATGATGTATACGAGTATATACCTATAACATTTCTTGTCCTGACTGACGATCAACTCACAGCCAAAACTACTAAGGTATGTAGAGCTGAAATCAATTAATTTTTCTAAAGATCTTGAAAATTCAAATTGTAACAGTCATGCCTATGTACGCAGGCAGATATATTATTATAGTGCACGTATTCTTTGATGTAACGAGGTCTTGGATTAAAAAAATACTATGCAAATTTTTTGGATTGTTATACTTTTTCGCATGACTCCATGCGCCAAATTGCTGGCAACTGCTAGTAAGCTTATATCATTACATACCTACCTAGATTATGCACATAGATGTAGAACTAGCAAGTTACGTTTATTAACGCTATGACAACGGGCTCTTCCCGTAAAACTAGGTGATATATTATATATTATGCCAGGAAACTAATTTTCGTAGAGCAGGAAACGATCGCTAATGCGTCTATCATTGGATACCTACATAAGGAAGGAACACACACACAGGTATATAAAAATATCAAAATACTCTATATTTCAGTAGTTTGAAACGTTTATAAATATCAAAATACTCTATATTTCAGTAGTTTGTAACGTTTATAAATATCAAAATACTCTATATTTCAGTAGTTTGTAACGTTTATAAATATCAAAATACTCTATATTTCAGTAGTTTGTAACGTTTATAAATATCAAAATACTCTATATTTCAGTTTATAAAGGTAAGAACAACACTATATGTAGGCAGTTAGATTTCCTCAAGCATGTGTACTTGGGACGTTATCATGGTGTCCCAGTGATCGCACCAGGCCGTGGTAAGGTGGCGCGCATCGCGGACTGTTATCGGCGCCGAGATAAGCGACGGTAATTACTGCGCACGTTGTTGCTATAGTAATGGCTACTCACTACGGTCTGACGAAATGTAGGCACTTACTTCAGCGTCTCGTAGTGCAGAAAGTGCCACTTGCATGTACTACAGCATTTAGTCATTATTTAATATTGATCTGTCACTATTTCAGCGTTTCCAAGGGTGTTCAACTGGAGAACGCAGCTTAACACCACGGGTAGTTTTACGTGCTCGTAGGTAGGTATTTCTCTTTATTAGCAGTGCGAGCGTTGTTGACTCATTTGTCAGCGATAAATCACATGACTCTTTATGTGACGTTGCATATTATTATGTATCTATTCGCTATACTTTGATGAATACTAATGATAGGTCTATAACTCTGGAGAATTGTAATTTATCGGTGAGAGTAGGCACTATCCAGAATATTGCCCGCACACTGGTCGTCCATGTGCTCGATGGTGCTATTACCACGGGAAATGAGGGCGAGGTTAACAATATGATAACAATATGATAACACGTGCCCATCATAAGCCAATATAAGAAGTAGTTCGTTCTCTCGCGCGCCATGAGCCGAAACATGACTTGTTCTATTATTACCTACGTAGCGCTCGAGGCAAATACATTTCGCGGATCCAGGTCGTAATAGTCACGGAATTCCCCATGTAGAGCCCCCGAGAGCACTTCACAAGTACCTACATATTTGGATAAGCACCTCGTTTTTACCCCATGGATTTTTGTCAACAAATATTCCTAATAATAGTGGTACCTATTAATTAAACTACAGAAGTTTTTTTTAAATTAGTAAGAGAACATGAAAGCAATTTTGTTGGATCTCAGATTATACCCAAGGCCATTAAAAAAATATAATTTCGAAAACGTTTGACAGCTCTGGTAATATTCCTATTTCTTAATTTATTATACACGATGAGACGGCGACGACGCCGCGGTGACAATATAGGTAAGTATCAACACACAACGCTCACACAACTTTTGGAGGACTTATCATAATAACAACACATTAAATAAAATGACATTTAAAAACATGCTAATTAGAGACGAACACTTGAAATGTAAGTTCCGTGTTTGAATCAAGAAGCGAATGTTCCGATGGTCCAGTGTTTTACATAAAGCGTGCATATTACATGGCTAAAATTTATTTTTTTCTGTTTATTGCCAAAAGTACCGATACTTTGAAAATAAAAGCAATCAATTCATTTGCCTGTATAAATGAAAGCTCTCACTCTCACCTCTGTAATGCTTTTGTCCTTAATCAAGTAATCCGATTTTGAAGTAAAATTGGGTTCTGTGTCTGGTACCTATGTAATCACATTTAACAAATAACATCGTACAATTATCCTTGCAAGTTGCAACCGTAATCATTTCGCAATTCCGAAATTACGCACACACACAATACCTACTTACATATTATTGTATAATTTAAGGAATAGGATAGGTACCTACTTGATAAATGTTTGCGAATGGCTACAACTATAATTATCTAACTTCTATATGTATTGATAAGCTAAAGTTTTGATAGGTAGGTAGGCACCTATAACTAGCCTTTATCGTACAGGCATCTACCTGCAACTCGCGTGTTAGCTACATTCTAGTTTCGTGACCCAAACGAAATTTGTGTTATTTTGATACGGATAAATATAAAATATCCTCGTCTTACATTTTAAAGTATTCCATGTTAATAGAAAACATCCATAATTAATCCATAAATATGCAATATGTGGAGTAATCATAAGAAATATTATGATATTGCGGAGTGACCTCCACGTGAGATACTCTCAGGCCTAACGCGGCGGTAACTGTTCACGTAAATAATATTTATGGACGGTGCGGAAGCAGGGAAGCTTGCCGCAGCGCCGCCGACGACACCCTTCCATTCGTTCGGCTCTCAGTCCTAAGTAAGGTCACCGACTATCGATCCGCGACAGCTGGAGAC
Source organism: Leucoma salicis (assembly GCA_948253155.1). NCBI lineage: Eukaryota > Metazoa > Arthropoda > Insecta > Lepidoptera > Erebidae > Leucoma > Leucoma salicis. The sequence goes on from OX411803.1 coordinate 32,997,507, forward strand.
CGCACCAACACATGCCTCACGTACGAGCGACTCGCTTCCACCGCACCATTATCTCCGATGCAGTGCCGCTGCGGAACTCTCCCTCGTACCCTCGGTAGTGCTTCCGCTTGCAATAAACTATACATCCAGCTTTACTTCGAGTCGGGGCACATCACAGGGACGGCGGCGACGGGTCGATCGAAACGGCGGAAGCTTCAATGCGGCAATATTTATCGCGTGCAGATATCCGCAGCGGTCGAGTACCCATGGCGCTGGGCTGGTGGCCCTAGCCTACTGCACTTAGGAAATGACATCAAGTTCACTTACCGTTTCCGTTGATGAGAGGATAGTCGTCGTCGTGACGACCAATGTAGGTCTTGAGCGGAGTGTCCGTCAGGGAAGGCGACGATCTATCCCTGTCGCTCATAATAGTCACTTAGAACACCGGCACGGACTCGATACGATAACACAGTCGGAAGACACTCCGGCCCCGCGCACTCTCGACCACGACCGACCTCCGGCCCGCGGCTCGCGCGCCGAATAAATAGTAGCGAGTACTAAGACTGAGAGTGGCACTCGCCGCTCCGGCCTTACGATACCTACCACGCTATAGTCTCTGTCTGCCTCGTGAGTTATTCAGACTGCGGCGCCACTGCCGCTTGGACACGCGTGACATCTATCTGTAACAGGACGCAACTTTACTACTGACAATAGATGGCGTTTTGATAAATTAAAACAGTTGAGTGAATCGACACTCAAATCCGTCACATGTTAAAAATTTACTTGCTGAGTTCGAAAAGACAAAATAGTCATAATTCTATACTAACATTGAATTAATGGAGACCTTATTTGTATTCAGCTTACTTCAAATCACTACAAACTCTACAGTGGTGATAAAGTTACCTTGGCCGGTAATCAAACATGTAGCAACATTGGGCATGAACTATAGTTATCTACCCATTACAACCACAACAAAGTTGTTGATTAAAGTCGAAACAAACTTTGTGATTAGGTATTTAGAAATTAAGTTAATTAAACTGACAGCGTCCTTCTTTATGACTGTGATCTTAGTGACTCCGATGGCATAGCTAAGTTGGCCCCAGCGGCGGACACCATCTATCCATTTTTTCTTTCTTATTAACGGCAGATACAATAGTGTGTCCCACTGTTGGATTCTAGCGTATGAAGAGTACGCTGTAGAGCACGCGAGAGTCTAATTAGACTCTAGCGTGCTCTACAGTCTAACGGGCAAATAGGCTGTTATATAGGCGACGGAGGCACTATGAGTTGACATAGAGCATGAATCTCTGTTTTCGTTTTCTGAACTGACTGAATTAGGTAATAGTTTTAGAGCTTTGGTGCGCCCAGCATGAAGCGCCGGCTTGCCCGGGAAGTATCACCGTCTCACAGAAGATCATTTTGAAATAACGGTAGGTACATTCACTGTTGTGTTTCATATGGCGAGAGAGAGCGCCAAAGATCTAAACCCCCCTTTTCATCCCCTCTTGATTATTCTTCATTACCTATACCATTTCTTGGAAATGCCTCTGGTATTGCTAGCATCTATGTAGAGAGTAGTAAATAAGCATACTCACTCTCTGACTCACTTGATAGCAAGCGTCTACCATAACCTTATGGTAGACGCTTGCTATCAAGTGAGTCGTATGCTTATTTACTACTGTAATATAAAAAAACACTAGAATCAGATAAAGTATATTAAACGTGGTCACTGTGGCGTCTTACTGATTCTCACTTGAGTGTATCATCGATGACCTGTCTACCATATCTTATCCTGTAGATTTAAAATGTAATGAGCATTTAATAAACAAAGTGAACACCCACTACTGGAACTGCACTAACTTTCGTAATCAGAATATAGTCAATCGCCATCAAACGCACTTGAGATAGCACTTAAAACACCATAGCGCTCTACGACACATCGGTAAAGTTAAAAAATCTTTTCAAATAAAAGAAATTTCATCAAAATCTATTCAGTAGTTTTTTTAAATAACTTCTAAAAAGTCTAGTATAAATAATTTTCTAGTTTTTCGGTTATATCTCAGGTTTCCGATATAGTAGCGGGATAAAATGTATATCAGTTTTTAAGTCTAATCAAGGCCTTTCAAATAAAAAAAGTTGCATCAAAATCTATTTAGTAGTTTTTGCGTGATGCGCGAATAAACAAACAGACAAACAGGTAAACAGACAAACAGACAAAAATTAAAAAAAAAAATGTTTTGAGTTTAGACTCGTCTATATAGCCTATTACAATCATTTTTTCTCAAATATCTTCAATGTACAGACACAGCTCTGTTACAGTTTTATAATAGTATAGATAGATAAAAAAAAACAAATCAAAATATAATACTACTAGCCTGTGCCCGCGGCTTCGTCGCAGCCAAAGGCTAGTTTTTAGGATATATATCAGGTTCCCGATAAAGTAGGGGGATAAAATGTATACCAGTTTTAAGTCTTATCAAGAGCTCCCAAATAAAAAAGTTGCATCAAAATCCGTTCAGTAGTTTTTGCGTGATGCGCGAACAAACAAACAAACAGATAAACAAACAAACAAACAAAAAAAAAACTAGACGTCGCGGGACGTCAACCAGATGTGAAAACATCGAAATTATTTTGTAAAAATAAAATGATCATAACTTGACAAAGTACTCCTTTAGACGAATCAAACGAGTATAAACTCGATAGGGTTGCGTCGTTTCATTACAGAGTTACTGTTACCACCTTCTAGCTCCATCACCAGACCCTGGATACTATCTAAAGACAAAGTACTCGTCAAGACGAATCATACGAGCCCAAATTCGATGGGGTTACGCCGTTTCATTATAGAGTTCCTGTGTCCACCTCCCAGCTCCATCACCAGATCAGCTCTATGTCATCATAATATTGTATTGTCACGCGATATACAGATGCGTGTAAAATTTCAGTTCAATCGGAAACCGGGAAGTGTGTCAAATTTAACTTGAAATATTTGAACGGGACAAGTAAAATAAAAGCGTCGCCACGCTAACAGCTGATTTTACTCTCTCTCCGCATTAGATGTTTCACATCAAAATGCAAAAAAAATATGTTTTTGTGTTTAGACACGCCTATATAGTATTACAGTATTTTTTTCTCAAATATCTTAAATGTACAGACATGGCTCTGTTACAACTTTATAATAGTATAGATCAGGGGTCTCCAAACTACGGCACGCGGGCCAAATCCGGGCCGCCAGTGCCATCAATCCGGCCCGCGATAGCTTAAGACTAGTTTCATGAATCTCGCCTACGACAGCCAATGTTTTACTGTTGTTACTATTGCTGTGATAAGTTGAATGGAAGAGAATGAAAACACAGAATGATATATAGTGTGTATGTAGCCGGCCTAAACTGAACGTATAGGTCAGCATAATATTTAGTTTTAATTAATGTTGTATGTAAGTTGTATTAATAAACATGGACATCAAAGCGATCGGACGTGTTGTTATTTGTCTCTTCTAATTGCAACCTTCAACTTCAACGAACCTACACATGCAGAGTACACAGCGTAACACTACAGATAATTACTCGGTTTTATTTTCTTGAAAGGTAGAACTTTACGACAGAAATGATGACACAGAAAACTCAACTTAAGTATCTAAGCCGAGCATATTAGTAACTAACAAATAATGAAATTGAAATTAATCCCACTAATAAAACAAAAAACACTAATGAGATTTATGTAATTGTGATTTTTCATCGACGATTGTTTGTAGTTGTGGATTAATATTACTTGTACCAATTATTAAAATAGATTTAAGATGCTCATCGGTTAATTTAGATCTGTAAACATTTTTTGTGTATCTTGGAAAACGTTTTCTCACACAAGTACGTACTACCAAAAACAGAAAATAACCCACGAGCAAATTTATGCAAATTATCAAATTGTACCAGTGGAAGACTTATAAAATTCCAACAAAGATGTACTTTGATATTTGTTCTTAAACATATCACTGCACTCTAAGTGAACAATTTCCATTTGAACTTCCGGAGCCAGGGTTTCAATGTCAGAATCAAAAGGACTTCGAAAAAGCTTAATTTTATTCGCAATGATATCAAAATCTTAGAAACGAGTATCGAAATTTATCTTTAAAGCACTCAAAGTTTTGACTGCAAAATTGTCGCGAAATTCAGTCTCTGTAGTGTGGCTGAATATTTCACATGTTTTAAAATATGTGAAACATTTTTTACGTAATTGCGATTGAAATAGTATTATTTTCTGGCTGAACGATTTGATATTGATATATAAATCGGGGAGAAGCTGATTTTCTCCTTGCAATCTCAAATTCAGTTCGTTCATATGATTTGTCAAACCGACATAGAATGCTAATTTCCGTAGCCATTCACTGTTTCCTAAATCGGCACAAGGGCGACGGTTCTCATTCAAAAAAATTTCGATCTCTGCCCGAAGTTAAAAAAGCGCTTAATAGAAGAGCGCTTGGTAATTAATTCAATATGCCGTTTTTCTATAGCATCTGTATATTCTGTGAAGCTGTATCTGAGTAAGGTTTTACAAAAATAACTAAAAAAAAAAAAAAGTATAAATGCTCACGCCCCTCGTTCCGCTGACTTCTGATGCACCGGAGACCGGCAGGATCACGCTGCCACTGCGCTGTCTCGCGGATGATAGCTCAGCTTTGAGAATACTACGGCAACCAGCACCCGAAGAGTACGAAGAGGGATGTTTTGAGTGTATATCCTGGAATTTATCGACAGAATGTGTGAATAATATGTAGATAAAAATTAAAAATATAAAGAGGGTATCTTTTTGTTCGAGATGAAAATGTGTCTAATATTTGAATTTTGATGAAATTTACAATAATAATTGATGAGATTTCATGTAATATTTGTGAAATATGCAAATATAACTGTATTTGTATTAATTTTGATGAATTTTGGCGGAAATATTGTAACTTGACTTCTAATGTAGGTAATTCAGAAATAATGATTCTGTGAAAAAATTTGGTATTTTGGGAAATATTCTGCACAAAACACTGATTTACACAAGTGAATGCTATTTCTGAATGTTATTTGTAAGGATAGATAGGTATTTTTGGAATTTGGAGGAGAATGTATGAAAGGAAAGACACTTATCTGATGACGTAGTTTGCTGCACGGCGTGGCGTCTTATTTGGTGCACCACTGACCAAACCAGATCCTTAGGCGTCTCTGATCGCTACTGCATACGCTGGAGCCCGTGGCTCCTGTCCACTGAATTGTATGGCTGCTGTCCACTGTGGTGTTCTGTTCTTGATTTTTGATCGTCTTCTTTCGATTATTTTGGTTGACTTTTCTTGTTAGTTCACCTCATGGGCCACCAATTTTATGTATATGAACATAAATGGTGCAGAATAAAACCCAGGTTTGGAATCTCTCAAAAATGTATTAAGTAAGTATTGACTGTTACAATGATGGAAGGCAACAAAGAGTAATACGTATAACCAGAAAGAAGGCAAGTGAAGTTTATTCAAACGTCATACAATTAACCGTTATTTAATTATTTATTTATTTTTTATTTTTTTTATTCGGTTTTATTACAGTGTTTTAAATTCATTATACATCATAAAAACCTAATTAGGTTTGTGTTTGATGCGTCATTCCGTTACATACTGTGGGTATGTTTACAAAATAAAATATAATAAGTGATAATACTGATGATTGATAATGTAGGTAGATTTAAATTTACTGAGCGCCCGCCACAATCCAGTCACACGTATATTACATAACATACAGGATGTTGCTTAAAAACATACAGGATGTTGCTTAAAAACATACTTGGTATTTCACAAATTATTTAAGTACATACTTTTTAATTTATAATTTATGTTTTTAACAGTTAGTTGATTTTTTAAAGTTGGAATTGTGGAACATTGTTTATTAAGCTCGGTACTAAAAATTTTGTTGTTCTTTCTCCATAAACATTTATAGCGCGGAGTGTTTGTAGTTTTTTGTTAGAAATATTTCTTGTTGTTATTTTATGGGTTATGAAATTATTATTGTATTTAAAATAGTTTTCTTTTAGTATACACAGTTCTATAAGTTGATGTATTGGTAAAACTTTACATCGTTGGAATAGTTTATGGTAGTTATTATTATATTTATTCTTTATTTTAGTAGGTACTATTATTTTTAGTAATTGTATTTGTATATTATATATTTTGTTTATATATGTTTTATATGTTCTTCCGTAGCTACTAATACTATAAGTAATTATACTTTCAGCTAGCGCTTTATACATATTTATTAATACCTCGCAAGGAACATTATATTTTAAAATAGAGAATTTTGCCAGTATTGCGCGCAGTTTATTTCAGATATGATCTATGTAATAACCCCAATTAAATCTGTTGTCAACTATAAGTCCTAGGTATGTATGATGAGTTACAGTTTCTAAGGATATACATTTACATTTAGTCATTGCACTATGTAAACAGTCATGAGAATGTGCTTTTATACGTAAAGTATATATGAATATATAACAAGCCATGTAATGATACATGGCTTGTTATAACTTGATCGAACGTGCATTAGCTTAGTTTTTTGTGTATTGAGAACCAGACCAACATCATGTGACCATATATTTATTGAGGTAAAGTCCTCTTGTAGCCTCCTGATAGCTAAGTTTACATCTTTGTCCGCGGAGATTAGGCATGTATCATCTGAATATTGAAAGATTTTGCAGTGTTTTATTATATTTACCATGTCATTAACGCATGATAGATAATATAACGGGTCAAGAACTGAGCCTTGAGCGGTACCTTCTGTGACTGCGACTTTATCACTTAATTCAGAGCCTATCTTAACATGGTAAGACCTATTTTTTAGATATTGCGCACACCATGCCAACAGGGGGCCCCTTATTCCACATGCCTCTAGCTTCGTTAGTAATGTACTGTGTTGTGAAGTATCAAAGGCTTTACAATAATCAATAAAGATTATACATATATGTTTCTTGTCATTAAGACAGGTGTTAATATAATCAGTAAAGTTTGATAGTAATTGTGTAGTACTTTTATTAGGTTGAAAACCATATTGGGTTTTCGTTAGAATGTCGTTCTTACTCCAGAAATTATGTATTTCATTACTTATATATTTTTCTACGATCTTGTCAACACTAGACAGTAAAGTCATTGGCCTATAATTATTGTAATCATTTTTAGAACCTTTTTTATGTATAGGTCTTATAATACCCATTTTCAACTCATCTGGAAATGTACAGTCGAATGTCAGTTTCCAGACTGGTATTAATCAATCGAGTTATGGCATTTACTATATTTTTAGCCATATTTTTAATATCTATTGGTCGTAGTCTATCTATACCTGCAGATTTATTTTGTTTTAAAGATGTTATTATTTTGTATATTTTTTCGGGATTAGCTTTTCTAAGATATATTGAAACGTTGGCATGATGTAAGTATGATTTTCGATCTAATATGGGTTGTTTACAAGATGGTATTATAGTTTGTATGGAATTATGGAATACTTTTGCAAAATTGTCAGCAATATGTTTTTCAGATAAATTGTTACGATCAAATGCTTTTAGTATGATATCGTCTACCGAAGCTATTATACGTCCCGTCATTTTGTTCAGTAAATTCCACAGTTGTTTAGCATTGCCTCTGTTTTTTAAAATTTCATCTTTGTAATACGTATTCCTATTTTTTGCTATTAACTTGTTACACTGATTACGCAATTTGTTGTATTTTAATTTAAGAATGCGATTTGTAGTATCTTTTTTAAAATCCGAGAAAGCTTTGTCCCTTAATTTACATTTATTTATTATTTCTTTTGTAATCCATGGCTTACACCTACCACTAGATTCATTTATTTTTATTTCAAATTTAGCTTTATTATAACAATCATGTATATCTGTCTTTATATAATTGTATATACTATTTGGGCATGTATCAGTTTCATTTTTTGTCCAATCGATAAGTTCAAGTTGTTGATTTAATATTTTATAATTAAATTTAGTTACAGATTTTTTAACATCCTGTACCTGCCGAGTTTCAATAATCGTAGCCATAATTGTGTCGAGCGCCGCACAGTAAACATCTTGCGTACGGGATCTGAAAAACGTGTGATCTATACAGCTTTTAGTTATTAGATCTTTTCTTTGTTCGATTCTCGTATAATCTCGGATCCCGCACACGAGACCATGCTCGCTTAACATATCTATATATTTAGTCTGATGTTTATTATGTGTTATGAGGTTAATATTAATATCTCCCACTAAACATACGTCGGAATTAGAAAACTGGTTTAAAGTGTTGTGTAGTTCGTAAATGAAATATGATTTATTAGACGAAGGCGGTCTATAAACTGCACACAAATAGAGCATGTATTTTTCATGTATAATGAGTTTACCAATAATGGATTCACACATTTTCATTTGTAAGCTACATTCATGGAATTTATATTTAGAGCGTATATACATGATTATCCCTCCACCTTTTCGGTATTTTCGCAGGTTTGTGTGCATAGTGTAACCGTCAAGGTTAAAAAATGAACTTATACAGATAGATATCGCCGCCTCCGTGATTATAATTACATCAATAATTTGTGGAGACGTATTAGCGAGTAATTTTAATTTAGAGTTTTTTATCGTTGAACGGATGTTAACATGCAATATATTAATCTTGTGTTTGTGTTTAGGTATCTTAGAAGAATAGGCTGAGATATTAGGACATTTAGTAATTTTAAAGACGTTATCTAGCAAATCCGAACACATGAGATTATTTAACAACATATACCTATTACGTTATATTTTAGTTTTAGAATAAATTACATACGTTTATTTGCGGTTAGCTTAAAAATATCATTCTCACTCCTTATTACATGCACCTTAGCTTTTTCCTCTTTACGGGCCATTATTTTAGCATCTTTATACCATATATACTTGTAGGAATCCTTTAGTTCTTGCTTGGCCTTCCATAGTAGGCTCTTAAAATAGGGGGTTAGCGCTCTCCGTATATATATGTTATTGTACTCGTTGTTACTTGCAGCACCGCCTAAGATATGCTTACTTGTAATATTAATAAAGCGCCTGATAAAATTATAAGAGCCATGTGTCTTGTGACAAATGTTCAGTTCTTATTCACTTATTGCGAGGCGAAGCCGTGACAGGTACCTACTTAGGTATTGCCCTACTGCGGGTATGAGGTGGTGAATAGGAATTGTACCAATTTTTATCAATATTTATATCCGGTTCATAATCCCCATCATCCTCATCATTTTCCGAAACATAAATTTCATCATCATCAACCAAATTATCGTTTTTTACATGTGATGGGTCACTACTCCTAAGTAAATGTCGGCGATTTCGGCGATAAATGCCTTTTCTATTTTTTGTTGTGTTGACGCTTTAGTAGTTATAATTTTACCGCGAATTCGCCCATTTTTACTGGTATTTTCTAATATTATAACATCATCGCCAACACTTAATTCAGAAAGCGGTTTACAATGTTGCTCATAATAATATTTACTCTTTGCCTGTCTACTTAACAAGTTTTCATGTTGCTTTTCATAATTGCTATTTTGAAATTTTAACAAATCATAGTGAATAGGTAATCTACAATTAAGTCACCGTCCCATCATTAATTGTGCAAGAGAATTCAAATTTTCTCGAGGTGTATTTCTATAGCTCAACAAGTTTAAATAAAAATCAGTCTGGCTATCAATAGACTTTTTTTTTATTTTCTTAATAGTTTGCACGGATCTTTCACTCTTTCCGTTTGACTGCGCGTAGTACGGAGAAGATGTGATGTGAGAGTAACCCCACTCAGTGGCAAATTTAACAAAATTTCTACTCGCAAATTGTGGACCATTGTCACTAATAACTGTTTCCGGTATAGTGCGCAAAATTTTCTTTAAATATATTTATTACAGAGATTGATGAAGTATATCTCAAATATGCGACTTCAATAAAACCAGAAAAGTAATCAACCAAAATCAAGTAGCTTTTCTTTCCGTACTCGAATATATCTGTACAAATTTTATTCCACGGCAAACTCGGTATTGGTACGGAAATCATGGGCTCTTTGCTCGGTTTATTTAAATTCTCCTGACAAACTGTACAATTCCTAACATAGTGTTCAACATCTTTTGATATACTCGGCCAAAATATTACGTCACGGGCGCGTCTCTTACAGCGATCAATGCCTAAATGGCTTTCGACCATTTTTTTTTGTTAAGTCGGGAAAAAATGTTCCTAACCGCACACCCCATCGTTCGGGGCAACGACCAGGGTAGTGTCGGGCCTGCACCCACTAAAGAAAATCGCCGTGTGCCGTCTCTCCGCCTTTATTGGCGGGCCACTGGAACTATGTTACATTCTTTCGGTGATCTGGTATCAAAACCTGCTTATTTTTAAATATTACACCATCAACAGAGTATAGTTGTTCTCTTATGGACCAATAGTATGTCAATTCCTTACAAACTTGGAACTTATTAGGCCAACCTTCTTGAATGTATTTTAACAACAACATTAAATTTTTATCTTTACTTGTTTCATTTTTTACTAGCGTAAATTTAGCAAGGGACATAGGTACACTATTGACTACCATTTTTAATTGACTTAATACGGCTCTGCTTACTTTATCGTCATATAAGTCGGGAAGAGGCGCGCGCGACAACGTGTCTGGGATATACATATATTTACCAGGCTTATATGTAACTAACAAATCATATGCTTGTACTTTTAACATCATGCGTTGCAAACTCGCTGGGATCATGTCTAACATTTTTTTTAAAATACATTCAAGGGGTTTCTGATCTGATTCAACAACAATTTTATTTTTACCGTAAATGTATTGGTGAAATTTTTCACACGCAAACACAATGGCTAGCATTTCTTTTTCTATTTGTGCATACCGTTTCTGCGTGTCAGTTAGTGTACGCGAAGCGTACTTAACTGGACGACGTCCTGCATGATTACAGCACCGAGTGCGGTGCTACTCGCGTCCACTGACAACAACACGTCACTGTGTACATTATACAACGACAAAACCGGTGCATTACTTGTTAACTATTTTAATTTTTCAAATGTTTTTTTATGCCCGACTTGCCAATTCCACAACACGTCTTTTTTAAATAATCTTGTGAGAGGAAAAATATGTTCTGAATAGTTTCGAATAAACTTAGCTAGATAATTTGTCGCCCCCAAAATTCTTTCTATACTTTTCCGATCAGTTGGTTCTGGCATGTGTTTTATTGCTCTTACTTTTACAGGATCGACTTTCATTCCGTTTTTGTTAAATATATGTCCTAAATATCTTACCTCCTCCACACAAATTTGACATTTATACTTATTAAATTGTAAGTTGATTTCGCGAGCCCTATTTAATAAAAAAATTAATCGCATGTCATGTTCTTCCTTAGTTCTTCCCCAGATAGTAATATCATCTATAAACGAGTCTACTCCCTCCAAACCTTCAAAAAATGGTTTGATTTTGGCATGAAATATTTCCGGTGCACAACTCAAACCGAATGATAGACGCATATACTGATATCGCCCAAACGGTGTGCTGAACGTACATAAGTCCGCACTCGCATTGTCTAGTTTCACTGACGAAAATCCAGAATTTGCGTCCAAAACTGAAAAATACGTAACACCCTGTAATTTAGTCGCTAATTCATTTATCGTAGGCAAATGGAAATGCGCACGCCATATAGCCCTATTAAATGGTCTAGGATCTAAGCATATACGTAACTGGCCATTTTTTTTTTAAACAATTACTAATGAATTTACCCAAGGAGTTGGATGAGTCACTTTTCGAATGACGTTTAGTTCTACCATTCTATTTAACTCCTCCAGTAATATATCGCGCAACCCTAACGGTACCTTACGCGGTGCACAAATAACAAGCATCACTGTGTTATCGACTAGAATATGATATTCACCCGGTAAACACCCAAAGCCATCAAACAAATCGTCATACTCTTTGAGGTTAACGTTGTTAATTCTTTTAATTAATCCTAAACTTAAACATGATTGCAATCCCAGCACACTTTGGCATCTATTTACAGAAATCGCAAATTTTAATTCATATGGTACATTTTTATACTGCCATTTCAAATAGCATAATATGCCTACTATAGGAATGAAATCGCCACTATACGATTGCAATTTTACATTTGTCTTCTTATTAATTAAGTTATCGTTAAAACCTAGAGATAAAAATCGCTCATATGACAAAACATTAATATCAGCTCCGGCATCTAGTTTAAAAGTTTCCGAACCGGACTCCCGTTGAAAAGTTTCAAACCAGTCTTTGGTCGGGGAATAAATTTCAGAAACGTTGGACCGATATAAAAAATGAGTCGCAATCATCTCCGTCATCGAACTTATCATCGCATGCACTTATATCGTACATTTTTTTAACATTTTTATTTAATTTACACATTCTCGCATTATGCCCATGGTTTTGATACACATAACACTGCGCTGAAATAGCCGGACAGGAACTAGACGCCGCGCACTCACCTCCGCACACGCGCTCTTGTGGAGGCCTATGTCCAGCAGTGGACGTCAAAAGGCTGATGGATAGCTAGATGAACGATTGTTTTATATGATGAACTAAATAAATTCTGCGGAAATCGGCTTTGCTTTATTTTCTCGTATGGTGTAAGTAATTGCTACAAACTAAGGAAAATTAAAATACGCAATAGTAAAATTTAGTCGTAAAAGGGGGTGCAAGTTAAAGTATGGTATATTATTGCCTCATAGCTATGGTACATCTAGTTATGTCAAACTACCGCTATCTCCATACCGCATACGCTGATGACGAGTCTATAATATCCTTTGTCTAAGTGCCAGAAGAATCGCCAACCCTAAACCAGACAAACTTGACGTATGCCATCCAGTGTTGCCATTGACATGCGAATTGCCGTATTATACGGTATTTGGTGCCATTTGAAAAAAACACAGTACAAGGCTAATGCCTTACCTACGATTATAATTAATCATCAATCAGGGGACTCTAACAAAACGCATTAAGTCGCGGGATACAGCTACTCAATAACGTAATTTAATACAACCTATAGCACCATTCCACGGTGCCAAATTGACAAGTGTAAAAAAGTACGCCACCATGTCAGTCCGTGTTCAGGACAAGAGTACGAAACCGATCCAACTGCAGAGAGATGTTAGACAGGGAGACGTTATGTCCCCGAAACTCTTCGCCACTGCATTGGAAGATGTCTTCAAGCTTTTGGACTGGACCGGATTCGGCATCAACATCAATAGCGAATACATCACTCACCTTCGATATGCCGACGACATCGTAGTCATGGCAGAATCTCTGGAGGACCTTGGCACCATGCTCAATGATCTTAGCAGAGTTTCCCGACTAGTGGGTCTCAAAATGAACATGGACAAGACGAAAGTCATGTCTAAAGTCCATGTCATTTCAGCACCGGTCCTAGTCGGGAGTGCGCTCGAAGTTGTCGACCATTATGTCTACCTGGGACAAACAGTCCAATTAGGTAGGCACAACTTCCAGAAAGAGGTCAATCAACGAATCCAACTCGGCTGGGCAGCGTTCGGGAAGCTAAGAAAGATCTTCTCGTCCAATATTCCGCAGTGTCTGAAAACGAAGGTCTACGACCAGTGTGTGTTACCAGTGATGACATATGGAACAGAGACGTGGTCTCTGAATGTTGGCCTCATATCAAGGCTCAAAGTCGCTCAACGGGCCATGGAGCGGGCTATGCTTGTTATTTCCCTACGTGATCGAATCCGTAATATGGAGATCCGTAGGAGAACGAGAGTAACCGACATAGCCCGCCGGGTTGCCATGCTGAAGTGGCAATGGACAGGCCACATCGCTCGACGAACCGATAACCATTGGGGACGAAAGGTTCTCGAGTGGCGACCACGTATCGGACGGCGCAGCGTAGGACGGCCTCCCACCAGATGGACCGATGATCTGGTCAAAGCTGCGGGGAGCCGTTGGATGCGGTCGGCACAGGACCGCTTGTTGTGGCGTTCTCTTGGGGAGGCCTATGTCCAGCAGTGGACGTTAAAAGGCTGATGGATGGATGGATAGCACCATTGGACTTCACACTTTAGTTGATTATTGAATTCACATCGCTAATATGATAAGTTAATAATCGACATGGCACTAGTAGAGAATTCCCCGGAAAATTAGATGTTCTTCAATCGATCGTTTTCGTTCTTTCATACGTACTTACGATATTCATTCTACTGTTACGAGACTTACAAGCATGAACGAAAATAGAGAAAGAAGATTGTAATATAATATGCAGAGGAAAAACAGTGACACCTAACAGCCTACTACCCCTAAAATCTGTCTGTTAATCTGAAATATTTTTATGAATATTGTATGGATATTACATATTTTTATTTTATATCCTTCTTATATATTTGTATTTAATATCCTTCTACTTACTTAACTATAACTATAACAACAATATCCAATTGTGTATTTAAGTCTACATTTTGATTAAATTTATATAAGACACAGACGTTCCTCAGTCTGTTCATCTCAACGTTCCACCATGTTGGATTTAGAATAAAGTAACACAGCTAATCATGTATTGTCTCATCCAAGCCGAATGTGTAGGTATACAAAATCTTAGCTCAATCGGTTGAATATAGGTATCTGCTTCAAAATAGAGTTTCAAGCTTTAGAAGTCCGCCATATTGGGTTTAGAGTGACGTCACTTTATTTTTTTCGAGTTACTCTTAGCAAGCCCTTTCATTTGATACCCATATTGTAGGAGTGCATTAAATATAACTAGTCGACCATCTTGTATGTGCCGCCATGTTGGATTTAGAATTACGTCAAATAGTGAACCATGTATTGTCATCCAAACCGAATGTGTATACAAAATTTCAGCCCAAGCGGTTGAAGAAATGTACTTCAAAATTGAGTTCAACATTCCACCCGAACAAACATACATACATTGCAAGTTAAATAAAATCTTGTAAAAAAAATCCATTTATAAGGTACATATTCGGACTACGCAAATTTGATCATGTTTGTGATTTTCGTCATAAGCTCAAATGGTTGCCCATCTGCTTTCGCCGTAAGGCACATATTCCATTCCTTTTATTTATAATATTTTATTGAATCCTGTTACTCCTTCTTATCTCAAAGAACGTATCGATTTCTTACATGAGTCATGTAATGACATTCAAGACACCTACGATCTTCCGAGAACTTAACACTAAGAATGCCCATGCATGCAACAAAATTCTTAGATATGTTATTTTCAGTACAAGCTGTCCGATTGTTGAATACATTGCCTCTTAGTGTTAGATGTACTAAATAGCTTCATGTATTTAAAAGCTTAGTCAAGAAATATTACCTTAGCAATTGCTAAGCTTTAAAATTATTAATTTTATTTTTTAATTTAATGTATGTATAAGTATTAATTACAACTTAATTAGTATACATATATATCATATTATTCTGTACGCTATGAAGTATTATTATTTTCAAAATCATTTTTCGTTTCATCCAATGGTTGTCCGGAGGAGATTGCCTTATACGAGAGGACCGCCAATTTTATTGTACTTAACTTAATCAATTCCTACTATGCATTTTCTTTTTTTTTTCTGATGTACAATCCATCCATCAGCCTTTCGACATCCACTGCTGGACATAGGCCTCCCCAAGAGAACGCCACAACGAGCGGTCCTGTGCGCTCATATGGGGGATAGTGCCGTAATCGCCACGCTTGGCAGGCGTATTGGAGATTGCAGTGGATATTGTTAATACTCGAAAGAGTGCTGCTGCTTACTCTCCCGGTATTCCCTCAGTCGGCTCTTACGACTCCCATGGGTGGAGAGGGGTGGGACAATTCTAAAGCCGGACCACATGGCGTGTACAATAAAGAATAATATTATTGTGTACAATAAAGAATTAATATTATTATTATTATTAACATTTATTTACAAATCAAATAAACTTCATACATAATTTTAGCTACTTTATGCAAACAAATTAGAATGTACATTCCATAGCAATTTGAAACTTAAAGACAAGAAATGCTACTTACAACGTTCATTTCTAGTTAAAACCGGCGTCGCTATGTCGCACACAAATCAATGATCAAAGCTCGTAAATCAAAATCAACGACAAACTATAGGTGTTTAGTGAATATTGAGCTAGATGTGCTTTGATACTTCAACCAAAATAAAATTCGATTAACTGAACAAATTCTACTGGTATAAGAAGAATATATATGTAACAAAGCTACATAATGCTCGTTATTTGTAAATTATAATGTAAGAGCAACACACTGGTTACATAGTACACAGCTCAGTTGATCTCAATGTTCAATAGTAAAGAAGCTAAGCTAAGTAAATAAACGATTTAACAGCATTCTACGTCGTTTTCTGTCAGCTACATTATCACATCTTTAATAGAATAGTACTCTAAATATCGGCGACGCAGTGACGCGGTGCTACTTATAAGGTCTAGTGCTCCACTGTGAATTCGAGTATGCTGCTGTAGACACCTGACACGAGGCATAGCATGCCCAACACCACGATGAACAAGTCACGTATCAGCTTGTAGCCCATTGGGCCGTACTGGTCCGGGTACCACACGCACAGGTCCATGATAGCCGGGAACACGATCGCCACCAGCGATAGACACAGCGCGCCCAAAAGTGAGATGAACGCGCCCAGGTTCGGCGCCGCTAATGCCAGTGAAACTGTATAAATAATATGCATAATATAACAACATTATTTCTCTCAAGAGATTATCTTTAATACTATATATAATATATGTTTACGTAAGGCTCCCCTCCAACTGAAGGTAAAACCTGAGCTTCTGTATAAATAATTTTTATTTACGATTTTAAGTGTCACTTCACAGGTTCGACTATCTAATGCGCCGTGATCACTGAAAAATACTTATAGTCAGCCTTCCTATAGGAAAAGCTATCAATAAACTATACAACTGAATACCAGTACCTACCATGGGACTATAATTTGACTTGTGAAGCTTTCGAAGCATGGTTATTCGTGGTTATCGATCCTGACATAATTTGGTATGGTACCTTCTAGAAGAACTGCGCGAAATCACGAATTCGCAACAACAGAAACAGAACATGACTATGGCTTCTATATATTTAACTAATTTCTAAACGCTTAAAGGCCGGCGCTCAGTTGACTTGATGGCGCAGGACGACACGGCAAAAGTTTTTTGTAAGAGGAAACGAATGTGAATCTTATTTGATAATACTATTGGCACACAAATTTCGTTTATATTGTTACAAGCATACCGCAGGATGCCGCGGCATGCCACGGGATGCCACGGTAGGCTTCGAGACGCCACGGTGGCTTCAGTACGCCTCGATGGGCTTTAGCGCGCCTTGGCACGGCGGGTCAAGACGCATCATATCTTAAATCATTAACAAGTTGCTAAATTCACCTTTTGTATATCTTTGTCTCCATAGCTTATGTAGCCAGATTTTTTTTCTTTTTATTGCAGCACGTATTTTTTTCTATTCTTCTTCAGCGAGAACTTCTATTGTCACTAAATCCTGTTTTATTATTTTTAATAGACAGCTAAATCTTGAAAAACGCGATAGCCGAATAAATAAACAAAAAATCGGATGGTTCCCGCGGCATCCGTTGGCATACTCTGGTATGCCACGGGATGCTGCGGCATGCTGAAGCGTTCCTCGGCGTTCCTATGATACGTTTCCGTGCCATCCCGCAATCAAGTAAGCGCCGGCCTTAATTCGGAATAGATATTGTTTTTCGAAATTTCCGTAATACGAGTACAGAAGCTCTTCTAACGTTGGCATGATTAGGATAAGGTTTGATTAAGAAAATCCTAAGGTTAATCAGTACTAGCAGTAGGAACCCAATCCCAGAAAAAAAATGAAAAGGATTCAAACCTACTAAGATGTCGCGTGTTCCTTATAAAGAAGAGCCCATTTATCGTGGGTTTAATTGCACAAGTTCTATCTATCCCACTGCGAGACCTGCCCTGGGGAGTGCTCGACTCCAGACACAAGTTGGGTCGTTCCTCACTCCAACATACTCCAAGAGGCTTTTTACAAACCGCTATTTGGAGCATCAGCCATATCGTCATCCGCATAAAAATACATATTCTCTACTGATAGCATGTCATTGAAATCCTCTACTTCAATAACATGCTAGCACTGCTACACTGAATAGCGATGGGGAGAGCTCTGAGGCGTGTGATTCGCCAGCAATAATCTTGATTAAAAACTTGATTGGTTATCTGAAACTACAATTTAAGTATCAATGTCATTAATTTGAAAATTTGCAGAGAGTGTAATCCGTATGGAACGTATAAGTGATTTTTTCTGTCACTTGTTTACTTAAACCTATGCTATAATAAACTATGACATTTGTATTTTTCACCTTTACACCTACCATCTAAGAGGCGCGTCAAGCGTTATTTATAACAAACCCGTGCAGAACAACTCACAGAGTCCACGTACAAGGTATAACCATAAGAATGACCCGTAGTGAATAGTCTTTGCAGTGCGTTGGCCGCGTCTTCTTCTTAATGATGCGCCACAAGATTTGGTAAGCCACAAAGTTCTGTAGCGGCAGTGTCAAGAACAGTGCCGTCGCGAATGAGAGCTTCGCTACTTGCGCCTTCCTGCAATCACATTGTCAGTATACCATCAGTAGTAACTTATTTGCAGCCTGTCTTGCTCAAGAGTTTTGCTTCGCAATGTTTGTTTATTTTATATTTTATTCAACACTTACAATGCCTCAAAAAGAAAAGTGTACGGTTATCTCCAACATAAAGACACGACATTAGAACAGTAGCTTTAGAGCTACTGTTCTAATATTTTAATATAGTAAGTGTTAGCACTTACTTCTCATTCGGTGGCAAATTGAGCGTGATAGAAGACTTGACACTTTCTCCGTACTTGAGGTAGCCGGCCGTGCCCAATAGCACAAATAGAAACAGTATGATGGCCATGCCGATGCTCAACAAGCCGAACATACCAGTGAATTGACTCGGCTTGTCCATATTGTACTCGAGGGCCAAAACCTGCATGGAAGAGAAACCCATCAGTAACTTCATCTGTATCGTATTAAAGTTATAATATTCACAATGTTGCCTAGGTTACTACATGGTAACTCGTATACATAATTATACGTGATAGTACTTGTTTCTTACTTACTTACTTACTTATCATCACGCCATTTCCCTTGCGGGGTAGGCAGAGAGAACAGAGTGCCAAGAGGTTCTATTCTTGCATACATATCTCGCTTCCTCAACATTCATAACTCTCTTCATACACGCTCGCCGGTTTCGGAGACTCCTGACTCCACCTTCCTTCAATACATGACTGATTTGGTCTAGGTAGGTGAGTCTCGGTCTCCCCCTGTACCTACATCCTTCCACTTTCACATTGTATATCTTCTTAACCAGTCGCTCGTCCGGCATTCTTTCCACATGTCCAAACCATCGGAGCATTCCCTTTCGCATCTTTACACCAATCCTCTCTTTCATACCTACTCGCTCTCTTACGTCGTCGTTACGAATGCGGTCAGTCAGCCTCACTCCACAGATTCTCCGCAGAGATCGCATTTCGACCGCATTGATTCTCATGCTCCTTTTTGTATACCCAACTCTCGCTTCCATACAATAACGTTGGGAGTAACTGAGGTGATGACTGCCGAGAAGTTGTCCCAATGCTCCGTTCACTCTATTTCCCGCATTCACTCTTCTCTCTACATCAGTGGTGTACCTTCCATCCCGACTGAATCCACAACCAAGATATACAAATTTACTGTACTTGTTTCGGTTTTTATGAAATCATTATCTTTTCGAAATTGTATGTAAAGCTATATGCTATTCAGTATAGCTTGACATAACTTGTTAACGAATCAACCAATGTTTCTTAAGAGCCCAGGTTCACTCATGCTATAAACAATGCAACCGCCTAAACAACAATAAAATAAACAATAAAAAACTTAACAAAAGTAACAAGAACATAACATGATATCACTTATTATGTAGAAACAGCATTCTCGTATCGGCAAGTGTCTCTTTCATTTATTTTTTTTTTCAACCCGTTTTCGGTCACGCTGTTGGCTTTCATGGCAGGAGGGACGAGGTTCACCACGCGGGCGTAGTGTGGGTTGGCAGATTTCACAAAAACATGTTTCAAAGTTGTATGCCGTACAAGGTCTGGACTTTGCACTGGGGATCGAAACTGTCTTTGCTGACCTCGGTTTTACTATTATTAGCGTTTACCAATAGTAATTATTTTATTTTTATTATATTTGGGAAACAAAGAGATCTAATTCAAAAATAATATAAAATATAAAAACATACAATCTGGAAGCAGTTTCCACAGTTTCCTAATTCTTACAGGTAACATTTTATAACACGAAGAGTGTAAAGCTAATGGTAAAAAATTAATGGCGTTTAGATGAGAAAAAAAATGGTGGATTTAACCCGGTAGATGAAGAAACGTTTCGAGGTAAAATGTTAGAATTATCTGTACTATAAATATAACGTAGTAGTATTAGAATGCATTGCGACTTTAAGATTTTTACTTGCTTGTCAACTATGTAATTTATAATGTTATACAACTGAAGAAATAAAATAATAGATATTGTGACATTAAAATGCATTGAACAACACGAGAAATGGACCTCATGTCCGCGCTCAAGTATCCGAACCAAAACAGAAACAAAACGCCAAAGAATACTCAACATTATTATAATGGTACAAGGTTTCAAATAGAGATAAAAATCGCCAACCAGTCGTGCGCTTGACTTTGTAAAGAAAACTCAGCACTATTATTAAATTATCAAGGTTGAAACCTTAATTAGAATATTGAAGTTTGTATGCATTAATATAATGTACCTACGTTTCTATAAGTTGGCTAGACACTTTTTTCGTGAATTTTGTACTATACCCGACGTCCTTTTTATTAGGTCAATGTTCAAATGAAAATTAATTTTGAAATATTACCTAGTGTTGCATGAATAGTAACATTAAATACCATTTGCAGTGTGATGAGTGTACCTATTACTTCCGCGTTTATTTTCATTTAATATTTTAAGTAACTTGTGTACACGTTGTGTCACGACTGCCAGTATAGACTATAGTTGAATCCTGTGTACCCTAATTTATGGTGCTTAAAAAGAATGAATACGACTGACTATAAATTTAATAAAGATTCTTCATTAGATCACATATTATATAAATACGTCTTACTATTAGGAACAGGCCTCTTCCATATTGTTATTAGATTCAAATCCTTAATGAAAGGAGAATGTCAATTTTGTTAGGCGATTAGGCCCAGTACAATAATCCATGTGCCTTCTTGATTTCTCATTTATCTAATAGAAAAAAAATGTCTAGTTTCATAATCTATAAATAGTTTTCATTTCGGTACCCGAGTTAAAGAGAAATTCGTGTTTTCCGTGGGGAATTATTATCCTAAAAACTAGTAGTAGGCCTAGTTAGAATGGCTAGAATATTCATCAATGGGAGTGTGGGTCTTGTAGTGTGGACCATAGGAGCGCTTCAGCCGATGCTGAAGGAGTGGGCAAGTCTTTATAGATACTACCTTAGGTCTGCAGATGCGTCACTCAGAGAGGGTACCTGAGGGTAAGCTGCCGGCGGGCTACTGAAGTAATGGCATACAGTTCCAGTGGTCCGCCAATACAGGCTGTCAAATGACAAGTTTATTTAGTGGGTGGGAGCCCCACACTACCTCCTTGTTCTTTACCCCAAACAACAGGGTGTGCGGTTAGGAATATTTTATCGCGCCTTAAAAAAATGGGGCTAATCCTGTAGTAGCCTTGTGCTGAATAATGTTAGATACCTGTACCTAGTCATCACAGAGTTTATGCCCTATCTTATAATACTATTTAAAACTGAAGAGTGTGTATGTTTAGACGCAGTAGGCTCAGAAACTATCCTTCCGACTTCAAAAAAATCCTTGTGCGCTAGACAGCCCATTTATCTATTTATTCACAGACATACCTCTGACATTTTGAGATTTTCTATCTATCCATTCATTCATCAGCTCTTCATCGTCCACTGCTGGACATAGGCCTGCCCTAGGGGGGGTATTGCCATAATCGCCACGCTTGGCAGGCGGATTAGCGATCGCAGTGGATGTCTTTAGTACACAGGGAAACGCTGCTGCCCGGTCCCCCGGTAATCCGTAAGTCGGCTTTTACGACTCACACAGGAAGAGGCGGGGTGGAGCTATTCTTGATGCAGGCCCCACACGGCATATTTTTTTTTACTATTTATTATTGCTCGGTGAAAGAAAATATCTTGAGAAAACCTGCATGCCTGAGAGATTTTCTCAACAGCTTGTGAAGTCTGCCAATCCGCACTGGACCTGCTTGGTGGACTATAGCCTAATCTCTCTCACCATGAGAGGAGACCCGTGCTCAATAGTAATACATAAAAAAGGGTTGAAAAAAAGATCCTGATACAGCCTATTTATTGAGGAAGGTTACATAGGCTATATTAGTAAGTAAACCAAGTTGACGCGGATTAGTTAGCAAAATATAGAACGCAGCAAATTATCCATAAATAAAAAAAAACAACCATGTTTGAGCATACTAATGAATAGACAAGAAGAAAATAATATCCCAAGCTTAGGAATAAATAATTAAATAATATCTCAGGTTTAGGATATGGTAATAAATAATGAACAAAAGCTTTTTAAAAGTTTTATTATATTCTTCTTTTTTGATTATGGCAACCAGCCTTTTTTTTTTGTTAAGGCGGGAAAAAATGTACCTAACCGCACACCCCGTCGTTCGGGGCAACGAACAGGGTAGTGTGGGGCCTGCACCCACTAAAGAAACCCGCCGTGTGCATCTCTCCGCCTTTATTGGCGGGCCACTGGAACTATGTTACATTCCTTCGGTGGTCCGCCAGCGGCTTACCCTGTCAGGTTACCCTGTACTGACCGACGCGTCCGCACACCGAATTGTCGCACCTTCGCAGGGGGGCTCACGGGTGGTGGACGTTCCCCGGACCATTCATCCGTCCCTATGGTGGCCTAGAAGTGTGCACACACTTTCCCTATAACTAAAATAGTAAGCTATGATGTTCTAAACAAAATCGCTTTTTTAGTCTTTACTAATTAGTAAATAAGAATAATAAGTTCTATTGCGACATCTATTGTGAGTTCTATTGTTACATGTTATGATTTGATTCTGGCTCTGATAAAATAAATATGTAATAACAATAAGTGCCATTTACTCGCACAAGCTCTCCGTAGTAGAATCTTGCTTGTTTCAGTCGGTAAGACCCCACCTTTGTATTTACAAAAATGATTTCATTTTGATATTTTTATATATATTTTTTTGCATTTGACATAGTTAGCCATATAAATTAACATAAAGTGCGAAAATGTAAAATCAATAATAACAGTCACGAGCAGGATTTGAACCTGCATCTCCTGGAACAGGTACCGTCCCAGATGCGTTGCCAATCCAACTATCGTGACAATTGCTCGGGACTGCGAATTTCGATAACACATTCCTTCTTAAATGTCTTGGATTGACTTGAATGGTAACCGTCGCTCATGGACTCAACTATACTGAGAGTATTGTCAAGCCGCTGCTCCCCATTTCATTTCTCATATATGAAATGAAAAAATTAATGGCTATCTCCTACTACAACCAAAACACACCGACGTTCTTCATGGCCACAGGTCACACAGGACACGGTGGTACCGACCCGATCGGGGGGAAGGTACAAACAAAACTAGCGTATAGTATCGTAAGAAAAGCACCTATCCTAGGAGAAATATATATTCTTGTAATTCAACTCAATTGTTGTGTTGTGATGGATCAGGTGACATGACAGCTCTGTGAAGTATTAAATTATTATTGCCATATTAAAATGACTTTGGACTCGATTGTCAATATCGAATGATAAAAAATAAATAAAAAGAGTAATTATTAAAACCTAATTAAAAATATTACACAGGGACGTGTATTATAACTCAACCACTCATTACAAATATATGATAGTTAGTTATCCTAGAAACAAATACATATAACGAGGGCAAGGGCACATCTTCATTTTCGTGTATCATTATGATGGTCAGACATGACGTGTGATTTCAAGATTGCCCATCTTGAAATCATACTGGGATATTATTCAATACATTGATCTTTACTTTTTGTTACCAAAACTAAGCTATCCAGATAAGTTTTGGTAACAAAATAACAAGTGATGCTCACAATATTTTAGTATGTAACTCTCAAAATAATCACATGGAATGCAGTGAGGTTAGTTATATCGCGACCACGACCAACTGTACACGCTCTTGCCAATCTAATGATTATCGTAGGAACGTATGTCCTCCTTCTTAATTGACTAACTGCTATCCGTCACCTGTCAGCTTTCAGACGTCACCTACCGCCTGACGGCTGTCATCGCATCACAACTAAACACACTCAAGCAATAATCAAAAATCACATCAAATAGTCTAGTAATGAAAATAACAAATGTGTTAGGGGGAGACCGAGGCTCACCTACCTAGGCCAAATCGGTAATGTATTGAATGAAGGTGGAGTCAGGAGTCTCTAAAACCAGCGATCGTGTTTGAAGAGAATTATTGTTGAGGAAGCGAGCGATGTATGCAAGAATAGAGCCTCTTGAAACTCTGTACTCTCTGCCTACCCCGCAAGGGAAATGGCGTGCTGATAAGTTAGTTAGTGATTGCTTGACATTCCATTAATTGCCATCTTCAAATATTATGCTTTGCGACACATATATGTTTGAGTATTGTATCGCACCCGAAATATACGGTATCATACATTCAACACATACAATACCACAGAGTTATAGCCTGTATTCCCCGAATGTGTATTACACACCCACGACTCGCCAGCTATGTTTAAGTCCCACGTAATAGAGCCTATTGACGTGGTAGACATATATAGCATAGCATTTCCAAACTCCGGGCTGTTACTGAGAATTTTTCTTTTTAGGAAAAAGCGCAATAACATTGCCCGACCGGGGGATCGAACCCGAGATCTCATGATTAGCAGTCGAATACACTACCGCTACACCACCGAGGCAGTTACATAGTTATATTATATGTTTGAAGCTTTGCTGTTTGTTTAATTAGTATCGAATGGAAATCGATTTGATATTTTCTAATAATAACAAATTATTAAATCCTGGCAATATTTTGTATGAAATGAATATAGGATATGATATATAAGCAATTTTATGACTATTATTTATTTATTTTTTTTGTCCGGTACGAACACGTATAATATTAATTGCCTGACAATAAAAAAAAAAATTATGAATTTAGGTAAGTAATTTATTTAGGCACACTGTTGTTTTTCCTGGGCCCAAAAATGGGCACCGTCCTTTGAAAGGTTGGCGATATGTGTACCCAGTGAGTTAGTAGTTACTGCAAAATGTTGTTAGAAAACTTGGAAGGACTCACCACTCCCACCGCCTCGAGGGCAAATAGCGTCGTCCCAACGAAAAGCGGAATGTCTTCTAAGGATTTGATCTTCAACTTCTCATCATCTATGACGACATCGTCTTCGATCAAATAAAAAAACACCAACATCATGCCAAAGATGGTGACGATATTAGACAGAGTGGATACAGGAGTCAACCATTTAAGATCTTTGACGATGTTTAACATCATCTGTAGCGGGAACTGGTACAGGATCAGCATGCGTACCGACAATACTATACCGTAGTACTGCAGCACCTGGAAAAGGCAACAACGTGACAAATCACTCCACCTCTCCCTCTGAATCGAGATCAATGCAGAGGTACTTTATTTCAACTAATTTCAAGAACTTCGCACATATATGCAACATCTTTATCGAACAATCAGTGAATTTACGCATTTCAACCAATATAAGAGCCATGTGTTTGCCGACTTTAGACTTGTACCAGCCCATATCAACTCGTGGGTGGTGGTGGGTGTGGGTGTCGTGTGACTTGACTAGTCCTAAACTAAATTTTGATACCACGGACAGAGTTTGCAATCTTTAAAATGAATCTATCTTTGAGAAGACAGGTTGAAGAATAAAGATGACAGTATGTCTGTTTAGTATGCACATGCTTATTAGCAAGTTAGGTTATTACCCGTCTGAGTATTTTGACATTTGGTTAGATCGATGAAAACGATGGCAGGTTGCAATCCGAGAAATTCCTAGGATTACTATGTAATCCTAGGAATTTTTATGTATTATATTATAACTTTGTGCTAAAAATGAAAGAAAGAAAGAAAACCTGGGTCATTTTGTACTACTCGGTAAAGGACTACGTCTATTCAAGCATAATCAGCAAATTTCAATGTTATAAAATTATGTTATACTTATCGAATAAAAAAAGGTAATAATTCGGATCTCAACTGTCATTGAGAGCCGAGGTTCGTTGATAGTGTAAGGTAGGTACCCACCAGGAAGAGCCAAACTACGCAACTCAAAGTAGGGATTTAACTACCTTGGCCTCTCCCAGGACAGATTCGTACCTGTGATATTCCAAACCTTTTCCGAGTCCATAAGTTTCTCCCCAAGCCTTACCTCAGAGATCCTAAATATATCAGATTTCATTTAATTATATTTTTATTTAAAATGATTCTTAGTTATATATAAATAGAATATTATTTCGACCGCTGCCATTTGCATGGATGATGCATACCCAAGAGGTGAAAATTTTGTTGATTCGGCCACACAAATGTGGCACATTCTCATTGATCACATTGGTTGTGTTATTTTACAAACTAATCTTCTTCAGCTATTCACATATACTTTTTTTTGTGGGGCTATGTTAAATCCCATTTAACATAGCCCCACAAAAAAAAGTCTGATTAGCTTAAATCATAAAATCTCGGTGCTCAGTGGATGTCGCCGAACCATCTTGAACCCATATTGTCGAATTTAGCGTGCAGAAAA
Source organism: Leucoma salicis (assembly GCA_948253155.1). Lineage (NCBI taxonomy): Eukaryota > Metazoa > Arthropoda > Insecta > Lepidoptera > Erebidae > Leucoma > Leucoma salicis. Next base: position 33,024,423 of record OX411803.1, read on the forward strand.
CCACTTTTTTGACGAGTGAGGTGGAACATAGCGCCCCTTTTTAGAACCACGTGATGACGTACGATGCGGGTGTTGCTTGATCGTTTACTGAACAAGTTGGTAAATTCAAATTGAACCACGAAACAACGACAACAGGACGATGCATGGTTCGCACCATAAAAATCACGTAACGTTTGTGTAATAAAGTTGCTGTAACATTTCATTTGCTCAACATTATTTTATTATTAAACATTTTTCAAAGTTCGCGTTGGTCGTGAACATTCCATCTTAACGAAATATCTCGCGTTGAGAAAATATTTACTTCAAATGCTTTCTATAACTTTTAAACATACCTAATTTTATTAAACCTACTAAAGCCATTATTTTGAACGTTTTGAGTAATAGTTTTAACGGTTTGGCTTGAAAATAAACATTTGCATAATCAGACTTCTGCATAAAACGTAACGGCCAGGAGATAAATATCGCAACCAAAAGATCGTCAACAATCTATCTATGAATAAACGTCTAACGTCGGAACATGTAGCATAAAAAAATAGAGACATATTACTAGCCCCGATGCAAAATAGTTCGTCTAGTATGGGAAGTAGTGCAAAGCGTAAAATATAGAAGGCAAATATTGGTAAAATAACTAAGAACGCTTAATAAAAAGTAAACCACAATTTGAGGAACATTTTAAAGTTTATTTTAACATAACTGAAATTCTTTCATGACTTTACATAACATAAAAAATTTAAAAAAATATTCTAAAAAACATAACACAAAAGAACGCTGCACACTCCTCAGGCGTAATTGACTCCCAGACAGCCAAGAGTTTAGCCTTTAAGTCGCTCTTCGATCTTGATGGATTTTTACGGAGATCTTTTTTCATTTTCCACCATAGGGTTTCGATCGGCGACAAGTCCGGGCTGTTAGATGGACGTTCGATTGTAGGGATACTTTTCGCCTGTAGCCACGTCTTTGTTGTCCTTGCAGTATGGCAGGAAGCACCATCCTGTTGAAAAATGAAGGAATCTTGACGCTTAAGTGACGGAATAGAGGGCAGTAAATTCTCTTCCAAAAGGTTTTGAGACCTTGCAGCATTGATAGAACCATCCACAAACTGCATACCATCAACACCTTGTGCAGACATGCAGCCCCATATCATAAGAGACGCCGGAAACTTCACTTTGCGTTTGAGACAATCAGTATGAAATGCCTCATTTTTGTTCCGAATCACTATTTTCCTTTCATCGCCGACTGTCACTTCAAATTTGGACTCGTCACTCCAAATGATACTACGCCACTGATCGGAAGTCCAATTTAAATGATCACGAGCAAACTTCAACCTCTTTTTCTTTTGTACAGCAATCAACAGTGGTTTCTACTTAGCGGTGTAAAATCCGTAACCCATTCTTTTTAGGACTCTTTTGCAGGTATCAACTGAGACGTCTTTGTGAATCATGTTCTTCCATTGCCGTGAGTTCTCCAGCTCGAGCACGACGATTATTTTTGATAATTTTCTTCAGGATTCTGTTTTCTACTGCACTTGTGATGCGTGGTCGACCAGTTTTTTCAAACAAGAAGTCGTTCTATTCTTTTTATAGTGCTGAATGATAGATTGGACTGTAGACCTGGGAAGTATCAAGTCTTTAGATATTTGGTAACTTGATTTGCCAGCATCGACCCCACAAACTATTCGCTTTCGAAGCTCTTCATACACAGGTTTGCCACGACCCATTGTTATTTGAAAACTAATGAAAAAAACTGAAATTTTCAGAATTTATACTGTCTCACTTGACAAATGACACAGAATTACTTTTTTACTTTAAATTTTAAATTATGCAACATAATTGTACACAAAATGAATAATCTTATTTAACTCACCAATAGACGAACTCTTTTGCATCGATTAACAATTAGACGAACTATTTTGCTTATAACTTCTTCTAATTTAAAACAGGATATGTATAAATTTAAAAAGCCAAAATAGATTATTGGTTCATAATTAAAAAATGGCATAAGTAACGCGACATGTGATATTAGAACAGCTTAATATTTTATATAGATATACAAAAATAATGAAGTTAGAAAAAATCTCACAGAGAAAATTTCACACTAGACGAACTATTTTGCATCGGGGCTCGTATAATGTCTGGACTTAATCATTGAAGGCGCCGCGTTGGCGAATGTTACCTGGTCTACGTTGACTGCGACAAAAACGAGGTATATAGCGCAGATGCCGAGCTGCCACAACACCAGCATGAAGTCTACGAGGAAGTAGAACATACGGCCACTCCAGCGCAGTGACTTGGGTCCGTCCTTGATCGCCAGCAACATTGACTTGGGGTACGCCATGTACCCCCGCTTCCATTTCTTGCAGACTTGGTACTGCGCCCCTATCTGCCACAGGTCATTTCATGTGTGAGCTAAGGCTATACTTTTCCATACGTCTCACAAACGCAGTGTAACTCGACACATTACGGGATTTTGATCAATATAAATAGGTATATATATTGATCAAAATCCCGTATGGGTGACGCCTGCGCCATCTGTCGGGAGTATTTTCATACATTATACCGACCAGGTAAACTTAATTTTACAATTAAGATTTTACCTAATAAATATTTAGATATTGGGCGTCACCCACAGACGTTAAGTATGAATGTGTTATCAAAATTAGCAGTCAGGAGCAATTGTCACAATGGCTGAATTGGCAAAGCATCTGGACGGTATCCAGGAGATGGAGGTTCCAACCCAGCTCGTGACTGTTATTTTCGATTTCACATTTTTCACTTTGTGTTTAATGTATAGTGCTAAGCATGTCAAATGCTAAAAAAATATATAAACATATCTAAATATTATGGTTTTATTTCGGACAGAACACTCTTTCTTTATAAATACACACACTGTACAGACGCAAACTATCACTGACAGTACACAAAGTACAAAAAGTATGTAGGATTTGTATACTTAACAAAAAAACAAATAAAACACTCGTCACTCTATGTAAGTGCCCGCGCTCAAAATGTTAACTTCGTTAATTAACGATTAACGGATTAACGAGTTAATGCCCAGCTATGGTAATTGGGTATATACATAGTTATCTAACTCACTTGTAAGGGGAACTAATGAAAAGCTAAGCTATATCTCATCTATATATCTTACGAGCGTCACGTTTTGTAAGCTTTCACGCCATAAGTTTGTTTAACAAGAGAGAAATTCCAAATACTCGATAACTTTGTAACAATCGGTTTTGTCAACCGATATGAAGTAGAATTTAGATTACCAGCGAATATAAAATTACGTCAGTACGATACAAACAGGTATTACGTGTGTGTAATTTCGGCTATTGTAACCATAAAATATTTTATTTGTGATTTTAATTGTCAACAGTTATCTATGATGTTATTTTTTGTTGTCAACGTTTGCGAGGTGATACCAAAATGAACTGCGAATGGTGAAGAAGAGGAGCTAGGAGCGAACCAGCAGCTGCAGGCAGTAGCAGGCGAAGATGCCGATGAGCAACATGCCAATGACGCCGTACACGATGCCGACGCGCATGCACGCTTCCGGTATCGCCAAGATACCCGCGCCTACGCTGCCTTTCAGCAGGTGTATCATCGTCTCTGAATATCTGCGAGAAACACATTCGCTAGGTCACTTAGCTTTGTGTGTATGTACCAAGTAAACCTAAAAACAACAGTTGAGAATGTTTGTGTGCTTTTGCTTTTTTTTAATATGTACAAGTAGATGTCAACCGTAATTCATTCACTTTGGCTAACGTCCGATTTAAGTGAAATAAAGTCTTATGTCAAATAAAGTTAAAGTTAAAGTTAAAGTTAAAACACGTGCTAGTGTTTTTTGTATATATACTAAGTGTGATCCGGGTACCGACGCAGGAAATAGCAAGTTTTAAGTCATAAATTATCACGATTCTCTATTAACTTAGTAGTTAAAAAAATTAAAAGTGATTATAATATCTCTGTTAGTCTTACAGCCTTGTTTGTCGCCGTATAAATGCACCGGCTCCATCTAGAAAGTACCACCCTTTCACAAAAGATCAGCGTGAATGTACGGTAGGTACCTACTGCTACTGTTGTGTTTCATATTATGAGTGAGAGCGCCGCAGACTAAAAACAGTCTCCTAATCCTCTCCTTGCTGGTAACCGCTTACCATCATGTGAGTCGTATGCTTGCTTACCCGCGTAGTATGAAAAAAGATCTGTTCCGTAAATTCTTTAATTGAGCGAATAAACATATACATACCTACAATTAATTAAGTATAATTAGTAAACATGTCCAACCTAAGGCCTTAGGAAATACGTTACAAATGCTTTAACCAGTAAGCTGTCGAAGAAAGTACTTGCAGTATACAATTTCTACTTTAAAGGCTTACCTTCTATCAGAATGAGAGTTGGCATCACGTCCGTAGCACCTAATCTATTGCAATATCACAAGATATAATTAGTAAGTCGATCAGTAAAACTAGTCTTAGAGCCAAAAGTTTGTCTTCCCTTGTAGGGACATTGTCAGTGTGACGCACACCCTCACATGTACCAGTCCATACCCTCGTCTCCTGGCACACGAGTAGAATACAGTGGTCTGATGGTAGTATACGTAAGGTACGAGATTTGCATTGCTAACGGTATGCCCTACTCATCTCGTACAATGCCATATCAGGCTAAAACTGCAGTTAGCGGCAGCTAACAGTAGACGTGCAAGAATATTGTTAAACGCACACAACGTGCGTAACGTAACATAAAGTAATGTAAGGATTACTACTATAATTTGTATTACGTGGTAGGTTTTTCAACTTTTCGCTTAGTGTGCGGGTCGAAATCTTCATTCGCGTCTGAAACATCAAAAAAGAAAGTATGAGGCGACGGCTGCCGGTCCCGGGACATATCTCAAGCCGCAGCACGCACCTCCACAGACCGTCTCCACGATTTCTGACATGTACTCGTATATGAACATCTTGCGGCTGGTCCTGTGACTGCTCGCCTCAAACTCTTACTGCTAACACAAATGGCCTTGTGCAATTCACAGCGACACACAATAATACTGTATCAAAATATAATGCTCGGTGAGCAGACACGTCACCGTCTTTCAATAAAATAATGACAACGAGCGAGATCTTTATCTATGACGAACGCACATGCTATACACCGCGGCTGAAAACTCCTTGCTGTCTGCTCAGAACTTAACAAAGATATTATCTACAGTTACTAGAAATATACTGTACCTTTGTACGTACAAAAAAGTTTCTATCCGTTTCTGTCTGTTTGTTCGTTTTCGTCTCCTAAATTTTAAAACGGTTTGCACTGCCATTTTGAAAAAAGTTTGGTAATACGAGTACATAATAATAATTTTTTTAAATCGAGATATTAAGTATGTTTTAATCAAGTTAATTTGCAGTATACCCTAGGTGCAGTTTGAGAGATAGTTTAAAAAACTGTAATAGATACATAGTTGCTATACAAAAATCCTAGACATATGTGCTATATAGATATAATTATGTACTACATACATGTAAAGCGAGGGAGTCTCTAGTCCTGCTATAATATTATAAATTTGAATGTTTGTTTTGCATTTCCTGAGAAAATTTTCCATAGTAATGTATATTGCACGCCTCATAAGCGAAGCGTTGAGGTGGGTACTACTCCCGTTTTACACGGAACAACTAATTTTTCAAACTTAAAATGACTCTATTTATCATATATTGCACTTATAAAATAATATCTACACACATATATAAAGAACAAACACTATTTTTACCACTCATGATATTTTTGATGCCATTTTTGTTATTTAAACTAGTTAAAAAACTGTTTAAAACAGTTCTGTCTTGGATGTCCGTTTGTTGTAGGTAATGTATATTAACACGATAACAACCGAAACACTTTACTAGTCGAGTCTTTTTTTTTTTAACTTGAGTATTACTAGGAATAGAGTCCTATTACTTTTCACAGTCTGATTCAATGTGGTTTAATTGTTATTAAATAAACAAAAAAATACTGAATATTTACGCTCAACGCGATACTAAAACCAGCGCTATACCTTTCATGAGAACTATTTCTATAGACCAATATAGAAGTACTTCTTAAAATTAGCGCTAGATGGCGTACAAGACACGAAACCCACATTAGTACTTTTTGAAATTAGCGCTATCTATGTGATTTCTTGAAAACTACTTAGTAAGACCAATACATTATTAGTTTCTTATCAAATAATCAATTTTATTGTGAAAAATGAAGATTATGAGGCGTGCAGTTTTAGATTTTCTAAAGTATTTTTTTTATACCATCAGAAAGTAGAGATTTCAACGAACAAAAAGCATCGATATTTAGATATTTTTATATATATTTTTAGCATTTGACATGCTTAGCACTATACATTAAACACAAAGTGAAAAATGTGAAATCGAAAATAAGATGTTAAGTATGAATGTGTTATCGAAATTAGCAGTCAAGAGCAATTGTCACGATGGCTGAATTAGCAAAGCATCTGGACGGTATCCAGGAGATGCAGGTTCAAATCCTGCTCGTGACTGTTATTTTCGATTTCACATTTTTCAGTTTGTGTTTAATGTATAGTGCTAAGCATGTCAAATGCTAAAAATATATATAAAAATATCTAAATATTTACAGGGTTTGCGTCATTATTAGTTAAAAATCTTAGTTGTAAAATTAAGTTTACCTTGTCGGTATAATGTATGAAAATACTTCCGACAGATGGCGCAGGCGTCACCTAAAGACGTTAAGTATGAATGTGTTATCGAAATTAGCAGTCAGGAGCAATTGTCACGATGGCTGAATTGGCAAAGCATCTGGACGGTATCCAGGAGATGCGGGTTCAAATCCTGCTCGTGACTGTTATTTTCAATTTCACATAAACGCAAAGTGAAAACACTTTTTAAACACAAAGTGAAAACACTTTGTGTTTAAAAAGCATCGATTTTTCAAAAAGCAGATATTTTGACGTGAGAACTTTTGATTGAAAATTAGGGTGATTTTTCGATATTTAATCAAAATGAGAGGAAAAAATAAATATTTCGCTTCAAAAAAATTTCCATGTATTTGAGATATTAGAAAGATAAGTTTTCACCAAATTTCGGTAAAAATATTTTGTGGCAGTTAAAAGTAAAATACCAAAAAGTCGGTATTTTAGATTTTTCACATCAAGAGTTGTGTCTTTTGGTTAGGGAGCTAAGTGCCATTTTGGTATATGATTTGTTCGTCTTTCATATTAATAGGGTTGAAAGTTTATGCCAATACAAACCGATTTGGTCCTGTAAATGAAAGTCGTATGTGCCTGAAAATGCATTTCAAGTTACAGCGCTTCAAAAATGTAAAAAAAAAAGTGATACAAAATCATTTGTTCGCGTCTGCCTTTTGGACTGATGGTCAAAATCATCCTTAAAACTATAAACATTGAAGAGGCAGATGTGCAGGGCTCTGTTTTATCACGGGACGTAGGTGCAAAAATGTAAAAAAGAAATTAATATGCGTGTACTTATGTGCGCGCGTGAGAAGTTATACTTCTTTGGCATCATTAATAAATAAAGTAATTATTAAATTCATAACTCCTTTTCCTTTTCCTCCACCCTAGGCAGGTCTGGGCCTCCAGTGCTACTAGCCCTGGCTGGTTTGGAGGGCCTAGCACTCCCTCTTCGAGAGACACTCGCGGAACACCACCATCACCACCATCTCGGGCCTGCTTCTGCTAGGGTGGTGGACTGATCACCATCAGGCCCTGGACATCACCTAGGACCGGGGTACTTGTCAAAACGAATCAAGCGATTCCAAAGTGGATGCGATTGCGGCGTTTTATAGCAGAGTGCCTATTGCCACCTTCCAGCTCCATCATCAGACCCTAGATACCATTTAAAGACAAAGTACTCGTCAAGCAGAATCAAACGAGTCCAAACTCGATGGGGTTGCGTCGTTTCATTACAGAGTTACTGCGGCCATCTTCTAGCTCCATCATCAGTCCCGGATACCATCTAGATACCAAGTACTCGTCAAGACGAATCATACGAGGCCAAACTCCATGGGGTTAGGTCATTTTATATTGGAGTTCCTATGGCCATATTCTAGCTCCATCATTAGACCATAGATACCATCTAGATACAAAGTACTCGTCAAGACAAATCATACGAGCCCAAACTCCATGGGGTTATGTCATTTTATATTGGAGTTCCTATGACCTCCTTCTAGCTCCGTCATCAGACCTTGAATACCATCTAAGTTGCACCGTTTCATTATAGATTTCTAGCTCCATCATCAGATCAGCTCTATGTCATCATGATATTACATTGTCGCACACGAATATGTATATTGGGTATATACATATGCGTGTAAAATTTCAGCTCAATCGGAAACCGAAAAGTGTGTCAAATTTAACTTGCAAAATTTGACCGGGACAAATTAAATAAAAGCTTGAAAATTAAACATAATAGACATAACATAATTAGAGAATTTACAGTCTAATCATATTTAAAAATAAATTATACATACCGACAATTAACCTCAAATCTATAAATGCACTCAAAACAGTTTATTCAAATCTGTTTTATCACTAATATTCAATATATATAGATATACTAATAAATAATAAATGATTAGTATCACCGTCGTATATGAAATTGATTTAATAAAAACACCAAAATAATATTTATTTATTCACACTGTTTAATTGTACTCTTACGAAACACGTGTTCTAAATATAAAAATATTAGAATATACAACTTGAACATAGTTATCAATTTTCATGCATGCCACCTAGAACTAACTTCACGATTTAGAATTTAGGTGTTGGTGTGCGCGCGCATCGTAAAAATTCACTCTCATCATTTTTCTCTATCGCGCCAAAAGAAGTATAACTTCAAAAAGCTATACTGAATCATTAATTGTTCGTCGTTCTCGTTGCGTTCATTCGATTCATTAGGACTCCCAGAATAGGAAAAAAAAGTTCGCAGACGTCTAGGTCGCTGATTTTTTATGTACGATTTTTTAAAGTTTTTTTCAGGAATTAAGGTAAAGCGGGTATTACGCTTTATTATTGTTATTACTAAGATTTCACGTCATAGTGTATTATTTTCTGTCTTTTAAGAAAGGAAATAAAATTTTAATCAATAAAAAATTTAAAAAGGTTTATTTAAAAAAAACATATCATCACACCTGTATTCCCGAAGAGGTAGGCAGAGGTGTATTACACACCGACGACTCGCCAGCTATGTTTAAGTCCCACGTAATAGGGGCGAGCCTATTGACGTCTACTAGACTATGAAATGTAATTTTATTATTGCTTCAGTCACTTATCTTCAATATCTTATAAATGTCTTCAAATTATAAGTATTTAGTTGTGATGCGATGACAGACGTCAGGCGGTAGGTGACGGCTGACAGATAGCAGTTAATCAATTTAAAAGAGAACAGATTTCCTATGAAGGATTCGATTGGCAAGAACGTGAACCCAGTCGGTCGTGGTCACCATACAACTAACCTGCACTCTGTATGTGATTATTTTAAGAGTTACATCCAAAAATATTTTGAGCATCACTTGTTATTTCGTTACCAAAACTAAACTACCTATCCATAAAGATTAGTGTATTGAACAATAACGTCGTGTGATTTCAAGACTACCCTCATGTCTGACCATCATTCTGATGAACATGAAAATGAAGATAAGCCCCTGCCTTCGTTAAATATTTAGATATATATTGTACACCATAGCACATTATATATATATAAGAGAGGATCACCACATAAATACGTGTACGAGAGAGCAAGACAGTACTATTCGGAGCGAACGAAGGGAAACGATCGACAGTTCTCACAAGGTTGACCGCGTGAAACAGCCTAGACGGCCTATGGGGATTCCACGTCAAATTAGGCGGTAAAATAATTACTATACAATTCGAGACTTAATGCATATACTATAGTCGAAACCAGACATTATTTAGGTCATCACCAATGACTATGTGAAGTCACAAATTAATTTGCATTATATTTTAATACGATTTTTGATGTGCTAAGTTTTCGCAAAAATTATGCTGAACTTTCTTTGAATTAATAAAGATCATGTGACATAGTATCAGATCATAGTAAAATGCCTAACTTTGATCCCATTTAGCCATGAAGACGAACTTATTTTGTGTGTGCATTTTCTTTAGCTGACATTGAAAATCATTCCAAATTTGTATTTACTTTTTACTTTATTTCTTTTGTTTTTTTATTTACTTATTTTCACTTCTTTATTTGTATTTACTTTGTATTTATTTTACTTTCTTTTTTTTATTTCCTTAGTTTTACTTTTTTTATTTGTATTTACTTTCGAACCTTCTGTACCTACAATTATTGCAGATAGTTCATATTGCCTCCATGGCGTATTGGCTAGCGTATGCGACTGCTGATCACGAGGTCTCGGGGTTGATCCCGGGCCAGGCAAAAAGTGCTATTTGGGATTTTCGTAAGAAGTTTCTCAGTAGCTACCCGGAGTTTAGAAATGTGCCCGGTAGACGGCAATAGGCTCGCCTGATTACCTGAAACTTAAACATAGTTGGCCAACCGTAATGAAAAAAAATACACCTCTGCCTAACCCTTCGGGGATACAGGCATAAAATTATGTTATGTTATGCATTTAGGTTAAAAAGATAGGCCTGTCTGCCTAATACTCTTTAGAATCACAACATTTATTAGTTGGTGATTGGATATTATTTTGACACGCGCCTATCGGTTTGGTCTAACCTAATTGGCTAATCGAGCATGTTTATTAAAAGCCGACAGTGACACCGATTTCTTTTAAAAAAATCCGCGCTTTACCTTTAACATTGCACAAAGGGATCCATCCATCCATCCATCAGCCTTTTAACGTCCACTGCTTGACATAGGCCTCCCCAAGAATGGGGGATAGGGCCGTAATCGCCACGCTTGGCAGGCGGGTTGGCCATCGCAGTGGATGTTGTTAATACTCGAAGGAATGCTGCTGCCCACTCCCCGATATTCCCCTTAGTCGGCTCTTACGACTCCCATGGGTGGAGAGGGGTGGGACAATTCTAAAGCCAGCCCCACACGGCACAAAGGGATGCCGACACCTAAAGCATAATGTACACTGCACCATTTTTAATTCAACATCTTTTTGTTATTTTGGAAATGAATTCAGTTCACATTTTTGATAAGTACTCACTCTAATGCAGGATTATTTGAAATTTTCTTTAGCTGACATTGAAAATCATTCTAAATTTGTATTTACTTTCGTAAAGTACCTAATTACCCAATACAGATAATTCTAATAGGCTCCTATAAAGTTACTATTCTTCACGGATAAATTGAATCAGAAATAGATATCTTTGACCGTGTGTCAGTAATAAATAGGTTACTATGCAGCTTGATTTTTACCCGACTACGCGAAGTAAAAAGGAGGGTTATTGTACTTTCGAATCTTATTTACCTACAATTATTACGGTTAGTTACTATTGCCTCTGTGGCGTATTGACTAGCGTATGCGACTGCTGATCACCAGGTCTCAGTATCGATTCCCGGACCGGGCTAAAATAGTTATTGGGTTTTTTGGAAATGTTCCCGGCAGACGGCAATAGGCTGGCCCCCTATTACGTGGGACGTAAACATAGTTGGCGAACTGTGGGTGGCAAAAATACACCTCTGCCTAACCCTTCAGGAATACAGGCGTGAAACTATGTTATGTAGTTCCTTATTTTGTTTATTTGTCATACTGTTACTCAATAACGAGAAGTGTTATTGTTAATTATTGTATGTGAAATACTTACATAAACACAAACCACGTGCATGCCTTTCCGTATTATTCGCTCTTGTGTGGTTCGGTCTAGTGTGCATACACCTTAATTATGTCGCAACTTCAAAGGATATTTAAGTACCTACATTACCAAAATAAATTCAGTAGTCTTCCGGCTGTCGTACTTGTTAGTTCGTCGCGTTGGACTATTTTGGATTGCAATGACTTCATGTGATAATTATGGCAGATTATGGAAACAATGAATGTTACAACATGATATTGTGTGTCGGTGCGGTGAGGGATAACAATCTGCTTGTCGCCCGCGAATTGTACCACTGTCTGTACCGGAATAGGAGGCTTCCCTCATACTCCTGTTTCCATTGGAAGAATTGCCAGTAAGTTTGTACAGGGACATAGTGCTGCAACAGGACGTCGCGCCGGCGCATTATGCCCATGGTGTCCGAGAATACCTGGATCGCCGATTTACGATGTGGATAGGCCGCGGCGGCACAGTGTCAAGTGTGAAACTGTCCAAGAAATGCGTGACAAAATTATTTCTGCTTCTAGCACGGTCTCCTCACAAATGCTCCGGAATGTGACGCGGTCCGTAGCTCACCGAGCCGAATTATGTATTGAAAGGGAAGGACGGCATATTGAACCCTTCCTTTAGTGGTGTGGTTGTAAAACCTACCTACCTACTTCCATCTGTATCCTGTATCATGTTGTGATGTACCTGTGCTGCTTTGAAAGTACTAATGATCAAATAATTACATAAGTACCTAACAACTTACTAATTAGCTAAAACAGAACCACCATGTGATGTGGTGTATTCCGTGTATTTAATGTGTGAAATTTCTGAAGTGTAAAACTACAAATAAGAAGGATGGTATGTACCTCCATCCATCTATCAGCCTTTCAACGTCCACTGCTGGACATAGGCCTCCCCAAGAGAACGCCACAACAAGCGGTCCCGTCATGGGGGATAATGCCGTAATCGCCACGCTTGGTAGGCGGGTTGGCGATCGCAGTGGATGTTGTTAATACTCGAGGGAGTGCTGCTGCCTACTTCCCCGGTATTCCCTCAGTCGGCTCTTACGACTCCCGTGGGTAGAGAGGGGTGGGACAATTCTAAAGGCCGGCGGATGTTTGGTCCATTATCGAACTATTATCTGTGAAAAAATTTCATTAATTTAAAAAAGGCTCCTCTTTATGTTTTTCCTCAATTTAATGTTTTTTTTAGCACGGACAACCCCTAATAAAAATAAAATAATCATTTCTAAACATTTGAAATAATATTTGGAGCCAAACGAAACCCACGATTCATTGGATATCAAAATCCGGGGGTCAGGCCAATGACCGCGTGATTTGACGCGGAATGCCTCATAGGTAAACGCCAATTACCTGGGGAATTATACCGTTGTCACTCTCTTCTCTCTAAGAAAGAAAGACAAAACTTTCGAAATAAAAAAAATATATAAAAATGCTCTGCCCTTGGAAAATCAGAGGTCCGGACCTCTGCTTCTTCAATGTTTATTGTCTTGAGGATGATTCTAACCATCAGTCCAAAAGGCAAATACGAACAAATGATTTAGCAGACATTTTTTTTACACTTTTAAAGCGTTGTCGATTGAAAACGCAGCGCTATCACGGTGGCAGACTATTTTTCTGTGGTTCTTTATATCGTCATTAATCGAACAATTCGGGTCTGCCAAGCGAACAATTCATATACATTTTTTTAAATCATAAAAAATTGTTCAAAAATTAATTACTTAAAAAGTCAGACGGCTGGACGTCTGCCGCTTCGATGTGCCTCGTTTTGAAGGTGTTTCTGACCATCAGTTCAAGAGGCAGAGACGAACAAATGATGTAGCATACCATTTTTTTTTACATTTTTAAAGTGCTGTCAATTGATAACGCATGCCTGTTATGGTGGCAGATGCGGTCCTTAATGCTTTTTATGGTACAATCATCGATATTAATCATGTCTGCCACACAAACAGATCATATAGAAATGTTGGCATTCAACTCCCTAACCATTTTTATCACCTACAATTTTTCTATGTAACTTTTTTCGATAGGACTCTTAGTTTTGCCGGAAATCGTGATAAACCAATTTTCACCCTTAAAAGGTTACCCCACCCCTTTCCCGACCTCAAGTCACCCGTAAATTATTTTTCCTTTTATTTTTGTTATATTTTCTTACTTTTCCAATGAGTTTCATCTATAGTATTATTAAGCTGTAACAGAGCTGTGTCTTTACATTATTATTATTGAGAAAAAATTACTGTAATAAGCTATAGGCGTGTCTAAACACAAAACAATTTTTTGAAGTGAAAACTTCTTTTAGCGCGGTACGCATATTTTTAGATGAGATAAAATCTCTGGACTCGCTACACCGTTACGAGACGCTTTTATTTTACTTATCCCATTCAAATCTTGCAAGGGAAATTTGACACATTTCGTTTGAGCTGAAAATTTACACGCGTATGTATATCATGTGACAATGCAATATTATGATGACATGGAGCTGATCTGATGATGGACTTTGTCTTTACTTTGTCTTTAGATGGTATTCAGGGTCTGATGATGCAGCTAGAGAAAGCCATAGGAACTCCGTTATAAAACGACATAGCTCCATCGAGTTTGGGCTTGTATGATTTGTCTTGACGAGTACTTTATCTCTAAATGGTATCCAGGGTCTGATGATGGAACTGGAAGGTGGCCACAGTAACTCTTTAATGAAAAGACCCAAACCCATCGAGTTTATACTAGTTTGATTCGTCTTAAGGAGTACTTTGTCAAGTTATGATCATTTTATTTCGACAAAATATATTTTTTTTGAAGAAAGTACTGAATAGTCTTCTTTCAGGTGGCAACAAGGTGCGCGCCTGCAACGGTTGGGTCATGCCACTTCTTATGTACTCTTTCGGCATACTCAAGTGGACTCAGACTGAACTTGACGCCTTGGATAGAAGAGTCCGCAGTCTCTTGACCACATATCGTATGCATCATCCTCGTTCATCAGTAATGAGGTTGTACATTCCACGAAAGTGTGGTGGACGAGGCTTTTTAAATGCGAAGACCTTGCACAATCGTGAGGTGTACAACCTCAGGGAATATTTCCTGCACACTGATAAGGATATGCATCGTGATGTGGTCGCTGTAGACCCCGAACTCACTCCACTCTCCTTTGCTAAGGAGAACTGGCGCAGACCTGTAGTACTAGGTGTTGACGATCGCAGGGGTGTATGGCAAAGCAAAGAGCTGCACGGAAGATTTTACCGGGCTTTACATGGGCCCGACGTTGACTTTTCAGCTTCCGTGGCCTGGCTACGTTTCGGTAACCTCTTTGGGGAAACCGAAGGTTTTGTCTGTGCAATTGCTGACGAAGTTGTCATGACGAACAACTACCGGAGGCATATCCTAAGGGATGGTACGGCTGACATATGCCGTGCCTGCCACCATCCTGGTGAGTCCCTTAGGCATATTGTCTCAGGTTGTTCTCGTCTTGCTAACGGTGAGTACTTGCACAGACATAACCAAGTAGCCAGGATTATCCACCAACAGCTTGCTCTGAAATACAGACTTGTGGACGTCGAGGTACCTTACTACAGTTATGTAGCTGAGCCAGTAGTCGAAAATGGCTGTATCACATTGTATTGGGATCGATCAATTATCACAGACAGAACTATTGTAGCCAACAAACCTGATATTGTGGTGGTTGATCGATCTGAGCGCCGGGCAATGATTGTTGATATCACCATCCCGCATGACGAGAATCTCGTGAAGGCCGAGAAGGATAAACAGATGAAGTATCTGGACTTGGCTCACGAGATTGTTGACATGTGGGATGTCGATTCAACGATTATTGTACCGATAGTAGTATCAGTCAACGGACTGATAGCCAAGAGTCTCGACCAACACCTTAAGAGGCTCGCGTTGGATGGTTGGATCAAGGGTTTGATACAGAAAGCGGTATTTCTGGACACGGCACGCATTGTGAGGAAGTTCCTGTCTTTGGAACCCTAACCACTGACAGTTTGGCCCTTGTGCTCGCTGCTTGTGTTTATATTTTGAAATATTTTGTTATTTTTTATAATATATATATGTATTTAGTGATTTAAGATATGTAAATAAAGAATAATCTTGTTTCTCAGGTTCTCTCTCCGGATATAAAATTCTGTAATAGGTATTGCAATAAACAAAATGAAATCATCAGGATAAAAACTATCCTCCTATTTTTCAAGTTTTCAGTGTGCACAATTTCATTAAAATTGTTACAATAGTTTAGGAGTGCACTCCGGACTACTACTGGGTTACGATTTTTTTATGTATAAAGTAGATTATTTTCTACTACTTTGTTCATCTAGCTATTGAAGCACATTTTTTTATATAATTAACTTTTTTTAAAGGTGTTGGCAGACGTGAAAGAAATGTGTGTGGTACTCTATATTATGTGTTGGTAAATATGCAACAAGATCTAAGGAAGAAGTACTACTCTATATTATGTGTTGGTAAATATGCAACAAGATCTAAGGAAGAAGTGCTACTCTATATTATGTGTTGGTAAATATGCAACAAGATCTAAGGAAGAAGTGCTACTCTATATTATGTGTTGGTAAATATGCAACAAGATCTAAGGAAGAAGTGCTACTCTATATTATGTGTTGGTAAATATGCAACAAGATCTAAGGAAGAAGTGCTACTCTATATTTTATGTGTTGGTAAATATGCAACAAGATCTAAGGAAGAAGTGCTACTCTATATTATGTGTTGGTAAATATGCAACAAGATCTAAGGAAGAAGTGCTACTCTATATTATGTGTTGGTAAATATGCAACAAGATCTAAGGAAGAAGTGCTACTCTATATTATGTGTTGGTAAATATGCAACAAGATCTAAGGAAGAAGTGCTACTCTATATTATGTGTTGGTAAATATGCAACAAGATCTAAGGAAGAAGTGCTACTCTATATTTTATGTGTTGGTAAATATGCAACAAGATCTAAGGAAGAAGTGCTACTCTATATTATGTGTTGGTAAATATGCAACAAGATCTGAGGAAGAAACATACAATACTTTTTTAGTGAAGCTGCATCTTGCTTCATTTAAGTATAGGCATTCTCTCTATACATGTTTATGTGCATGTTGTTGAAGGTCAGTAGCTCCCTCCATTCTAGTTAGTTTTGCGAAATTTTAAAACGTTACGATAAGCTGTAGAAACATAGCATCACGCCAGTATTCCCCGAAGGGGTAGGCAGAGGTGTATGACACACCCACAGTTCGTCAGCTATGTTTAAGTCCAACGCAATAGGGGGCGAGCCTATTGCCGTCTACCGGAAACATTTCCGAACTCCGGGCTGCTACTGAGATTTTTCCATTTTGTGGAAAGCTCAATAACAATGCCCGACCCGGGAATCAAACCCGAGTCCTCGTGATCAGCAGTCGCTCACGCTACCGCTGCGCCACAGAGGCAGCTATGCAAACAAATAACACTAAATATAAATAAAAAATTTGTAAAATCCAAAAGTGCAGGCCTCATAAACTTAATTTTTCACAATAAAATTGATTATTTGATAAGTAACTAATAATGTATTGGTCTTACTAACTAGTTTTCAATAAATCACATAGATAGCGCTAATTTCTAAAAGTACTAATGTGGTTCTCATGTCTTATACGCCATCTAACGCAAATTTTAAGAAGTAGTACTATATTGGTCTATATAAGTAGTTCTCATGAAATAAGGTATAGCGCTGGTTTTAGTGTACCATCGAATCAAGCGTAAATATTCACTATTTTTTTGTTTATTTAATAACAATAAAACCACATCGAATCAGACCGTGAAAAGTGATAGGGCTAGAGGGCTAAATCGTAATTATACTGAAGCGTAAGAGAAAAACATACATTACCTACAACACACGAACGTCCATGACAGAACTTTTTTAAACAGTTCTTTAACTAAATGTGGTGTAGTAATATTTAAGTGTCTGTACATTTTCAAAACATCATCTCTGAAGCAATGGCTTACTATAAAAAATCAGAAAATATGACGTCATAATGTTTATCTCAAATTCAATTTCATTCGCAAACTCCAGTAAAACTATTCCCGATACGCGTAAATATAGTATTGATTATCCATCCATCCATCCATCAGCCTCTTAACATCCACTGCTGGACATAGGCCTCCCCAAGAATGGGGGATAGTGCCGTAATCGCCACGCTTGGCAGGCGGGTTGGCGATCGCAGTGGATTTTGTTAATACTCGAAGGAGTGCTGCTGCCCACTCCTACGGTATTCCCTCAGTCGGCTCTTACGACTCCCATGGGTGGAGAGGGGTGGGACAATTCTAAAGCCGGCCCCACACGGCAACAAAAGGCAAACGGTATTGATTATACCAAACACCAATAAATGATCTCTAGTTCTCCCAGTATTCAATTTACTCAGTGTACGCTTGGGTTTACAAATACACTAAGTATCCTCTGACAATGTGTGCGGAACTATTATTTAACATCTCGTGATACTATTACGATTCACGCGGAATATGAAAAAAACCGGATAAAGGGTTTATTTTACAGAATTACCTGTGTAAAGTTTTTCGTATACATATGGTAAGCACATGCGCGTTGGATCGTTCGTGAGCTGCGTCAGAAAATGTTGCTATTAGGAACCCTAATTAGTCTTTACAGATAAACGTAGTGTTATATGCTCTTTGTTTACAGATATATAATTAGATATTGCATATGCGCATGGGGAGGTGCTGCAAAAACCCATATGATTGGAGTTGAGCGGGTACAGCGTATGCTATTAAAAGTACTATTATATTTACCCTATCGCCATCCCACATCTTCCCTATATGAACTAGCAGGAGTACAATCTGTGAGAAAGATCTATGTTTACGAAATGTTAAGGAGATACCATAAAAGAGTTGTTCCTAATCAACCTCCATCATATAAGCGCATAGAACGCTGTCCTGTGCCTCGGACTCAGTCGACATTTGCTCAAAGACATTTTAACTTTTTAGCTCCATTAACATATAATAATGTCATAGAGCCCTTAAAGTACGCAATTTGAATAATAATGATTTTAAAAACGTTATAGCTCTTTGGCTCAAATCAATGAGTTACCAGGATGTCGAAAGTCTCTTAATAGTTTAATCTTGAAACACACACACATATATCCGTACGTTTAAACACTCTCATATACTCACACATAATTATACACACACACTCACACACATATATACACACAAACTCACACACATATACACACACTCACTCTCACATACACGCACGCAGTACATACGCATTCATGCTATTCTCATGCATTCATGCAATATAAAGCTATTGTCACTGTAAAAAAATGTGTCTAATTATATAAGGGGAGGACACTGACACCTGTAACACAGTTTTTACTAGCGCAGGTGTCAGGAATTCCCACAATATTGTACTGGAACTTATAATGACAATAAAGATTATTATTATTATTATTATATATCGACGTGGAGCCTGTCAGTTGTTACTTCAAGATATCGCCCGCTGTGAGAGTTTCGAATATCATTTTGTTCCTCTGAACACACCCCGGTATGTTATTTATGCTACTCGAGTTCCCATTTGTAATGAAATTACAATACGGTAGGTATTTTTACGGACCTTAAGTATTATGGTAATACTAATTAGTCCGTGAGACATGGCGGTGCGGAAATTTAACGAACTGTAATTTGAGTATTAAAATTTAACACTTAATAAATAATTCATCATCACAAAACGTTGTCGTTTCATATTTCTGATTGTAACGGATTCAGCAGCTATTAAAAAAAATCTTCAACTTGGTAATTTGCTTTCCATAATTTTGGCATGAACTAACTGTCAAAACTCTCATACCCGCGTATTTGTTATGGCATGTCATGTACTAATTGGCATCATAAACTACAATACAGCCATGCTCTCATTGTACAGTCAGTGTGCCTGACAGGTCGCCCATATATTAGTGCCCGAGGAGACTACAAGTATACCGTGTGGTTCAAAAACAAAAATTTTAGTAATTCTTGTCATCATAACGGTAACCTTTAACCTAAGGAGCTCGCGGCGCATGAATCAAGCGTAGCTGATAGTTCATAACCGCTCTACTTTATAAAATATTGTTTAATAGTACTTTCGTTTAAGATTGTGTGCTTGGATTGAGCGGCAGTAGTCTCGTCACGTGTACCAAAATGTATGAAATGTAAGGAAAGTTATTGTTGTTTGTATCTTCAACCGACGACTTTTAGTTTCCAGTTCCCTACACCGAACAGTTTTTGATTGGTAATCGCTTAGAGAAGGGTAATCGGTATGTGACAAGTGGAAGCGACTGAACCAAGAAGCTTGTAGTGTTATAAATATAAGCTTCTTGAACTGGACATACAAATTGTCTGCACCTGCTCAGGGAGCGGCTCATGTCGTGTTTATTCACTGGTAGCTTGGACATTTACATAGAGCCTTCATTTACACGTTTAGCTCGGACATATTTAGATCAATACTTTGTTTTATCAATTTCATAATAAAATAGGCTCTAAACTTGGCTTGGGTGATTAGATTCCCAGGTTAAAATAATAAAGCTAAGGCATTTTGATACTACTGAAGAAAACTCGCAAAGCAATATCATAAAATATGATTAGCCACTATGATTGGAAAAGGCTCTCTTCAATTGTGCGCGGCGTATGTGTCTTTGAGGAACTAACTGGCTTGGTACCATAATAATATAGCAGATTATGACTCGAATCAAACTGGCTTTTCATTCTTTGAAATAGTAATCTGCATCACAGAAATCTAAATAATAGTTCAGACTTTAGTAATCTGTACAATTAGTGCAGATTAATTGTGCTACACGCACCCCCGACTTTATACAGAATCATTTATTAAGTACCAGCTAGCAACACGCCCATTAAAGTAATCCTAAAAAAAATATCTAACTGTCAGTACAAACGTTTTCTAAATCTGAGTGGTTTAGCAACAGGAGAAAAAGACAAACATGGACAGAGACTCTATTCAACACTAGCTCATGCCCTTAACTTGTCTGCTTGGAGTTCAGAAGAGAAGTTAAAATAAACTACTGATCCCTGATGATACCTGAAAGCAACTCCTGTCCATATATTAGTCCCGTAATTTCTATATGGTATAATTGTTGTCTTGTTAGTTTTCATTTCGCTAAAATATTCATTTAAATTACATGACGTAAAAGGTGTTTTTTTTTAATAATACTCAAGATAGATATTAAATGATAAACATATAGGATGAAACGTCTTATTAAATAACGCATTATGTTATACAAAAAATTAATAGACAAAAGTGGAAAAGGAGATTTTTATTGCGAGCGGAATTCAAACTGCGACCCATGCAGTCCAGGAAAGTGCGCCAGATCGCTAAGCTAACGCATTCACGTAACGATGTCACCCAATGTTCACAGCTTGTTTTCCACTTCACAGTTGTTTTAGATATCTTAATTTAGTCAAACATTATTTCCAGGTGACTTGAACTTACGCTTCACAGCGCATATATTTTCCGACTTGGTTGAGGAAAATGCGGGGGTAGTAAGTGTATCAGTTGATACCAGGGCTACAAAAGACGCGAGAGCTAGAAGTAAATGATTGTAAGACAGAGAGAGCATTATAGAAAAATTATGAATGAAATAGCTATTATTGATTATTTTATACGTTACGCTGTCTAATGTCATTATGTAGGTGTATTATCAACGGAGTATGGAATTCCGTACTCCGTGATATTATCCTACGTCATAAGGACGTACGCGCGCACCGGAGAATGGGCTGCTATTGTCTGTTACCAGGATTGTATCTTACGGCCAGGAGGTATACTATATATTACTTGAAAATCCATTCGTTGTCTTAACTGATGATAATATAATAATATAGTATCTTATGTATGCATGCCAAGTGATTTGTCCATATAGAAAGGAAATGTGCGCATGTGCCGCAGAAGCGGGGCTGGACATCAACCTCCTCGGTCCCAGGCTAATAGCTGGAGATTCGCATAAATAGTTCTCTCATTCATTTACATATGTTATTATTCAGAGGTCCGTATTGATAACGACGCGCGCTATACCATGACTATACCCCTGTGTTGTAGCCTGTATCATTTTATAGAATGTATGCTTGTGTCAGCTCCTGACCTGCGAATACAACGTTGAACTAGGGCTGCAATGAACCAGTCCAGTCTCTATTACTTCAGAGAAGACCCAAGTGATATTCTTGACGTTATGCACCTGCTTCTGTCCGTGTGGTGACGGGCTAATTATACAAGTGTCACCACCCCATTCTTTCCCACGGGTGTCGTATGAGGCGACTAAGGGAAGTAAGCAATTGTCATCTATTGCATGACTGGTGGTAGGGCTGGGTACCAAGTGGGAGTACCTACTCACTTGGTATCGGGCCCGAGCGGGTGGGTACCACCATCTCCCGTGTGACCGGCCATGAAGCACATCGTTGCGTTTTGGCTGTAGCAAGAGATAGCCGTTAATTTCTTTCATTTCATATCGGTGAAATTAATTGGTGAGCAGCGGCTTGACAATACTGTCGGTATAGTCGAGTACATGGGCGACGGTTACCATTTACCATCAGATGGACCGTGGCTCATCTGCCACTACATGCAATAAAAAAAAACACACGAATTAAGTACCAGGTGCTAGGAGGCTTATTACCTTTCAAATGAGAGTTGGATGAGCGGCTTGTATGCACAATGCTATTTGAATACATTGATTTTATCTTATACCTACGTTTGGTCACGTCGTATTTGGTTATTTACTTTTCACTAGCAACTTATTCAAAAAATAATACGCAATAACCTAAAACTCTAGTATTTTGTTCAAGGGTAAGACTACAAATAGTTATACAACCAATAAACGCCACATATTTGTTAGTTAAGTTAACGCTAGTTTAAACTACGTTTATCTCATGACGCGATACTCAGAAACGCATTTTTATCGGAGATTTTTGAGATATCGGACAGATAAACTACTGTTAAATGTACCTCAGAAACCGGGCACAAAACAATATTAAAAAGACATTAATAGTACATTGTTAACCTAGGGATGAAAGCTCGAACTATTGGAGCCCTCGCTACGATCGGGCGCCAAACCCCGTCTCGGCACTAAATAAGTCTTTATCCCGAGGTAAACACTGTGCTTTTCATTACGAATACGAGGAAACTAAAAATAAAAATCATGAATTAGCTAAAGAAAAAATGGGAGACTTTAAAAAAATTAATTTGGAATTGCCTTTTTCCCGCCGATTTTGTTTTTTTTTCTGTGGCCTGTCAGCTATTCAGCCATTATTTTTCATTTTAATCATTGAAAAAATATAAATCTTCCTTATTTTAAAGATATTTAGTTGCACTTTATTAAAATATAGTCATATAAAAAACAAATTCTTTAATAAATACTTAACTTTAAACACAAAGTGAAAAATGTGAAATCGAAAATAACAGTCAGGAGCAGGATTTGAACCTGCATCTTCTGGATACCGTCCAGATGCTTTACCAATTCAGCCATCCTGACAATTGCTCCTGACTGCTAATTTCGATAACACATCATACTTAACGTCTTTGGGTGACGCCTGCGCCATCTGTCGGACGTATTTTCATACATTATACCGACCAGGTAAACTTAATTTTACAATTAAGATTTTACCTAATAACGACGCAAACCCTTTAAATATTTAGATATTTTTATATATATTTTTAGCATTTGACATGCTTAGCACTATACATTAAACACAAAGTGAAAAATGTGAAATCGAAAATAACAGTCAGGAGCAGGATTTGAACCTGCATCTTCTGGATACCGTCCAGATGCTTTACCAATTCAGCCATCCTGACAATTGCTCCTGACTGCTAATTTCGATAACACATCATACTTAACGTCTTTGGGTGACGCCTGCGCCATCTGTCGGACGTATTTTCATACATTATACCGACCGGGTAAACTTAATTTTACAATTAAGATTTTACCTAATAATGACGCAAACCCTTTAAATATTTAGATATTTTTATATATATTTTTAGCATTTGACATGCTTAGCACTATACATTAAACACAAAGTGAAAAATGTGAAATCGAAAATAACAGTCAGGAGCAGGATTTGAACCTGCATCTTCTGGATACCGTCCAGATGCTTTACCAATTCAGCCATCCTGACAATTGCTCCTGACTGCTAATTTCGATAACACATCATACTTAACGTCTTTGGGTGACGCCTGCGCCATCTGTCGGACTTCCGGTTTTCGGGTGAGGTTCAAATCCTGCTCCTGACTGTTATTTTCGATTTCACATTTTTCACTTTGTGTTTAATGTATAGTGCTAAGCATGTCAAATGCTAAAAATATATATAAAAATATCTAAATATTTAAAGGGTTTGCGTCATTATTAGGTAAAATCTTAATTGTAAAATTAAGTTTACCTGGTCGGTATAATGTATGAAAATACGTCCGACAGATGGCGCAGGCGTCACCCAAAGACGTTAAGTATGATGTGTTATCGAAATTAGCAGTCAGGAGCAATTGTCAGGATGGCTGAATTGGTAAAGCATCTGGACGGTATCCAGAAGATGCAGGTTCAAATCCTGCTCCTGACTGTTATTTTCGATTTCACATTTTTCACTTTGTGTTTAATGTATAGTGCTAAGCATGTCAAATGCTAAAAATATATATAAAAATATCTAAATATTTAAAGGGTTTGCGTCATTATTAGGTAAAATCTTAATTGTAAAATTAAGTTTACCTGGTCGGTATAATGTATGAAAATACGTCCGACAGATGGCGCAGGCGTCACCCAAAGACGTTAAATATGATGTGTTATCGAAATTAGCAGTCAGGAGCAATTGTCAGGATGGCTGAATTGGTAAAGCATCTGGACGGTATCCAGAAGATGCAGGTTCAAATCCCGCTCCTGACTGTTATTTTCGATTTCACATTTTTCACTTTGTGTTTAATGTATAGTGCTAAGCATGTCAAATGCTAAAAATATATATAAAAATATCTAAATATTTAAAGGGTTTGCGTCATTATTAGGTAAAATCTTAATTGTAAAATTAAGTTTACCTGGTCGGTATAATGTATGAAAATACGTCCGACAGATGGCGCAGGCGTCACCCAAAGACGTTAAGTATGATGTGTTATCGAAATTAGCAGTCAGGAGCAATTGTCAGGATGGCTGAATTGGTAAAGCATCTGGACGGTATCCAGAAGATGCAGGTTCAAATCCTGCTCCTGACTGTTATTTTCGATTTCACATTTTTCACTTTGTGTTTAATGTATAGTGCTAAGCATGTCAAATGCTAAAAATATATATAAAAATATCTAAATACTTAACTTTGTTATTTCAATTTTACATCGCGCTTTAATTGACTGGCTTTACAGAAAATAGAACTGTTTTTTTTATACATAATAACTCAGCTGTCAGTTGAAAGTAATTCTCCCTAGGGCTGAAAAGTATTACTTTCAACCCGCTCCTCAGGCAACTTCGGGCCTACTTTCAGAGTATGAGTAATGAAAGAGTATTATTTGACTACTCGTATAAATTTCGGCATTATCCCCCATGACAGGACCGCTCGTTGTGGCGTTCTTTTGGGGAGGCCTATGTCCAGCAGTGGACGTTGAAAGGCTGATGGATGGATGGGTGGTATAAATTAAATTTTTAATAATTATTCATTCGGATGTTTCTTTGAATCTGCAGTTATTACTTTTTGGTCAGCCATTTTTACTGTGTTTGCGAAAAATGGAAGTTGTTTAGAAATTGCTTTTTTGTTATCACTTTATCGCACTAAAATGGTAAACTATTAAGCTGAAAACGTTGTTATATATATAAACACTGGAAAATCCAAAACTGCACGCCTCATAATCTTGATTTTTCACAATAAAATTGATTGTTTGATAAGTAACTAATAATGTATTGGTCCTACTAAGTAGTTTTCAATAAATCACATAGATAGCGCTAATTTCAAAAAGTACTAATGTGGGTTTCATGTCTTATACGCCATCTAGCGCTAATTTTAAGAAGTACTTCTATATTGGTCTATAGAAATAGTTCTCATGAAAGGTATAGTGCTGGTTTTATGAGGCGTGCAATAGAGACATTTTAAGTTTGAAAAATTTTTGCCTTATGATAATTTTTGCCATTTTAGTTAAAATTGTCCGTGAGTTGGTAATGTATGTTAAAACCATAACGACCAAAATACTTTACTAATCGAGTCTCTTTTTTTCGTTTACTAATTATTATGATTAGGAATAGAGCCCTATCACTTTTCACGGTCTTATTCGATGCGCTTTAATTGTTATTAAATCAACAAAAAAATAGTGAATATTTACGATCGACGCGACACTAAAATCAGTGCTATCCTTATTTTGTGAGAATTATTTATATTGACCAATGTAGAAGTACTTCTTAAAATTAGCGCTAGATGGCGTATAAGACATGAGAAGGTACTTTTTGAAATTAGCGCTATCTATGTGATTTATTGAAAACTACTTAGTAAGACCAATACATTATTAGTTACTTATCAAATAATCAATTTTATTGTGAAAAATTTAGGGATTGTTATTGTATTAGTGTTATTAACTGATAAATCGAGTGGTAAGATTTGATACCACGTAATTGTATCATTGAGGTACCTATATGTACTACGTAGGTACGTACTAACTCAATGAATTGTATACATACTTTGTATGTATAATACAGACAGACAAAATCCTATTATCTACATAATTGTTGTTTTTGCTTGTTGTTCTAATAAAGACATAAAATTACTTTTATTTAAATATCTGCAATGCACAGATATCGGCTTGTTATATATTTTATTACATATACAGGGTGTTTCACAACCCCTATAACACCAGAACTACATCGTAACCAGTATCAAATAGGGATTACGAAAACCTATTCTTTTCTTTTTTCTTAGAGAAGGAAAAAAAATAATGACAAAAAAAAATATTATGTTTAACTTCTTGACTTCAAAAAACAAGGGATGGAAGTCTCCAAACACCCCCAAGTGGCGTATCGGCGTACAGGGCTTGACGAGCCCTACACGATGGTGTGATAAACCACTAGGGTCTCTATAGAAAAAAGTGAAATTATCTTAATAAAAGTGATGAAATTTTGCCAAAAACTATGTTTTTTCACAGAAACTACGAAATAACTAAAAAACTATATGAGATATTGCTACAAATGTGGTGTTGAAATAAAGGGCTGTTAACAGCGGACAATCTAAGTAAGAAAAAAGTAAGTCTAAAGTAAGAACCACCACCGTGCAAGCAGAATTACCGGTAGTGGATAGGTGCAAATTTCGAAAATTTTAATAAAATTTTTGTATAGAAATATAAAAAAAAAATATATAAAAAGTCAAATTTTTAGGGGTTGTAATTAACCACCCTTGTTTATTTAGTCAAATTTAAGCTAGTTTAGGTCAATAGAACACGAAACAATCGCTATACCAACAAGAAAACCAAAAAATGTTAGATGTTAATTCTTTGTATATGCACCCCCTATGTAAGTTTTGCTACTTATGTGACGTAGGTATATAGTTATTATAAGTCACTATGAAGGTTTTTTTTTTTTTTTTTTTTTACGGTGTTAGGGTGCTGGCAGAAAGGCGAATGCGGTGTCTATAGATTCCTCTATTGATAAGCTACAATGCAAAAATAAAATGAAAAGTGAATGTTGCAACTGTGGGAAGTTATTAATGTGAAACTGCAAAAATATACTAAATTTTCGTTAAAAAATAGACGATCGGCGGGAAAAAACAAGGGATTGAAGTCTCCAAACACCCCCAAATGGGGTATCGGCGTACAGGGCTTGACGAGCCCTACACGATGGTGTGATAAACCACTAGGGTCTCTATAGAAAAAAGTGAAATTATCTTAATAAAAGTGATGAAATTTTGCCAAAAACTATGTTTTTTTCACAGAAACTACGAAATAACTAAAAAACTATTTGAGATATTGCTACAAATGTGGTGTTGAAATAAAGGGCTGTTAACAGCGGACAATCTAAGGTAAGAACCACCAGAATTACCGGTAGTGGATAGGTGCAAATTTCGAAAATTTTAATAAAATTTTTGTATAGAAATATTTATATAAAAAGTCAAATTTTGAGGGGTTGTAATTAACCAGCCTTGTTTATTTAGTCAAATTTAAGCTAGTTTAGGTCAATAGAACACGAAAAAATCGCTATACCAACAAGAAAACCAAAAAATGTTAGATGGTTAGGTTAGTTTAGGTTAGGTTAGGTTAGGTTAGGTTTTTTTTTTTTTTTTTTTTTTTTTTTTTTTTGTTTTATACCGGGTAATTGTTACCCGGCTGCGTATTGTCCACTGACGTGGTCAGAGGCGTTGTTTGCCTTTAATTTTTGCATATCTGTCTGTATTATTTATTTGAATTATATACGATTTATTTATTTATATATATCATTATTTAATATTTTATATATATTTATTTATGTATAATTACTTTATATTTGATATATATTTATGTGGTTTGTTTATATTTAACCTATGTTTAGTATTAAAGCTGAATGCAGTAGTACAGTTTTATATTTGTATGGTCAATTTAATGTTACTTTATTTGGAAGGTGTAAATATATATTTCTGTATGTATATCTATTTATTTATTTTGATGTTTTATCTGGTTTTATTTCTTTGTATTACCTTTATCGCAATATCATTGCAGTATTTTAAAAACTTATTCCTGTATGTATCATCATTCATTAGAGTTGCGATGTTTTCCGGTGTTACACGTTGGCTCATGAGCCACTCCACATCGAACCTTTCCTTCACAAATGACGGACATTCAAATATGATGTGCGGTATTGACTCTTCCTTTTCGGAGTCGCATATACATGATGGGCTCCCCTTACACCGGAATCTGTTCAAGTATTCGGAGAACCCACCATGCCCCGTGAATATCTGAGTAAGTATGTTATTTATTTTTATTTTATTGAGTATTTTATAGCCTTTTATTACGTCTGGAAAGAAAAGCTTTGTAATTTTGCCAGATGAATTGGCCTTGTAGCGCCGGTTCCACACGTCAAGGGTTTCCTTTCGGATTTGTCGCTTTACGTGTGAAACCGGGACCCTGTCGTAATTTGGTCTGCGTTTGAGTTTTAGGGCCGCCTCTTTCGCTAGACTATCCGCCCTTTCATTTCCAGGGAGTCCCGCATGAGCTTTTATCCAGAAAAGTTCAATATTTTTATTTTGGTTCTTAATTGCTCTGATATTTCTACGGGACTCCACTGCCAGGCAATGTAAGGAGTTATGTCCCGTTATTGCTTCTAGCGCGGACCTGGAATCACTGTATATACCGAATGACTGTCTTGTATGGCTCAGTATGTTTCTTGTGGCATAGCATATGGCCAACAGTTCTGCTTGGTAGACCGTGCAATAAGACGACAGCTTTAATTTAAGGCAAGTGGTTTCAGCGCCACCCACCCAAATGGATAGCGCCGCCCCCACACAATAAAATTGATTGTTTGATAAGTAACTAATAATGTATTGGTCCTACTAAGTAGTTTTCAATAAATCACATAGATAGCGCTAATTTCAAAAAGTACTAATGTGGGTTTCATGTCTTATACGCCATCTAGCGCTAATTTTAAGAAGTACTTCTATATTGGTCTATAGAAATAGTTCTCATGAAAGGTATAGTGCTGGTTTTATGAGGCGTGCAATAGAGACATTTTAAGTTTGAAAAATTTTTGCCTCATGATAATTTTTGCCATTTTAGTTAAAATTGTCCGTGAGTTGGTAATGTATGTTAAAACCATAACGACCAAAATACTTTACTAATCGAGTCTCTTTTTTTCGTTTACTAATTATTATGATTAGGAATAGAGCCCTATCACTTTTCACGGTCTTATTCGATGCGCTTTAATTGTTATTAAATCAACAAAAAAATAGTGAATATTTACGATCGACGCGACACTAAAATCAGTGCTATCCTTATTTTGTGAGAATTATTTATATTGACCAATGTAGAAGTACTTCTTAAAATTAGCGCTAGATGGCGTATAAGACATGAGAAGGTACTTTTTGAAATTAGCGCTATCTATGTGATTTATTGAAAACTACTTAGTAAGACCAATACATTATTAGTTACTTATCAAATAATCAATTTTATTGTGAAAAATTTAGGGATTGTTATTGTATTAGTGTTATTAACTGATAAATCGAGTGGTAAGATTTGATACCACGTAATTGTATCATTGAGGTACCTATATGTACTACGTAGGTACGTACTAACTCAATGAATTGTATACATACTTTGTATGTATAATACAGACAGACAAAATCCTATTATCTACATAATTGTTGTTTTTGCTTGTTGTTCTAATAAAGACATAAAATTACTTTTATTTAAATATCTGCAATGCACAGATATCGGCTTGTTATATATTTTATTACATATACAGGGTGTTTCACAACCCCTATAACACCAGAACTACATCGTAACCAGTATCAAATAGGGATTACGAAAACCTATTCTTTTCTTTTTTCTTAGAGAAGGAAAAAAAATAATGACAAAAAAAAATATTATGTTTAACTTCTTGACTTCAAAAAACAAGGGATGGAAGTCTCCAAACACCCCCAAGTGGCGTATCGGCGTACAGGGCTTGACGAGCCCTACACGATGGTGTGATAAACCACTAGGGTCTCTATAGAAAAAAGTGAAATTATCTTAATAAAAGTGATGAAATTTTGCCAAAAACTATGTTTTTTCACAGAAACTACGAAATAACTAAAAAACTATATGAGATATTGCTACAAATGTGGTGTTGAAATAAAGGGCTGTTAACAGCGGACAATCTAAGTAAGAAAAAAGTAAGTCTAAAGTAAGAACCACCACCGTGCAAGCAGAATTACCGGTAGTGGATAGGTGCAAATTTCGAAAATTTTAATAAAATTTTTGTATAGAAATATTAAAAAAAAATATATAAAAAGTCAAATTTTTAGGGGTTGTAATTAACCACCCTTGTTTATTTAGTCAAATTTAAGCTAGTTTAGGTCAATAGAACACGAAACAATCGCTATACCAACAAGAAAACCAAAAAATGTTAGATGTTAATTCTTTGTATATGCACCCCCTATGTAAGTTTTGCTACTTATGTGACGTAGGTATATAGTTATTATAAGTCACTATGAAGGTTTTTTTTTTTTTTTTTTTTTTACGGTGTTAGGGTGCTGGCAGAAAGGCGAATGCGGTGTCTATAGATTCCTCTATTGATAAGCTACAATGCAAAAATAAAATGAAAAGTGAATGTTGCAACTGTGGGAAGTTATTAATGTGAAACTGCAAAAATATACTAAATTTTCGTTAAAAAATAGACGATCGGCGGGAAAAAACAAGGGATTGAAGTCTCCAAACACCCCCAAATGGGGTATCGGCGTACAGGGCTTGACGAGCCCTACACGATGGTGTGATAAACCACTAGGGTCTCTATAGAAAAAAGTGAAATTATCTTAATAAAAGTGATGAAATTTTGCCAAAAACTATGTTTTTTTCACAGAAACTACGAAATAACTAAAAAACTATTTGAGATATTGCTACAAATGTGGTGTTGAAATAAAGGGCTGTTAACAGCGGACAATCTAAGGTAAGAACCACCAGAATTACCGGTAGTGGATAGGTGCAAATTTCGAAAATTTTAATAAAATTTTTGTATAGAAATATTTATATAAAAAGTCAAATTTTGAGGGGTTGTAATTAACCAGCCTTGTTTATTTAGTCAAATTTAAGCTAGTTTAGGTCAATAGAACACGAAAAAATCGCTATACCAACAAGAAAACCAAAAAATGTTAGATGGTTAGGTTAGTTTAGGTTAGGTTAGGTTAGGTTAGGTTTTTTTTTTTTTTTTTTTTTTTTTTTTTTTTTGTTTTATACCGGGTAATTGTTACCCGGCTGCGTATTGTCCACTGACGTGGTCAGAGGCGTTGTTTGCCTTTAATTTTTGCATATCTGTCTGTATTATTTATTTGAATTATATACGATTTATTTATTTATATATATCATTATTTAATATTTTATATATATATTTATTTATGTATAATTACTTTATATTTGATATATATTTATGTGGTTTGTTTATATTTAACCTATGTTTAGTATTAAAGCTGAATGCAGTAGTACAGTTTTATATTTGTATGGTCAATTTAATGTTACTTTATTTGGAAGGTGTAAATATATATTTCTGTATGTATATCTATTTATTTATTTTGATGTTTTATCTGGTTTTATTTCTTTGTATTACCTTTATCGCAATATCATTGCAGTATTTTAAAAACTTATTCCTGTATGTATCATCATTCATTAGAGTTGCGATGTTTTCCGGTGTTACACGTTGGCTCATGAGCCACTCCACATCGAACCTTTCCTTCACAAATGACGGACATTCAAATATGATGTGCGGTATTGACTCTTCCTTTTCGGAGTCGCATATACATGATGGGCTCCCCTTACACCGGAATCTGTTCAAGTATTCGGAGAACCCACCATGCCCCGTGAATATCTGAGTAAGTATGTTATTTATTTTTATTTTATTGAGTATTTTATAGCCTTTTATTACGTCTGGAAAGAAAAGCTTTGTAATTTTGCCAGATGAATTGGCCTTGTAGCGCCGGTTCCACACGTCAAGGGTTTCCTTTCGGATTTGTCGCTTTACGTGTGAAACCGGGACCCTGTCGTAATTTGGTCTGCGTTTGAGTTTTAGGGCCGCCTCTTTCGCTAGACTATCCGCCCTTTCATTTCCAGGGAGTCCCGCATGAGCTTTTATCCAGAAAAGTTCAATATTTTTATTTTGGTTCTTAATTGCTCTGATATTTCTACGGGACTCCACTGCCAGGCAATGTAAGGAGTTATGTCCCGTTATTGCTTCTAGCGCGGACCTGGAATCACTGTATATACCGAATGACTGTCTTGTATGGCTCAGTATGTTTCTTGTGGCATAGCATATGGCCAACAGTTCTGCTTGGTAGACCGTGCAATAAGACGACAGCTTTAATTTAAGGCAAGTGGTTTCAGCGCCACCCACCCAAATGGATAGCGCCGCCCCCACCTCGCCATCAATCTTGCTGCCGACTGTGTATATTTGCACCTGTGGATGGTCGTATATTTGGAATTGCTCCTGGTCTACCAGCCTTTGGAATTGCAGGTGAAGTTGTTCAGCTGGGTGTGGCATGTCAGAATATCGTTCTGCACTCTCCACCTCTCGGTCCCGTAATTCTGGCCAAGATGACCCCCTCTTCACTTCGTAAAGGGCGGCTGCTTCCTGTAGTCTAAGATCGAGGGGAAGTATGCCAGCCAGAACCAGGGCCGAGTCAAGGGAGACAGTCCGGTAAGCTTTGCTTATTTTTTGGGCAAATCCGCGCTGGACGGTATTGAGGTGCTTTTGTACGCATTTTTTTTTTTTTTTTTTTTTTTTTTTATTTGAAGCTTTGGCCCATGTCCCTGCTGCATACAGTATAACAGGTTCGACCGCCGCACAGTATATAGTTTTTATTATTTCCGGTTGGAGACCCCAGCTTGAGCGAGCAGCTGTGGCAAGTTTTTTGTAGATGTTTAGGGCCTTCCTGCAGACGAGTCCAACATGGGTGTTAAATGTGAGTTTCTCGTCCACAGTCAGACCCAGAATTTTTATTTCTTTGACGGTTTTTATTCTGATCCCATCCATGCTCAGGCGCGGGGTGTCATACCTTAATTTATTCGTGATTATCATGGCGTTGGTTTTAAGTGCTGCGAATTTTAGTTTGTTGACTTTTCCCCAAGCCAAAGCATGGGCGAGGGCAGCATTTGCGCTATTTTCTATATCTGAGGCCGAGTCTCCATCGAAGATCAGGACTATGTCATCCGCAAAAGCCTGGGCACGTCCTCCAAACTTGTTAAGTTCAGTTATTAATGGGTCTAACAGCACGTTCCATAGGATCGGCCCACCCACCGAGCCCTGAATGCAGCCTTTGTTTGTGTTTTTCGTATATTCCGATTCGGCGTATCTGATGGTGACCTTTCTCTGGAGAAGATAACTGTCAATTAGTCGTCTAAAATTTATGGGACACTTTTTCTCAGCCAGTCTAATTTTCAGGGTTGGCCACCAAGCACTGTCAAAGGCGCCCTCTATGTCCAGTGAAATGATTGTTATCAGTTTTCTCAACTTCAACTTGCATCTTATATGTTGCATCATGTCATAGAGGGCATCTTCGGTGCTCTTTTGCGGCACAAAACCGTACTGCCGGGTATCTAGTTTTGGTAAGACATGCCATTTTATCCTATTGATCAGCATCTTCTCCAGTGTCTTGCCCATTACAGGCAAAAGTCCTATCGGTCTGTATGATTTCGGATTTGTGTAATCATCTTTGCCCGGCTTTTTAAGGGCTATAACTATGGCCTCTTTCCACATGGTAGGAAAGTGTGTCAGTTCAAGACATTTATTCGCCAGCGATAGGAACATTTCTGGATCATGTTGAATTGCTTGAGTGCATATATCTGCCGTAAGGCCATCGCGTCCAGGTGCCTTTTTGGGGTTGAAACTGTAAGTCGCTGAGTCCAGTTCAAATCTGGTGAATGGTGGGTCATATGTTTCACCGTCTGTATTTTCATTTACTAGACCCGCCTGTTCCCTAATGACTGTGTGTTCCGCGGTATCTTCTTGTGGGTTGTCATCCGGGTAGAACATTTTAGCTAGGAGTTCTGCAGATTTGAGATGATCCAGAGTTTGTCCATTTTCCGATAGAAGTGTGTCATCTTCTCGTTTTGTTACTCTATTGAGAATTCGATAAATTCCTTCCCATGTTCCTTCTTTATTTTGTTTTTGGCAGAATTCTTTCCAGCTCTTTACCTGTTTCTCCTTACACTCACGCTCGTACTGCTCTTTTGACCGCAGGTACTCTGCCACCACCCAAGCTCTTCTAATTGGTGCTGCACAACGAATTCTCCGTCTTTTGGTGTTTGTGTCTCTTCTAAGCTTCTCAAGGTTATCGTCCCACCATGGTACGTTGTATTTGTGGTTTGAATAAGTTTTTGGTATTGTGTCATTTGCAGTTTTAATTATTATATCTGTATATTGTTTTATGTAATTATCTAATTTTGTTGTATTATCTATGTTTTCTATTTCTGTTTTATTAAAGTTTTTGTTTACAATTTGTTGAGACATTTTTTCATGAAATTTATTCCAGTTTGTATGTTTTGTATTAAATTGCCGAGTGGTTCTACTTATGTTTGTACCGGTGGTTCTATTTAATTTTATTGTATACGTTATTAAGTTGTGGTCGGAACTTAAGAAGCCTTCGTTCACCTTCCAGTTATCTACTAGATCTAACAGGTCTGTTGTACATACTGTTATATCCACATGACTCGCAAATATGGTTTGGCCGCGTATCGTATAGAAGGTTGGAGTGGTCCCTTCGTTGAGCACCTGCAGGGAATTTTCTTCTAGCATCCCTGACATGCTTTCACCTCTGCTATCTACAGCCGTGCTTCCCCACCACATGCTTTTCGCGTTTGCGTCTCCTCCCATTAATAATTTACGGGGTCCTAGGTCTTGGTATATGTTGCTAAGTTGTTCCAGGTATTCTTCGATAGGGGTGTCGGGTTCAAAGTAAAAGGAGACTATTGTTATTTCCCAGGCTATTGTTTTGATTTTAACTGTGACTATATTGTTGTTAGTATATTTTTCTATGGGTATTATTGTCAGTGTTGGGTCGAAAACAGCTATTGCTGCTTTGACAGTGCCTTCTCTTCTGTTAGTATTTTGATAAATTCTCACACCCTTGTAGTATTTTAATTCCCCTCGACCCCCCACGTATGGTTCCTGGAGCAAAGCAAACGCCATTCTTCTATTTGATGCTTCCATCATGAGCTCCGTGGTGGCTAGCTCTTTCCGCTGTAGGTTAGCTTGCATGATATTGTGTGCTACGGTTACTCGTGGGTTGCCCTTAACAATACGCTATTACCGACCTCGCCAAGACATCCCACTTTTTTCGTACAGTGCAGTCCTCACTAAACGCATTGTGAGTGTCCTCGGCAAGACCAGCCCTTCTGCAGTTGCAGCATGATGGTGTATCGTTGGCAATCCATTTCGGGCATTCACTCTTTAGGTGATGGCCTTCACAGTGACTACACTGGTCAACCTTTTCGGAGCAATATTTCTTACTGTGTCCATATGATAGGCATCTCGAGCATTGTATCAGCGGAGATTGGTCCATTACCTTAACCCTTTGTAGGTCTATACAAACTGTGCCTTCTTTTATAAGTCTATTCCATAGGGTAGGTGATACAACTAGGACTACATGATTTAGTAGTGAGTTCCTGGCGTTACGGCGAAATTTGACTGCTATCCTATCTTCCTTCTCACTCAATCCCACGAAGAGATGTTTATTCTGAG
This sequence comes from Leucoma salicis, assembly GCA_948253155.1. Taxonomy (NCBI): domain Eukaryota; kingdom Metazoa; phylum Arthropoda; class Insecta; order Lepidoptera; family Erebidae; genus Leucoma; species Leucoma salicis. Next base: position 33,060,559 of record OX411803.1, read on the forward strand.
CTTTGAGGGCATTAAGTATTTCCGCGTCTGTGTGTATTTTTAATACGTCTCGCAGGACTACCATCGGGTCTTTGTTTTTTTTTTTACGTCCTGGACTTTTAATTCTCGTCCAGACCTTTGGAGCTTTTCTTTTATTTTGTTAAGTTCCTCCACACTATGGCAGCCCAGTATGATTTTTCGGTCTTTAGCTTTTCTTATTTTCTCAATTCTAAGTCCGTTTTCTTTGGCGTTGATTACGGTTCGAACTCGCTGAAGGACTTGCTCTCCAGTGTCCTTCTCTTCCAACGATGTTATTGCCACCGAGTGGGTGGTTTCTCGGTGTATAATAGGTTTGGCTGCCATACTAGCATATGATACTTTGCTTTCAACAACGCTTCTTTGCGTCTTTACTAATGTTTCTGAGAGTTTTGCCATTACTATTTTATGTTCCGTAAGTAGTTTTGTGTTTTCTTCAATTTTTTTGAGGAGTGTTTGTTGTGTCTCTATGTTTCTGGCTTGAACATGGTCCTCTATTTCGTGCTCTTGTTGATTTGACTTTTCACCAGCTTTCGCAACAAGTTCTTTTGTTATTTCGTACATTCTGTCTATGGCTTGCACGATACCTAATTTAATTTCGGCTTTGAGATTCCGGGAATTCGATAAATGAATTTTCGCCTTTGCGACGCAAGCTCTCGCTTCTGACATGGTGTCCGAATATTTGGAGCGTTCTTTAAGAGGCGAAACATTGTAAGGGGCGGGTTTAGCTTTCGTCTTAATCGGTGCAGTAGTCGTTGTTAAGTAATCTGTTGTTGGAGGGTTAAGAATCTGAGGACCATCCTGTGCCGGTATCAATGAGGCCGCGCAGGCATCCATGTCCTTGCTGCAGCTAGGCTTTGGGTCGATTATAGGTATGTCGAAAGTAGTATCGAGGAGACCTATGCCTGTATCGGCAATGTCCACTAGCTGTACAAGCGGACGCTTCTTTGTAGGTGTGCGTATTCCAAACATTTTGTCTTAAAATGTATAAATGAGGTAATGGACGGATGAGATGTATGTAAGAATTGTTTTACAATTTATGGCGAAACTATTGGTGTTTGGGTAGGCTGTAAGGGTATATTTGGAACGTATATTATGATCCCTAAGCGAATATGAAATAAAAATTTTTTACTATATATATCTAAATTCTTTGTATTTCTATTGTATTGTTCAAATTTTAGCTGTCGTAGAGAAAAGGATGGGTTGGGCGGCTCGAATTTTAAAAATTGAGTGATCAGAAAGGGCACAAATGGGGTATCGGCGTGTAGGGCTTGATGAGCACTACACGATAGGTGAAGAAACCGGAAGGGTCTCTATACAAAAAAGTGAAGTTAAGCTGCAAAAACTGATAAAAATGTTCTAGGAACGACTTTTTGTGGTACAAACTGTGCTATATTTCAGAAACCTGAGGGATTATCTGCGTGAAAGTAGTATCGATAGAAAGGGCTGTAAAGGACGAACAAACGAAGACCTCAATCACCAACGTGGACCGAGGATAGCAGACAGGATGGTAAGTATAAAGTTGCAATTTGGTATTTTTCAGCAAAAATTTAACGTTTTTAGTTATATATTGCGTTATTATACACAAACCTGAAGGGTATACTACAATTATTTACTATTTGATGAAAGACTATTAGACGAGGAACAATTTAAGACCTCAACCACCAACGTGGACTGAGGATAAGCAACAGAAGGTAAGTGTTAAGGTGAATATTTTAAATGTGAGCTAACGAAAATGTACTAAGTTGATATCTAAGAAAAAATTTTCAAAATTTCAGGGCTCTGAAGGAACCACTGACGTATAGTATGCTATGGATAATTACAAGAAACTAAAGGCAGCAAAAAACAGACTGAAAATCGCACTAAAAACCTAAAAATTTCGATGGTTAGGTTAGGTTAGGTTGGGTTAGGTTGGGGTGCTAATTTGTCCGGTTTACCTCCTAGTGGTGCACCCCGGGCAACGTCGGCAGTCGCCGGCGGCTAAAATTCCGGACAGGACGGGTCTCCGCGTGTCCCTCTGACTCAGCAGAGGGCACGGCGGATAGACCAGGCGTCGGAGTCGGTGGGGCCAGACTGGCTCACCGGGCTCTGGAGAGGGGGGACAGTGGGGCCACAGCGGCCCCCCCCGTCCCAAATCGTAAACCTGAGCGCGTGTCTGTGGTTACGTCTCGCGGGCATACAGGAACGAGGGTCTTGGCTTAATCGCCCGGACCGCGAGGAAGACAACCTCTATAAAAAATTACCCCGAATCTCAAGTTCTGGCGCGCGGCGAGGAGATGCATGGCTGATGGGTAGTTCAGTCTCGAGCGCGGCCCCAGCCAGGGTACCTGCGGACCCCCTGTGTTGGGTTACAAATGTACGCTTACCCGGGTATTGGGAGCTCTGCCCGGGTGGACCTCTTTTCTCCCACACTCGTGGGAATCGTATGGATACTGAAAATTTAAAAATATCTTTGACGGAGTCGGGTAATACACCTGACGCCTCAGCCGAAAGGGGTCCGGCTGTAAATACGGCCCCCACAACATCAGCAACACCATTGGTCGCGTCACAACCACCATTGCGTGACGCTAAGGGGAAGTTTCGGTCCCGCAAGGGACGTGGAAAGAAAAAGGAGGGAGCTTCGGCGACGGACAGCTCGGCAGCTAATTCGGCTTCTGATATGTCCGCCGCTGAGGAAGGTGATTGTGCCCTTAGGGCAAATACCAGAAGAGCGGGCAGCTCAACATCTTTGGCTGCTGCGGACGGGTGTGCGGGGCAGATGGAGGTAGATCACCCATCTCGCAAACGCACCATGTCCCAGGGTGGCGGGGTGCCGGAATCGGAGAGCTGCTCTGTCGAGATGCCTCCCCCGAAAGCGCAGTACAGCGCTAGGGGTCGAGGAATCAGTCGACTAGTGGCACCTCCACTACGTGCCCTGTCTGCCAACAGGGCAGAGGCCTTAGGCCTAAAAAGACTGGAAGCGGAGCAGAATGCCGAGGAACGCTTGGCGCTTCTCGCGGAAAAGCTCCGCCTACCAGATGAGGGCCATATAGGGATGGCCCAAGTAGAAGAGAGGGCTCTGAATAGCGTAGCTATTGTGGAGACAGTGGCCGCAGGATCGCGGAACCTAAAAGGGAATTTTGTGCGCAGCCTCAAAGATGCTGCGCACGAACTTACACTGTCGGTTCGGCGCATGGCTGAACAAAATAAGCGCCTCGAGGCGCAAAACGCTCGTCTTGAGGCGCAAAATCAGCGCCTCGACGAGGCTAACCGCTGTCTCGAGGCGCGGATGGCGGAGTTAGAGCAGGGACAGGCTGGATTGCGGGTTGAGCTTGGGCTCCCTGCGGTCGCCTCAACTCCGACTGCCGCCCAGTCAGGCGCTGAACCGGAAGTAGAGGATGAAGCGTTCCGCGCGATCATTGACCGCATTGCTGCGGTCTTTGGTCCGCGGATAGACGCTCTGGCAGCGAGACTGCCTCCGGAACCGCGCATGCGGCCGCCGCTAGCAGCCGATAAAAGAGATGGCGCAACGCCCCCGGCACCGGCACCCCTGCCATGCCAGGGGGGCCTTGTGTCTTTCGCTGCGGTGGCGGCAAAGCCAACAGTACCAGGAGCACCGACTTCTGCAGGCCAGAAAAAACGGGACAAGAAAAAAGGCAAGGCGGGACAAGCCTCGAGGGGTCAGCCCCGAGAGGAGTTCCCACCTTTAACAGGCGCCGCTGCGCCTTCGCGCGCTTCTGTGCCGCGACAGGCTGCCGCACCCTCGCGGGCTGCGGTGGTCACACCCCGGGCTTCTGCCCCCGGGCCTACCACTGCTACGTCCTCAGTCGGGGACTGGCAGGTGGTGGAGCCCCGGCGATCCCGGGCTAAGCGTCGTGGGGTTGCCGCGGAGCGTGAGGCGGCGCCAGTATCTCAGAGGGGGGAGGCCCCGAAGGCGCCGCAAAACAAGCGGAAGAGGTCGCGCAAACTCAAGGTGCCGAAGACAGCAGCGGTTGTCATCACGCTGCTGCCTGAGGCCAAGGAAAAGGGCCTGACGTACGAGGCCGTCTTGAAGCGTGCCCGGCGGGAGATAAACGTCTCCGATCTCGGGGACGTCTCCGCTCGCTCCCGCCAAGCCCGGACAGGTGCTCGGATTTTCGAGTACCTGGGGCCAGAGGGCGCCAAGACGGCCGACGCGATGGCCGCGAGGCTGCTGGGCCTGTTCCCAGCTGAGAGTGGTGTCCGGGTCGCCAGACCCGTGAAGTGCGCCGAACTGCGCATTTCCGGGCTGGACGATTCCGTGACGGCGGAAGAGATCCGGGAGGCAATCGCCTCGAAAACCGGGTCTCCCAGCAGCGCCGTCCGGGTGGGCACCATTCGCCCAGGTCCAGGTGGTGTGGGTGCCGTCTGGGCTTCGTGCCCTGTCGCGGCGGCCAAGGATTTGGTCGCCACCGGTAGACTTCTGGTGGGCTGGAGCGCCGCGCGGGTAACCGCGTTGGAGCCCCGGCCTGCCAGGTGCTACAAATGCATGGCGGTCGGTCACACCCGGCCGCTGTGCACCAACTGCTTTGACTGCAGTGGTCTTTGCTTCCGCTGCGGTCAGGCAGGGCACCAGGCGGCGACCTGTACTGCCACCCCACACTGCCCCGCATGTGCGGCGGGCAACCGCCCCGCCAACCACTGCATGGGGCGGGTGGGGTGCAGGCCTCCGGCCAAGTCAGGCCCTAAGAGGGGGGTGGGCAGCCAATCGGCCCCGGCTGCCCAACCCAGCGCGGCTGGACCGCCGCGGCGCATGGAGGAGGATATCGTGGTCTAGTTTATGGAGCACGACTCTATCCTCCTCCAAGGGAATCTCGGCCGCTCCGCCAGGGCGCAGGATCTCTTCCTGCAATCCATGGCGGAGCGGTCGATCGGTGTTGCCGTAGCCGCGGAGCCCTACATAGTCCCCGATCGCCCCAATTGGGCGGGTAGCGGGGATGGCTCCGTGGCGGTCGTCGGGTCGGCGGCGCCGCATTCCCCGCCCTTGTCAGTCAAGGACAAGGGCACGGGATATGTGGCAGCTGAATGGGGAGGGGTCACGCTGTATGGCGTGTACTTCTCCCCCAATCGTAGTCTGGCGGCTTTCGAGGTCTTCCTGCACAGCCTGGAGACCTCGATACGGCGTATGGCACCGAGCCCTGTGCTGGTGCTGGGGGACTTCAACGCCAAATCAACGGCGTGGGGGTCCCCCAGGACGGACGCCCGAGGTGCGGCGGTCCAAGAGTGGGCGGAAGCGGCGGACCTCGTGTTGCTAAACCGAGGGTCCGCCCTAACGTGCGTGCGGCGCGGGGGCGGGTCGATAGTGGACCTTTCGTTCGCTAGCCCCGGTGTCGCCGCACGTGTAAGGAGCTGGCGAGTCCTGGAGGAGGTCGAGACCCTATCTGACCACAGATACATTCAGATAGAGGTCTCCCGGACCCTTCAGGGCGCCAGCAGGGGTCACGCGGCGGACAGAACTCCCGCTTTTCCGCGATGGGCTGTGGGTAGGCTCGACCGGGAGCTGCTGGTGGAGGCGGCCATTTTTCAATCTTGGCTGCCTCCCCCCCTGACGGAAGACGTGGGCGCCGAGGCTGGCCGCATTCGCGGCATGCTTACGCAGATCTGCGATGCGGCCATGCCCCGCGTGCGGCGCCCGCCCCGACGGAAGGGGGTCTACTGGTGGTCCCCGGAGCTGGCGGACCTCCGTGCGGCCTGTATTCGTGCCCGGAGGTCCTACACCCGCAGCCGACGTCGCCGAATCCGCGATGAAGAGCGGGAGGGCCGGCTGTATGCGGCGTACAACAGTGCGCGCGCCGCGTTTAAGCTGGCCATCTGTCGCGCCAAAGAAGCGAAAAGGCAGGAGATGCTGGAGGGTCTCGAGCGTGACCCCTGGGGACGCCCGTACCGCGCGGCGCTCAACAAGCTCCGCGCCCAGGGCCCCCCCCTTACGGAGACCCTCCAGCCGGGCTTCCTCTCTGAGGTGGTTGAGGGACTATTCCCTTCACGGGCGGTGCACACGCCCCCGGTCATGGCTCCGCCAGATGACGACCGGGAGGCCGACGACGGGGAGGTACCGCCCGTGACGACGACGGAAATGGGGGCGGCGGCAGCGCGTATGCGGAGAAGCGCCGCCCCCGGGCCGGACGGGGTTCCCGCCCGAGTGCTGGCCCTGGTCCTCGACCACCTAGAGCCCCGCCTCAGGGGACTGTTCGACGCTTGCCTGGTGTCCGGACGGTTCCCTGACTGCTGGAAGGAGGGGAAGCTCGTGCTCCTGCCGAAGCCGGGACGGTCTCCGAATACAGTCGCGGCCTTCAGGCCCATCGTGTTGCTGGACGAGGCGGGCAAACTTCTCGAGCGGGTAGTCGCTGCCCGCATCGTCCGGCACCTAGGTGCGGTCGGCCCCGACCTGTCCGATGCCCAGTTCGGATTTCGGACGGGTCGGTCTACGGTCGACGCCATCCTGCGCTTGAAGGCCGCGGCTGCGGAGGCCGTCACCTCGAGGGAAGTGCTGTTGGCGGTGTCGCTCGACATCGCCAACGCCTTCAATAGTCTGCCATTCGGCTGCATCAAGGAGGCACTCCGGTACCATGGAGTGCCCCTCTACCTAAGGCGGCTGGTGGCGGACTACCTCGACGGCCGCAGCGTCCTCTTCGTGGACCGGGAAGGGGACGTTGTAAGGAGGGCTATGTCGTGCGGCGTCCCGCAGGGTTCGGTTCTAGGGCCGCTCCTGTGGGACGTCGGCTACGACTGGGTCCTCCGTGGCCGGCTCCCCCCCGGGCTGGGCGTAATTTGCTACGCAGACGATACGCTCGTCACAGCCCGGGGCGGGACCCTCGAGGAGGCGGCAACGCTGGCCACCTCAGGAACCGCGGAGGTGGTCAGGCGGGTCGAGGCGCTGGGGCTTAGGGTGGCCCTTGAAAAGTCGGAGGCCCTACTCTTCCATGGGCCCCGACGCGGCCCACCCGCCGGCGCCTCGATAACGGTCAACGGTGTGGGCTTTCCAATCCAGGCCCACATCAAGTACCTGGGCCTGGTATTGGATGGACGGTGGCACTTTGACGAGCACTTCCGCCGTCTTGCGCCAAAGCTCGTCGGCACGGCGTCCGCCCTCGGGCGACTGATGCCGAATTTGGGCGGACCGAGTCTCGCGTGTCGACGACTCTACGCGGGGGTAGTACGGTCAATGGCACTGTACGGCGCGCCCGTGTGGGCGGAGTCCCTGGCCGCTCGCAATAGGGCCCTTCTGTGGCGTCCACAGAGGGTCGTAGCGGTCAGGGCAATACGCGGGTACCGCACGGTCTCGTGCGAAGCAGCCTGCGCGTTGGCCGGAACCCCCCCTTGGGATCTGGAGGCGGAAGTGCTCGCCGACGTTTATCGGCGGGCGTCGACGGCGCGGGCGGGGGGCAGCAGCCCCTCGCCAAGCGCAATCTCTGCGTGGCGGGAAGATGCCCGCCGCGCCACCGTCCTAAAGTGGAGGTCTCGGCTGGAGACGCCCCGGGCTGGTCTCTGGACCGTGGGGGCGCTCCGGCCGATCTTGGAAGAATGGGCAGGGCGGCAGCACGGGGTCCTCACCTTCCGGTTGGTGCAGGTTTTGTCGGGGCACGGTTGCTTCGGCAAATACCTGCACACGATCGCTAGGAGGGAGACGACCCCAGGCTGTCACCACTGCGACTGCGGCGAGGACTCGGCGCAGCACACGCTCGAGTCGTGCCCGGCCTGGGATGTGCAGCGCCGGGAACTCGCTGCAGTCATAGGCGTGGACCTGTCGCTGCCGGCCGTTGCGCGAGCGATGGTTGGCAGTGACAGGGCCTGGACCGCGGTCGCCGCCTTCTGCGAGGCTGTCATCTCGCGGAAGGAGGCGGCGGAGAGGGCCCGGGAGGAATCCTCCTTCGCGGACCCGATTCGCCGCCGGCGCGCGGGGCGGCGTGCGCGCGCTTACCTGCGCCTGATGCCGCCCTAGCCGAGGCTGCGGACGGTGGGGTCGGGGAGTACCCTGCCGTCCGCGGAAGCCTACCGCGAAGGTGTGACGCCCAAGTGCGCGGGGCGTCGCACAAGAGAGGGTGCCCGAAGGGGCTGCCGCCTGCGGATCGCGGAGAAACGACGCGGTTCCCGTGATCCGCCGTAGCAAGGGCGGGTGAGGGCGCACGGTGGGTTTTTAGTGGGTGAGAGCCCCACACTACCCCGTTGTCTCCCCGGGCAGCGGGGTGTGCGGTAGGACATTTTTGCCCACCTAAAATAAAAAAAAAAAAAAAAAAAAAGGTTGGGTTAGGTTAGGTTAGGTTAGGTCACCTGGTGTTGCCGTAGTCGCGGAGCCCTATATAGTCCCCGATCGCCCCAATTGGGCGGGTAGCGGGGATGGCTCCGTGGCGGTCGTCGGGTCGGCGGCGCCGCATTCCCCGCCCTTGTCAGTCAAAGACAAGGGCACGGGATATGTGGCGGCTGAATGGGGAGGGGTCACGCTGTATGGCGTGTACTTCTCCCCCAATCGTAGTCTGGCGGCTTTCGAGGTCTTCCTGCACAGCCTGGAGACCTCGATACGGCGTATGGCACCGAGCCCTGTGCTGGTGCTGGGGGACTTCAACGCCAAATCAACGGCGTGGGGGTCCCCCAGGACGGACGCCCGAGGTGCGGCGGTCCAAGAGTGGGCGGAAGCGGCGGACCTCGTGTTGCTAAACCGAGGGTCCGCCCTAACGTGCGTGCGGCGCGGGGGCGGGTCGATAGTGGACCTTTCGTTCGCTAGCCCCGGTGTCGCCGCACGTGTAAGGAGCTGGCGAGTCCTGGAGGAGGTCGAGACCCTATCTGACCACAGATACATTCAGATAGAGGTCTCCCGAACCCTTCAGGTCGCCAGCAGGGGTCACGTGGCGGACAGAACTCCCGCTTTTCCGCGTTGGGCTGTGGGTAGGCTCGACCGGGAGCTGCTGGTGGAGGCGGCCATCTTTCAATCTTGGCTGCCTCCACCCCTGACGGAAGACGTGGGCGCCGAGGCTGGCCGCATACGCGGCATGCTTACGCAGATCTGCGATGCGGCTATGCCCCGCGTGCGGCGCCCGCCCCGACGTAAGGGGGTCTACTGGTGGTCCCCGGAGCTGGCGGACCTCCGTGCGGCCTGTATTCGTGCCCGGAGGTCCTACACCCGCAGCCGCCGTCGCCGAATCCGCGACGAAGAGCGGGAGGGCCGGCTGTATGCGGCGTACAGCAGTGCGCGCGCCGCGTTAAAGCTGGCCATCTGTCGCGCCAAAGACGCGAAAAGGCAGGAGATGCTGGAGGGTCTCGAGCGTGACCCCTGGGGACGCCCGTACCGCGCGGCGCTCAACAAGCTCCGCGCCCAGGGCCCCCCCCTTACGGAGACCCTCCAGCCGGGCTTCCTCTCTGAGGTGGTTGAGGGACTATTCCCTTCACGGGCGGTGCACACGCCCCCGGTCATGGCTCCGCCAGATGACGACCGGGAGGCCGACGACGGGGAGGTACCGCCCGTGACGATGACGGAAATGGGGGCGGCGGCAGCGCGTATGCGGAGAAGCGCCGCCCCCGGGCCGGACGGGATTCCCGCTCGAGTGCTGGCCCTGGTCCTCGACCACCTAGAGCCCCGCCTCAGGGGACTGTTCGACGCTTGCCTGGTGTCCGGACGGTTCCCTGACTGCTGGAAGGAGGGGAAGCTCGTGCTCCTGCCGAAGCCGGGACGGTCTCCGAATACAGTCGCGGCCTTCAGGCCTATCGTGTTGCTGGACGAGGCGGGCAAACTGCTCGAGCGGGTAGTCGCTGCCCGCATCGTCCGGCACCTAGGTGCGGTCGGCCCCGACCTGTCCGATGCCCAGTTCGGATTTCGGGCGGGTCGGTCTACGGTCGACGCCATCCTGCGCTTGAAGGCCGCGGCTGCGGAGGCCGTCACCTCGAGGGAAGTGCTGTTGGCGGTGTCGCTCGACATTGCCAACGCCTTCAATAGTCTGCCATTCGGCTGCATCAAGGAGGCACTCCGGTACCATGGAGTGCCCCTCTACCTAAGGCGGCTGGTGGCGGACTACCTCGACGGCCGCAACGTCCTCTTCGTGGACCGGGAAGGGGACGTTGTAAGGAGGGCTATGTCGTGCGGCGTCCCGCAGGGTTCGGTTCTAGGGCCGCTCCTGTGGGACATCGGCTACGACTGGGTCCTCCGTGGCCGGCTCCCCCCCGGGCTGGGCGTAATTTGCTACGCAGACGATACGCTCGTCACAGCCCGGGGCGGGACCCTCGAGGAGGCGGCAACGCTGGCCACCTCAGGAACCGCGGAGGTGGTCAGGCGGATCGAGGCGCTGGGGCTTAGGGTGGCCCTTGAAAAGTCGGAGGCCCTACTGTTCCATGGGCCCCGACGCGGCCCACCCGCCGGCGCCTCGATAACGGTCAACGGTGTGGGCTTTCCAATCCAGGCCCACATCAAGTACCTGGGCCTGGTATTGGATGGACGGTGGCACTTTGACGAGCACTTCCGCCGTCTTGCGCCAAAGCTAGTCGGCACGGCGTCCGCCCTCGGGCGACTGATGCCGAATTTGGGCGGACCGAGTCTCGCGTGTCGACGACTCTACGCGGGGGTAGTACGGTCAATGGCACTGTACGGCGCGCCCGTGTGGGCGGAGTCCCTGGCCGCTCGCAATAGGGCCCTTCTGTGGCGTCCACAGAGGGTCGTAGCGGTCAGGGCAATACGCGGGTACCGCACGGTCTCGTGCGATGCAGCCTGCGCGTTGGCCGGAACCCCCCCTTGGGATCTGGAGGCGGAAGTGCTCGCCGACGTTTATCGGCGGGCGTCGACGGCGCGGGCGGGGGGCAGCCGCCCCTCGCCAAGCGCAATCTCTGCGTGGCGGGAAGATGCCCGCCGCGCCACCGTCCTAAAGTGGAGGTCTCGGCTGGAGACGCCCCGGGCTGGTCTCTGGACCGTGGGGGCGCTCCGGCCAATCTTGGAAGAATGGGCAGGGCGGCAGCACGGGGTCCTCACCTTCCGGTTGGTGCAGGTTTTGTCGGGGCACGGTTGCTTCGGCAAATACCTGCACACGATCGCTAGGAGGGAGACGACCCCAGGCTGTCACCACTGCGACTGCGGCGAGGACTCGGCGCAGCACACGCTCGAGTCGTGCCCGGCCTGGGATGTGCAGCGCCGGGAACTCGCTGCAGTCATAGGCGTGGACCTGTCGCTGCCGGCCGTTGCGCGAGCGATGGTTGGCAGTGACAGGGCCTGGACCGCGGTCGCCGCCTTCTGCGAGGCTGTCATCTCGCGGAAGGAGGCGGCGGAGAGGGCCCGGGAGGAATCCTCCTTCGCGGACCCTATTCGCCGCCGGCGCGCGGGGCGGCGTGCGCGCGCTTACCTGCGCCTGATGCCGCCCTAGCCGAGGCTGCGGACGGTGGGGTCGGGGAGTACCCTGCCGTCCGCGGAAGCCTACCGCGAAGGTGTGACGCCCAAGTGCGCGGGGCGTCGCACAAGAGAGGGTGCCCGAATGGGCTGCCGCCTGCGGATCGCGGAGAAACGACGCGGTTCCCGTGATCCGCCGTAGCAAGGGCGGGTGAGGGCGCACGGTGGGTTTTTAGTGGGTGAGAGCCCCACACTACCCCGTTGTCTCCCCGGGCAGCGGGGTGTGCGGTAGGACATTTTTGCCCACCTAAAATAAAAAAAAAAAAAAAAAAAAAGGTTAGGTCACCTGCCTAACCTAACCTAACCTGCTCGAGCGGGTAGTCGCTGCCCGCATCGTCCGGCACCTAAGTGCGGTCGGCCCCGACCTGTCCGATGCCCAGTTCGGATTTCGGGCGGGTCGGTCTACGGTCGACGCCATCCTGCGCTTGAAGGCCGCGGCTGCGGAGGCCGTCACCTCGAGGGAAGTGCTGTTGGCGGTGTCGCTCGACATCGCCAACGCCTTCAATAGTCTGCCATTCGGCTGCATCAAGGAGGCACTCCGGTACCATGGAGTGCCCCTCTACCTAAGGCGGCTGGTGGCGGACTACCTCGACGGCCGCAGCGTCCTCTTCGTGGACCGGGAAGGGGACGTTGTAAGGAGGGCTATGTCGTGCGGCGTCCCGCAGGGTTCGGTTCTAGGGCCGCTCCTGTGGGACATCGGCTACGACTGGGTCCTCCGTGGCCGGCTCCCCCCCGGGCTGGGCGTAATTTGCTACGCAGACGATACGCTCGTCACAGCCCGGGGCGGGACCCTCGAGGAGGCGGCAACGCTGGCCACCTCAGGAACCGCGGAGGTGGTCAGGCGGATCGAGGCGCTGGGGCTTAGGGTGGCCCTTGAAAAGTCGGAGGCCCTACTCTTCCATGGGCCCCGACGCGGCCCACCCGCCGGCGCCTCGATAACGGTCAACGGTGTGGGCTTTCCAATCCAGGCCCACATCAAATATCTGGGCTTGGTATTGGATGGACGGTGGCACTTTGACGAGCACTTCCGCCGTCTTGCGCCAAAGCTCGTCGGCACGGCGTCCGCCCTCGGGCGGCTGATGCCGAATTTGGGCGGACCGAGTCTCGCGTGTCGACGACTCTACGCGGGGGTAGTACGGTCAATGGCACTGTACGGCGCGCCCGTGTGGGCGGAGTCCCTGGCCGCTCGCAATAGGGCCCTTCTGTGGCGTCCACAGAGGGTCGTAGCGGTCAGGGCAATACGCGGGTACCGCACGGTCTCGTGCGATGCAGCCTGCGCGTTGGCCGGAACCCCCCCGTGGGATCTGGAGGCGGAAGTGCTCGCCGACGTTTATCGGCGGGCGTCGACGGCGCGGGCGGGGGGCAGCCGCCCCTCGCCAAGCGCAATCTCAGCGTGGCGGGAAGATGCCCGCCGCGCCACCGTCCTAAAGTGGAGGTCTCGGCTGGAGACGCCCCGGGCTGGTCTCTGGACCGTTGGGGCGCTCCAGCCGATATTGGAAGAATGGGCAGGGCGGCAGCACGGGGTCCTCACCTTCCGGTTGGTGCAGGTTTTGTCGGGGCACGGTTGCTTCGGCAAATACCTGCACACGATCGCTAGGAGGGAGACGACCCCAGGCTGTCACCACTGCGACTGCGGCGAGGACTCGGCGCAGCACACGCTCGAGTCGTGCCCGGCCTGGGATGTGCAGCGCCGGGAACTCGCTGCAGTCATAGGCGTGGACCTGTCGCTGCCGGCCGTTGCGCGAGCGATGGTTGGCAGTGACAGGGCCTGGACCGCGGTCGCCGCCTTCTGCGAGGCTGTCATCTCGCGGAAGGAGGCGGCGGAGAGGGCCCGGGAGGAATCCTCCTTCGCGGACCCGATTCGCCGCCGGCGCGCGGGGCGGCGTGCGCGCGCTTACCTGCGCCTGATGCCGCCCTAGCCGAGGCTGCGGACGGTGGGGTCGGGGAGTACCCTGCCGTCCGCGGAAGCCTACCGCGAAGGTGTGACGCCCAAGTGCGCGGGGCGTCGCACAAGAGAGGGTGCCCGAAGGGGCTGCCGCCTGCGGATCGCGGAGAAACGACGCGGTTCCCGTGATCCGCCGTAGCAAGGGCGGGTGAGGGCGCACGGTGGGTTTTTAGTGGGTGAGAGCCCCACACTACCCCGTTGTCTCCCCGGGCAGCGGGGTGTGCGGTAGGACATTTTTGCCCACCTAAAATAAAAAAAAAAAAAAAAATAAAAAAAAAAAGGTCACCTGCGCCTGATGCCGCCCTAGCCGAGGCTGCGGATGGTGGGGTCGGGGAGTACCCTGCCGTCCGCGGAAGCCTACCGCGAAGGTGTGACGCCCAAGTGCGCGGTTAGGTTAGGTTAGGTTAGGTTAGGTTGGGGTGCTAATTTGTCCGGTTTACCTCCTAGTGGTGCACCCCGGGCAACGTCGGCAGTCGCCGGCGGCTAAAATTCCGGACAGGACGGGTCTCCGCGTGTCCCTCTGACTCAGCAGAGGGCACAGCGGATAGACCAGGCGTCGGAGTCGGTGGGGCCAGAATGGCTCACCGGGCTCTGGAGAGGGGGGACAGTGGGGCCACAGCGGCCCCCTCCATCCCAAATCGTAAACCTGAGCGCGTGTCTGTGGTTACGTCTCGCGGGCATACAGGAACGAGGGTCTTGTCTTGTCTTGTCTTGTCACTCCACGAGCTCGAGGGTCTCCTTGACGAGGTAGGGATCTTGGTGAGCAGGAGCCGCCCTCGTCCCGTTCTCGTCGCCGGGGACCTCAACGCCAAGTCTGCGGCGTGGGGGTCTTCGGTGACGGACGCTCGGGGGAGAGCGGTTACCGAGTGGCTCACTGAGATTGGATTGTGCGTCCTCAACCGTGGTACCGAGCAGACGTGCGTGCGGCGATGGGGTGGCTCGGTCATCGACGTGACGTTTTCTACTCCTGAGCTTGCTCAGCGAGTCAGAGACTGGGAGGTGACTGATGACGAGACGCTCTCTGACCACCGATATATTCGGTTTAGCGTTTCGTTGTCGCGATCAGATCCGATTGTCCAATCAACATCTGCGACCGGTCCGCGGTGGGCCTTGAAGCGAATGAACGTTGAGCTGCTGCAAGAGGCGGCTCTCGTTCAGGCGTGGAACGCTCCACCGGCGGAACCGGTAGATCTGGACGTGGAAGCCGACGGTCTGTGCGGGGCTATGGCTCGCGTTTGTAACGCGGCCATGCCTCGTGTGGGTACGCCGCCGACTAAGCGCCAGGTCTACTGGTGGTCGGACGAGATCGCTGAGCTGCGCCGTCGTTGCATAGCAGAGCGTCGACGGTATCAACGGTACCGGAGGAGAAGACGTCAGGAGCCCGAAGAGCTCGACTCCTTGTACGGCACATATAGGGGGGCGTCCAAAGCGCTCCGCGCAGCCATACGCGAGGCAAAGACGCGGTCGTGGCAGCAGCTGCTGGAGACATTGGACCTCGATCCGTGGGGGCGGCCGTACAGGTTGGTGAGGCAAAAGCTTCGCCCCTGGGCTCCTCCAGTCACCAGCACTCTGCAGCCCGTGATCCTACAGAGAGTGGTCGAGGGACTGTTCCCCGGTGCCCCGGGGACGGACTTTGTCCCTCCCACCATGGGGGTCTCGCGGGTGCGTGGCAGTGTCGAGGATGATTCCCCACCAGCCATCGTAGCCAACGAACTGGCGGTGGCTGTTGCTAAAATGAGGTCAAGGAACACGGCGCCGGGGCCAGACGGCATTCCCGGTCGGGCGTGGGCCCTTGCACAGGAAGCCCTCGGATGCCGTCTGACGGACCTGTTCGACCGCTGTCTGCGGGAGGGCAGGTTCCCCAGGCGGTGGAAGAGAGGCAGACTCGTGCTACTGCGCAAGGAGGGGCGTCCGGCGGACGAGCCGGTGGGATATCGCCCGATTGTGCTCCTCGACGAGGCGGGGAAGCTCTTTGAGCGTGTTCTCGCCGCTCGCATCGTTGGGCATCTGGAGGGGCCTGGCCCGGACTTGGCCGACAGGCAGTACGGGTTCCGTAGGGGTCGGTCGACGATGCACGCCATCTCGTGCCTTCGCGACTTGTCGGAGGCGGCGTGTGCCGGGGGAGGCGTCATGGTGGCGGTATCCTTGGACATTGCCAACGCCTTCAACTCTTTGCCGTGGATCACGATTTTGGAGGGATTGAGGTACCATGGTGTGCCTCGGTACCTCCGACGTCTGATCGGGGACTACCTCTCGGATAGGGAGGTAGTCTACCCCACGGCGGAGGGAGATCGGCGTAGTGCTGTAACCCGGGGCGTTCCGCAGGGGTCCGTTTTAGGACCTCTGTTATGGAACGTGGGGTACGATTGGGTCCTCCGGTGCGCGAACCTTCGTGGCGTTGACGTGGTTTGCTACGCTGACGACACGTTGGTGACTGCACGGGGGAACAATTACAGGGAGGCCGCGATACTTGTGACGGCCGGGGTGGCGGTCATCGTCGACCGGATCAGATCGCTGGGCCTGAGCGTGGCATTGCACAAGTCCGAGGCCATTTGTTTCCATGGTCCTCGGAAGGCGCCGCCCTCAGGCTCAGAAATCGTTGTGGGGGGTACCTCCATTGCTGTTGGGTCGACTCTGAAATACCTCGGTGTCGTGCTTGACAGTAGGTGGGGGTATGGTGCTCATATGAGGCAGTTGTCTCCGAAGCTCACAAGGGCTGCGGGGGCATTATCTAGGCTGCTGCCTAATATTGGAGGAGGGAATGGGAGCTGTCGCCGCCTTTACATGGCGGTGGTGCGCTCAATGGCCCTTTATGGGGCCCCTATATGGGCGGGTTGTTTAAAACCTCTGGAGACTGCCATTCTCCGGCAGGCTCAGAGGGTGATGGCAGTGAGAGTGTGCAGGGGGTATCGCACACTCTCACACGAGGTAGCCTGTGCTCTCGCCGGTTCTCTGCCTTGGGACCTAGAGGCAGAAGTCCTGTCCTCGATCTTCTGGCGGAAGGAGCGAGCGAAGGTGCGAGGGGAACTTCCGCCTGCAGCGGAAGTAGTTCGTTGGCGGGATGAGGGGAGGTCGCTTGCCCTGGAGACCTGGCGCGGGAGGCTCCTAGAGCACTCGCAAAGGGGATCTGGAGCTCGTCGGCTTCTCGAGGCGATGCGGCCAGTGCTCGCTGAGTGGGTCACACGAAGACATGGTGTGCTGACCTTCAGGCTCACGCAGGTCCTCTCGGGACATGGATGTTTCGGGAGGTACTTGTGCAACGTGGCCCGCAGGGAAGCAACCCCGGTCTGTCACCGGTGCGGCTGTGCGGAAGATACCGCGCAGCACGCTCTGGAGGCATGTCCGGGAGAAGAAGAAAGGCGGCAAGAGTTGGTCGCGGTTGTAGGTGGCGATCTCTCTCTACCCACCATCATCAGAAAGATGGTGGGAGATGAGAGGGCTTGGAGGGCGGTAACCGCGTTCAGTGAGGCGGTGCTCTCGCAGCGGGAGGTTGATGAGCGACAGAGGGAGGCTGACCCTCTCTCGTTGCCGCTGAGAAGGGGCAGGGTGCGGGGTCGGGCCCGTAGGGCTCGCACTCCGTCTCCATTGGGGGGGCCTGGGGCGTCGGCTGCAGGGGAAGCTGGCGTCCTGCAATAGGGCCTTGAGGAGTCTTGCCGTAGTTCCTGGGGGAATGGCTCCGAGGGGGTCCGCGTGAAGCGGACACATCGGCCGTCAGAGTCGCGATGCGTGTTCCCACGATCACGTAACTCTGCCGTAACCGAGAGGTGGGATCTCCGTGGTGTTTTTAGCTGGTAGTGGCGCCACTGGGTGTTATCCCCGGTGGTTGCTGAGCCCGGCACGCCCCGCATTGCTTTCCCCGAAGCATGCGGGACTTAATGTGCGTAAAGAATGCATTTTCCCACGGTCAACAAAAAAAAAAAAAAAAAAAAAAAAAAAAAAAAAAAAAAAAAAAAGGTTAGGTTAGGTTAGGTTAGGTTAGGTTAGGTTAGGTTAGGTTAGGTTAGGTTAGGTTAGGTTAGGTTAGGTTGGGGTGCTAATTTGTCCGGTTTACCTCCTAGTGGTGCACCCCGGGCAACGTCGGCAGTCGCCGGCGGCTAAAATTCCGGACAGGACGGGTCTCCGCGTGTCCCTCTGACTCAGCAGAGGGCACGGCGGATAGACCAGGCGTCGGAGTCGGTGGGGCCAGACTGGCACACCGGGCTCTGGAGAGGGGGGACAGTGGGGCCACAGCGGCCCCCCCCGTCCCAAATCGTAAACCTGAGCGCGTGTCTGTGGTTACGTCTCGCGGGCATACAGGAACGAGGGTCTTGGCTTAATCGCCCGGACCGCGAGGAAGACAACCTCTATAAAAAATTACCCCGAATCTCAAGTTCTGGCGCGCGGCGAGGAGATGCATGGCTGATGGGTAGTTCAGTCTCGAGCGCGCCCCCAGCCAGGGTACCTGCGGTCCCCCTGTGTTGGGTTACAAATGTACGCTTACCCGGGTACTGGGAGCTCTGCCCGGGTGGACCTCCTTTCTCCCACACTCGTGGGAACAAAATGGATAAAAGTTCACAAAATAACAATACAGCCGAAAGGGGTTCGGCTTTAAATGCGGCCCCCACATCAAAGTCAGTCGCGCCGACAGAACCATTGCGCGACTCAAAAGGAAAGTTTAGGTCCCGCAAGGGACGCGGAAAGAGGAAAGAAGGAGCTTCGGCGACGGACAGCTCGGCAGCCAATTCGGCTTCCGAGATGTCCGCTGCTGAAGAAGGTGTTTGTGCCTTTAAGGCAAATACCAGAAGGGCGGGCAGCTCAACATCTCTGGCTGCTGCGGACATAAGTGCAGGGCAGATGGATGTGGATTATCCATCGCGGAAGCGCACCATGTCCCAGGATGGTGGGGCGCCCGAATCTGGGGACTGCTCTGCTGAGACGCCTCCCCCGAAAGCGCAATACAGCGCTAGGGGTAGAGGTATGAGTCGTCCTGTGGCACCTGCGCTGCGTGCCCTATCTGCAAATAGAGCAGAAATCCTAAGCCTGAAAAGGCTGGAGGCGGAGCAGAACGCCGAGGAGCGCCTGGCGTTTTTAACGGAAAAGCTCCGCCTCCCAGATGAGGGCCATATAGGGACGGCCCAGGTCGAGGAAAGGGCCCTCAACAGTGTGGCAATAGTGGAGACGGTGGCTGCAGGCTCGAGGAACCTGAAGGGGAACTTCGTGCGCGGCCTCAAAGACGCTGCACATGAACTCTCGTTGTCGGTCCGGCGCTTGGCGGACCAGAACAAGCGCCTCGAGGCTCAGAACGCTCGTCTGGAGGCGCAGAATCAGCGCCTCGACGAAGCTAACCGCTGCCTCGAGGCACGGATGGCGGAGTTGGAACAGGGACAGGCTGGGTTGCGGGTTGAGCTTGGGCTCCCCGCGGCTGCCCCGGGTCCGTCCACCGCCCAGCCAAGCGTCGGACCGGAGCTAGAGGATGAGGCGGTCCGCGTGATCATTGACCGCGTTGCTGCGGTCTTTGGTCCGCGGTTTGACGCTCTAGCCGCGAGGCTGCCTCCGGAGCCACGGCTGCGGCCACCGCTAGCGGCAGATAAGAGGAACGGCACGATGGCCTCGGCACCAGCAGCCCTGCCGTGCCAAGAGGGCTATGTGTCGTTCGCTGCAGCAGCGGCAAAGCCACCAGCACCAGGAGCACCGACTCCTGCAGTCCAAAAAAAACGGGACAGGAAGAAAGGCAAGGCGGGACAAGCCTCGAGGGGTCAGCCCCGAGAGGAGTTCCCACCTCTATCAAGCGCTGCTGCGACTCAGCGCGCTGCTGTGCCGCGACAGACTGCCGCACCCTCGCGGGCTGCGGTGGTCACGCCCCGGGCTTCTGCTCCCGGGCCTGCCGCTGCTACGTCCTCAGTCGGGGACTGGCAGGTAGTGGAGCCCCGGCGATCCCGGGCTAAACGTCGCGGCGTTGCTGCGGAGCGCGAGGCGGCGCCCATGTCACAGAGGGGGGAGGCTCCAAAGGCGCCCCGGAAAAGAAGGTCGCGGAAGCTAAAGATACCGAAGGCAGCCGCGGTGGTGATCACCGTGCTGCCTGAAGGAAAAGAAAAGGGCCTGACGTACGAGGCCGTCTTGAAGCGTGCCCGGCGGGAGATAAACGTCTCCGATCTCGGGGACGTCTCCGCTCGCTCCCGCCAAGCCCGGACAGGTGCTCGAATTTTCGAGTACCTGGGGCCAGAAGGCGCCAAGACGGCCGACGCGATGGCCGCGAGGCTGCTGGGCCTGTTCCCGGCTGAGAGTGGTGTCCGGGTCGCCAGACCCGTGAAGTGCGCCGAACTGCGCATTTCCGGGCTGGACGATTCCGTGACGGCGGAAGAGATCCGGGAGGCAATCGCCTCGAAAACCGGGTCTCCCAGCAGCGCCGTCCGGGTGGGCACCATTCGCCCAGGTCCAGGTGGTGTGGGTGCCGTCTGGGTATCGTGCCCTGTCGCGGCGGCCAAAGATTTGGTCGCCGCCGGTAGACTTCTGGTGGGCTGGAGCGCCGCGCGGGTAACCGCGTTGGAGCCCCGGCCTGCCAGGTGCTACAAGTGCATGGCGGTCGGTCACACCCGGCCGCTGTGCACCAACTGCTTTGACTGCAGCGGGCTTTGCTTCCGCTGCGGTCAGGCAGGGCACCAGGCGGCGACCTGTACTGCCACCCCACACTGCCCCGCATGTGCGGCGGGCAACCGCCCTGCCAACCACTGCATGGGGCGGGTGGGGTGCAGGCCTCCGGCCAAGTCAGGCCCTAAGAGGGGGGTGGGCAGCCAATCGGCCCCGGCTGCCCGACCCAGCGCGGCTGGACCGCCGCAGCGCATGGAGGAGGATGTCGTGGTCTAGTTTATGGACCACGACTCTATCCTCCTCCAAGGGAATCTCGGCCGCTCCGCCAGGGCGCAGGACCTCTTCCTGCAATCCATGGCGGAGCGGTCGATCGGTGTTGCCGTAGCCGCGGAGCCCTACATAGTCCCCGATCGCCCCAATTGGGCGGGTAGCGGGGATGGCTCCGTGGCGGTCGTCGGGTCGGCGGCGCCGCATTCCCCGCCCTTGTCAGTCAAAGACAAGGGCACGGGATATGTGGCGGCTGAATGGGGAGGAGTCACGTTGTACGGCGTGTACTTCTCCCCCAATCGTAGTCTGGCGGCCTACGAGGTCTTCCTGCACAACCTGGAGACCTCGATACGGCGTATGGCACCGAGCCCTGTGCTCGTGCTGGGGGACTTCAACGCCAAATCAACGGCGTGGGGGTCCCCCAGGACGGACGCCCGAGGTGCGGCGGTCCAAGAGTGGGCGGAAGCGGCGGACCTCGTGTTGCTAAACCGAGGGTCCGCCCTAACGTGCGTGCGGCGCGGGGGCGGGTCGATAGTGGACCTTTCGTTCGCTAGCCCCGGTGTCGCCGCACGTGTAAGGAGCTGGCGAGTCCTGGAGGAGGTCGAGACCCTATCTGACCACAGATACATTCAGATAGAGGTCTCCCGGACCCTTCAGGGCGCCAGCAGGGGTCACGTGGCGGACAGAACTCCCGCTTTTCCGCGATGGGCTGTGGGTAGGCTCGACCGGGAGCTGCTGGTGGAGGCGGCCATCTTTCAATCTTGGCTGCCTCCCCCCCTGACGGAAGACGTGGGCGCCGAGGCTGGCCGCATTCGCGGCATGCTTACGCAGATCTGCGATGCGGCCATGCCCCGCGTGCGGCGCCCGCCCCGACGGAAGGGGGTCTACTGGTGGTCCCCGGAGCTGGCGGACCTCCGTGCGGCCTGTATTCGTGCCCGGAGGTCCTACACCCGCAGCCGACGTCGCCGAATCCGCGACGAAGAGCGGGAGGGCCGGCTGTATGCGGCGTATAACAGTGCGCGTGCCGCGTTTAAGCTGGCCATCTGTCGCGCCAAAGACGTGAAAAGGCAGGAGATGCTGGAGGGTCTCGAGCGTGACCCCTGGGGACGCCCGTACCGCGCGGCGCTCAACAAGCTCCGCGCCCAGGGCCCCCCCCTTACGGAGACCCTCCAGCCGGGCTTCCTCTCTGAGGTGGTTGAGGGACTATTCCCTTCACGGGCGGTGCACACGCCCCCGGTCATGGCTACACCAGATGACGACCGGGAGGCCGACGACGGGGAGGTACCGCCCGTGACGACGACGGAAATGGGGGCGGCGGCAGCGCGTATGCGGAGAAGCGCCGCCCCCGGGCCGGACGGGGTTCCCGCCCGAGTGCTGGCCCTGGTCCTCGACCACCTAGAGCCCCGCCTCAGGGGACTGTTCGACGCTTGTCTGGTGTCCGGACGGTTCCCTGACTGCTGGAAGGAGGGGAAGCTCGTGCTCCTGCCGAAGCCGGGACGGTCTCCGAATACAGTCGCGGCCTTCAGGCCCATCGTGTTGCTGGATGAGGCGGGCAAACTGCTCGAGCGGGTAGTCGCTGCCCGCATCGTCCGGCACCTAAGTGCGGTCGGCCCCGACCTGTCCGATGCCCAGTTCGGATTTCGGGCGGGTCGGTCTACGGTCGGCGCCATCCTGCGCTTGAAGGCCGCGGCTGCGGAGGCCGTCACCTCGAGGGAAGTGCTGTTGGCGGTGTCGCTCGACATCGCCAACGCCTTCAATAGTCTGCCATTCGGCTGCATCAAGGAGGCACTCCGGTACCATGGAGTGCCCCTCTACCTAAGGCGGCTGGTGGCGGACTACCTCGACGGCCGCAGCGTCCTCTTCGTGGACCGGGAAGGGGACGTTGTAAGGAGGGCTATGTCGTGCGGCGTCCCGCAGGGTTCGGTTCTAGGGCCGCTCCTGTGGGACATCGGCTACGACTGGGTCCTCCGTGGCCGGCTCCCCCCCGGGCTGGGCGTAATTTGCTACGCAGACGATACGCTCGTCACGGCCCGGGGCGGGACCCTCGAGGAGGCGGCAACGCTGGCCACCTCAGGAACCGCGGAGGTGGTCAGGCGGATCGAGGCGCTGGGGCTTAGGGTGGCCCTTGAAAAGTCGGAGGCCCTACTCTTCCATGGGCCCCGACGCGGCCCACCCGCCGGCGCCTCGATAACGGTCAACGGTGTGGGCTTTCCAATCCAGGCCCACATCAAGTACCTGGGCCTGGTATTGGATGGACGGTGGCACTTCGACGAGCACTTCCGCCGTCTTGCGCCAAAGCTCGTCGGCACGGCGTCCGCCCTCGGGCGACTGATGCCGAATTTGGGCGGACCGAGTCTCGCGTGTCGACGACTCTACGCGGGGGTAGTACGGTCAATGGCACTGTACGGCGCGCCCGTGTGGGCGGAGTCCCTGGCCGCTCGCAATAGGGCCCTTCTGTGGCGTCCACAGAGGGTCGTAGCGGTCAGGGCAATACGCGGGTACCGCACGGTCTCGTGCGATGCAGCCTGCGCGTTGGCCGGAACCCCCCCGTGGGATCTGGAGGCGGAAGTGCTCGCCGACGTTTATCGGCGGGCGTCGACGGCGCGGGCGGGGGGCAGCCGCCCCTCGTCAAGCGCAATCTCAGCGTGGCGGGAAGATGCCCGCCGCGCCACCGTCCTAAAGTGGAGGTCTCGGCTGGAGACGCCCCGGGCTGGTCTCTGGACCGTGGGGGCGCTCCAGCCGATCTTGGAAGAATGGGCAGGGCGGCAGCACGGGGTCCTCACCTTCCGGTTGGTGCAGGTTTTGTCGGGGCACGGTTGCTTCGGCAAATACCTGCACACGATCGCTAGGAGGGAGACGACCCCAGGCTGTCACCACTGCGACTGCGGCGAGGACTCGGCGCAGCACACGCTCGAGTCGTGCCCGGCCTGGGATGTGCAGCGCCGGGAACTCGCTGCAGTCATAGGCGTGGACCTGTCGCTGCCGGCCGTTGCGCGAGCGATGGTTGGCAGTGACAGGGCCTGGACCGCGGTCGCCGCCTTCTGCGAGGCTGTCATCTCGCGGAAGGAGGCGGCGGAGAGGGCCCGGGAGGAATCCTCCTTCGCGGACCCGATTCGCCGCCGGCGCGCGGGGCGGCGTGCGTGCGCTTACCTGCGCCTGATGCCGCCCTAGCCGAGGCTGCGGACGGTGGGGTCGGGGAGTACCCTGCCGTCCGCGGAAGCCTACCGCGAAGGTGTGACGCCCAAGTGCGCGGGGCGTCGCACAAGAGAGGGTGCCCGAAGGGGCTGCCGCCTGCGGATCGCGGAGAAACGACGCGGTTCCCGTGATCCGCCGTAGTAAGGGCGGGTGAGGGCGCACGGTGGGTTTTTAGTGGGTGAGAGCCCCACACTACCCCGTTGTCTCCCCGGGCAGCGGGGTGTGCGGTAGGACATTTTTGCCCACCTAAAATAAAAAAAAAAAAAAAAAAAAAAGGTTAGGTTAGGTTAGGTTAGGTTAGGTTGGGGTACGGTACATAAGACTGCATCGAGAAGAAACTCTGACGAGGCTTGCGAAAATGTCTGAACCTGCTTCTGCAGCCCATGGAGAAGGATTAGATGCAGCTGAGAGGCAGCGCATTTTCCATCAGTCCATGGAGCTAATTACAAAGGTGGCCACAAGGTCCTCTAATTTAAAGGGGATCTTTGTTAAACGGCTGAAGGAGTCGGTGGCAATCGCCGCCTCACTCTTTGACGAGCAGCTGAAACTGTCTGTTTCAGAGGAGGTGGCCTTGCTGACCGAAGCCAAAAAGAGACAGACGGCTGAATTTAAGAAAATTGAGGAGGAAAATGCAAAGCTGCGCATGGAGAATGCCAAACTGAAGGCCTCCAAAGCGCACTCTTCTGCTGAGGGTCCAAATACAGGAGCTGGAAATAACATGGAGGAGATAACGCGGGCATTAACATCGCAATTTGGAGCTATGTTAGATGCCCGCTTTGAAAACATAGAATCTCGCTTGCTGCCGGAGCAGCGGTTGCGGCCGCCTCTAGCGGCGGACAGGCGAAACGCTGCCACGGATAATGGCAGTGCACGTGTGGCAAGGTCTCAAAAAGGGCCTTCGAAGGCGAAAGGTAACGCTGCCGCTTCCAAGGCTGCTCCTGCCTCGAAGAGCTCTGCTTCGTCAACGGCTGCGGCTTCACAGCCAGCACCACTGCTGGAGCAGTGGAGCACAGTGGCCAGGCGAGGTCTGAAAAAGAGATCGGAGGGAGCTGGTGGGCACCGCCGAACAGTGACTCAGGAATCGCCTTCTGCTGCTACACCTAAGAAGCCGAAGGCGAATAAAAAGAAGAAAAAAAAGAAGGATAAGCTCCGCTCGCCCCGAACTGCGGCTGTGGTTATTACACTGCAGCCGGGGTCAGCGGAGAAAGGCCTTAGCTATGCCAAGGTGCTGGCGGACGCCAGGGAGAAGATTGATCTTCAGGCCCTGGGCGTTCCGCCGATAAAGATGAGGACCGCCGCCACGGGTGCGCGCGTCCTCGAGGTCCCTGGAGTGGACAAAGCCGAAAAGGCTGACTCCCTGGCTGCAAAGCTCAGGGAGGTCTTCCAGGGAGTAGAGGATGTGCGCATCGCGAGACCTGTCATCACGGTGGACCTACGTGTGGGTGGCCTTGATGACAGCGTGGACGGCGGTGAGCTCAAACACGCCCTGGTCAGGGCAGGCGGAGGGTCCCCGGATGACTACAAAGTCGGAGACATCCGAAGGGGATGGGGAGGAATGGGCACGGCCTTTATCCGTTGCCCAATTACGGCAGCAAAGAGGATCACCTCCAACGGTGGCCGTCTTTATGTCGGCTGGGTGGCAGCCCAGGTGAAAATACTGGAAGCCAGGCCTCGCCGCTGCTTCAGATGTCTGATGCCGGGCCATATAAAGGCCCAGTGCAAGTCGGAAACTGATCGCAGCGACGAGTGCTATCGTTGTGGCTGCGTTGGCCATAAAGCCAATGCTTGCACCGCGGATCCCCGTTGCAGTATATGTGCGGCGGCGGGGAAACCTGCAGGCCACCTTTCCGGGGGCAAGGCTTGCGCCAAGCCCCCGAGTAAGAAAGGAGTGCACCGTAAGTCGGTGGCGGCTGAGGCCAAGGCCAAGTCGCAGCCGACTGCCCCGGCGGGGAAGCAGATGGCGAGCATGGAGGTGGGTTAGGATGGGCCTGACATTCCTCCAAGCGAACGTCAACCACTCTGCCGGGGCTCAGGATCTCTTGCTCCAGAGTTTGGCGGAGAGGTCGGTGCAAGTGGCAGTTGTCACGGAGCCCTACACGGTCCCGTCGAGACCCGATTGGGTCGGTGACGTTGATGGGTTGGTGGCCATCACCACGCAATCGCCGCTTTACTCGCCAGCTCTGGACGGAGTGGTTAGGGGTAGGGGGTTCGTTGCTGCCTGGGTGGGTCATGCCGTGGTCATTGGGATGTACCACTCTCCTAATAGGCCACTCCACGAGCTCGAGGGTCTCCTTAACGAGGTAGGGACCTTGGTGAGCAGGAGCCACCCTCGTCCCGTTCTCGTCGCCGGGGACCTCAACGCCAAGTCCGCGGCGTGGGGGTCTCCGGTGACGGACGCTCGGGGGAGAGCGGTTACCGAGTGGCTCACCGAGATAGGATTGTGCGTCCTCAACCGTGGTACCGAGCAGACGTGCGTGCGGCGATGGGGTGGCTCGGTCATCGACGTGACATTTTCTACTCCTGAGCTTGCTCAGCGAGTCAGAGACTGGGAGGTGACCGATGACGAGACGCTCTCCGACCACCGGTATATTCGGTTTAGCGTTTCGCTGTCGCGATCGGATCCGATTGTCCAATCAACATCTGCGACCGGTCCGCGGTGGGCCTTGAAGCGAATGAACGTTGAGCTGCTGCAAGAGGCGGCTCTCGTTCAGGCGTGGAACGCTCCACCGGCGGAACCGGTAGATCTGGACGTGGAAGCCGACGGTCTGTGCGGGGCTATGGCTCGCGTTTGTGACGCGGCCATGCCTCGTGTGGGTACGCCGCCGACCAAGCGTCAGGTCTACTGGTGGTCGGACGAGATCGCTGAGCTGCGCCGTCGTTGCATAGCGGAGCGTCGACGGTACCAACGGTACCGGAGGAGGAGACGTCAGGAGCCCGAAGAGCTCGACTCCTTGTACGGCACATATAGGGGGGCGTCCAAAGCGCTCCGCGCAGCCATACGCGAGGCAAAGACGCGGTCGTGGCAACAGCTGCTGGAGACACTGGACCTCGATCCGTGGGGGCGGCCGTACAGGTTGGTGAGGCAAAAGCTTCGCCCCTGGGCTCCTCCAGTCACCAGCACTCTGCAGCCCGTGATCCTACAGAGAGTGGTCGAGGGACTGTTCCCCGGTGCCCCGGGGACGGACTTTGTTCCTCCCACCATGGGGGTCTCGCGGTTGCGCGGCAGTGTTGAGGATGATTTCCCTCCAGCCATCGCAGCCAACGAACTGGCGGTGGCCGTAGCCAAAATGAGGGCAAAGAACTCGGCGCCGGGGCCTGACGGCATTCCTGGTCGGGCGTGGGCCCTCGCACAGGAAGCCCTCGGATGCCGTCTGACGGACCTGTTCGACCGTTGTTTGCGGGAGGGCAGGTTCCCCAGGCGGTGGAAGAGAGGCAGACTCGTGCTACTGCGCAAGGAGGGGCGTCCAGCGGACGAGCCGGCGGGATATCGCCCGATTGTGCTCCTCGACGAGGCGGGGAAGCTCTTTGAGCGTGTTCTCGCCGCTCGCATCGTTGGGCATCTGGAGGGGCCTGGCCCGGACTTGGCCGACAGGCAGTACGGGTTCCGTAGGGGTCGGTCGACGATGCACGCCATCTCGTGCCTTCGCGACTTGTCGGAGGCGGCGTGTGCCGGGGGTGGCGTCATGGTGGCGGTATCCTTGGACATTGCCAACGCCTTCAACTCTTTGCCGTGGATCACGATTTTGGAGGGATTGAGGTACCATGGTGTGCCTCGGTACCTCCGACGTCTGATCGGGGACTACCTCTCGGATAGGGAGGTAGTCTACCCCGCGGCGGAGGGAGATCGGCGTAGTGCTGTAACCCGGGGCGTTCCGCAGGGGTCCGTTTTAGGACCTCTGTTATGGAACGTGGGGTACGATTGGGTCCTCCGGTGCGCGAACCTTCGTGGCGTCGACGTGGTTTGCTACGCTGACGACACGTTGGTGACTGCCCGGGGGAGCAATTACAGGGAGGCCGCGATACTTGTGACGGCCGGGGTGGCGGTTATCGTCGACCGGATCAGATCGCTGGGCCTGAGCGTGGCATTGCACAAGTCCGAGGCCATTTGTTTCCATGGTCCTCGGAAGGCGCCGCCCTCAGGCTCAGAAATCGTTGTGGGGGGTACCTCCATTGCTGTCGGGTCGACTCTGAGATACCTCGGTGTCGTGCTCGACAGTAGATGGGGGTACGGTGCCCATATCGACACGCGCTATCAACAACGCAGTATCTGAATTTTATCGATATTTTTTTTAATACATTTTAATATATATAATTGTGTAATAAATTATTCCACATTCACAAAAATATTTATTTTAATCAATTTACGAAGATAATTCCGTCATCATTGTCGGTAGTAAGGTTTGTGTCCGTTTAAAAATGTAGGTACATACTTAGCATCGATGTTGACCGCGCAAATCGAGCGGACGAGCATGCCTATCTGCCAGTTGTCGAGTTATTGCCTGGAGAGTAACACGTTAATATTTTCACTGCGCAATTTTTTTTTAATCACGATGTCCTTTGCTAATAAACGAAGTAGATCCTCTAGGATAATGGACTTAATACATTTCAATGTTCGAGTTAATGAAAATAATAATGATAATGCAATATCCTCGAATGCAGATACAGGTAAGATTCTAATTTTATTTAAAAAATATTTTAATGGCTTTTGTCACCTTTTGTTGTAGCAATAAGTATTTACAAAAATAATTTTTTTTTAGTTTTAGTCAATGCTTAATATTACAACAGGTTACACTGTTGAACAATAGTAATTTTACTTTGTCCATTTAAAAACTACATATCGATCATATCCGACATTAATAACTGTTTATGTTAAAATGGACAATGTAATATCTACCACATCCTACGTTTTTGACTGTATACTTCTAAATGTACATTGTAGGATCTGCCACTCCCAACCTTTTTGATTGTACATTTTAAAATGTATATTGGCGATTCTGCCACATTCGACGTTAGTGATTGTAGGTGACTAGATCAATGTTGTTATATCTGCCATTTTTGAAGTTATTGATTGTAAATCATGAGTTAATTTTGTTAGATATACAACAACCAACCAATAATTGCCAATAATTTAAGAAGAAAGTTACACTTTATGTAATTATTATATAAGTATTTTTGTTTTTAGGGCTGTTTTGTGAGTCGCCTGTTCCCGATAATGAAGAGCATGATTTAGAAAATCTATCTGTTTTATTAAAAGATGTTTTTAATGACCAGCCTGAATGCACCGTAGTAGAACAGGTGGGTGTTCACCAAATGTTTAAGGGAGAAATTGATGAAAATATAGAGCCAAATATAATGGCATACAATAATCAAGTTTCAAATATTAGTTTAGCTGTAAAACCTATTACCACTGTTCCATCACTAGTTCAGACTAACGAAGCAGTAAATAGAATTCGAATACCAGTTCAGATTAGTGAAGCAGCAACTCCTATTCCATCACCAACGCTGATTCATGAACCTTGTAACAGTTCTTTTTGCATCCAGTGTACCGAAGACATTGCTTTAATTACTCCTAATGATCTTTACGGAAATCTACCAACGCCCTCTGTATCATCTATTGCAAATAGTGCTACACCAACTTCTACTAAAGGTAAAAAGAAGAGTACTTTTAAATCCGATAAAGGCAAAAAACGACTTGTACATATGGAAGACTGGATAGTGTGTAAGAGTAAATTGTTGAAGAATCAAGGCAAAAGCTATGTGAACCAGAAAGGGAAATCGTTTCCTGCAAAGCTCATGAAGAAACCTTGCAGTTGTCGTTTTAAATGTTTTGAAGTTTTTACAGAAGAACAACGAGAAGATATATTTAAAAAATTCTGGGCTCTCGGAGACAGAAACAAACAGTGGGAATATATGATAAAATACACCAAAAAACAACCAAAGAAACGACAGACCACAGAAATTACTTTACATAATAGACAATTCACATTTTTTTATTTTCTCCCTTTTGGAGATAATCAAAACAAAAAAGTATGTCAAACTATGTTTTTAAATACCTTAGCTGTTGGAGAACGTATTGTAAAAACTGCATGGGAGAAATACGACGGTTCTACTTCTATGGATATAGATAGACGAGGCAAATATGATCACAAAAAAACAAAAATAACAGAGGATGTAATAAAAAGTATATGTGATCACGTCAAGGCCTTTGCTCCTGTCGAGTCTCACTATGTTAGAAAAAGATCACATAAATTGTACCTACAGGAGGGTTTGAGCATAAGTCGCATGTACAAACTATATTGCGAATGGGTAGATTTAAATCTATACGATGCTAAAGCTGAAACTTTAAGACAGTATAGAGACGTGGTTAATTTAAATTTTAATTTAGGCTTTCACAAACCAAAAAAAGATTGTTGTGATATTTGCCATGCTTTTTACAATAACGAATTTCCTAATGAACAAGAAAAGGCAGAGTTTTTATTACATCAAAACCGTAAAAAGAGTGCTCGAAATCTCAAAAATAAAGATAAAGAGGAGGCTGCCTCAAACAATTGTATACTAGCCGCTACAATTGATTTTCAGAAGGTGTTGACGTCTCCACACGGAGAAGTCAGTATCTTTTATTATAAAAGGAAATTATCGACGTATAATTTCACTATTTATAATATGGGCACCAAATATGCTATATGTTACATGTGGCATGAAGGTGTAGCAAAAAGAGGCGCAAATGAGGTTGCAAGCTGCCTTTATAATTTTATTAAAGAGCATAAAGACAAAGGTATTAATGAGTTTCGGTTTTGGTCAGATAATTGTTCGGGGCAGAATCGTAACCGAATTGTATTCTTTTTATATGTTCTAGCTGCTAAAGAATTTGGTGTTACTATTACACACAGATTTTTAGAAAAAGGACACACGCAGAATGAAGGCGACAGCGTTCATTCTGTGATAGAAAGAGCCAGTGAACGAAAGTTAATTTACGTACCAGACGAATGGTACTGTTTAGTACGGTGGGCTAAATCATCAGGTAATTCATATGTGGTAAAGGAGATGGAAACTGCAGATTTTTTTGATTTTAAAGCACTTTTGGCAAATAAAAATTGGGTAAAATCTGTGTCTAATGAAAAGGTTAGGTGGACTGCGATTCGTGAAGTAAAAGTAGATGCAAATAGCTATGACAGGATAGAATTTCGTTATGAACTTGATGCTGATCCGCAAATTATTGTGGTTCTAAGGGCAAGTACACGTAATTCGCAGCGCCTTGTTAGAGAATTTGACTTAAAACCAGCATATTCTGGTCTTCTTCCAATACAAAATGATAAATATAAAGATTTAAGTTACTTATGTCAAACTGGAATAATTCCAGTGCGACATCATATGTTTTTTAAAAGTCTTCGACATGGTAACCAAGCCAACCCAGAACCCCAAAGTGATTCTAGTGATATTGAATAACTTTTTTTTTGTATATCTTTACATTAAGGATTTAGGTTGAATAATAATTAATTAATAATTTTGGAACAATATACTCGTATTTTGTTATAATCCCCAATTTTGAATAACAAATACAGGGTGTATTTTTACTATTTTTACTACCGATTCAGGCTGACTTAAGACAAAGCATCTAATTATATAGTAGGAGATTTGAGAATTGTATGTTTTCTTACGATTATTTTTACTTTGATTAATAAACATACAAGTACTGCTATGTGCACAACGATAATATTTAGTTTATAAGGCTCCTCTGAGATTTGTTATTACCTAAACATTTATAATAAGTACTTATTAAAAGATAAAAAAGTACAAAGTATTGTTATTTGATCAGAAATAAAGTTCCTAGGTAGGTAAGTACTTACATTTATGTTTTGAGAACTTATATTACAGATTTATTTTGTTAGATTGTAAAATTGTACGTTGATTTTTTTAAGAAATAAACTAGTTTTACCCTATTAATAAATACCATTGATGATTATTAAATATAATTTTATTGAATATTCTCATTCTTACTCTAGTATATCACTATAAAACTATTTTTAACTATATAACTACTAATTGATTTTCAACATAAAACTACCTAAGTTGTTGAACTAGCAACATCTATTATAATTTTTACGGCCAATAAGGTCTTATCTGCCACATCCGACTAATGTAATAAAATTTTATTCAATTAAAAATGTTGGATGTACCACATCCGACGTATAATAGTAAAATATATCCGTACAAAATACCTTCATGTGCCAGTTTTACTACTTTTCTCACAAATTCAGTGAGTCCACTGCATTAGTTTAACGGACAATAGGATACATAACGCATATTCCAAAATTCATAATACTAACCCTAAATATGACATTTTTATTAAGTCTTTTAACTTTAAACTACTCTCCTATAAAGTTGCATATTTGTAGATCCTACATTATTAATAGGGCGTGTCGATATGAGGCAGTTGTCCCCGAAGCTCACAAGGGCTGCGGGGGCACTATCTAGGCTGCTGCCTAATATTGGAGGTGGGAATGGGAGCTGTCGCCGCCTTTACATGGCGGTGGTGCGCTCAATGGCCCTCTATGGGGCCCCTATATGGGCGGGTTGTTTAAAACCTCTGGAGACTGCCGTTCTCCGGCAGGCTCAGAGGGTGATGGCGGTGAGAGTGTGCAGGGGGTATCGCACACTCTCACATGAGGTGGCATGCACTCTCGCCGGCTCTCTGCCTTGGGACTTGGAGGCAGAACTTCTGTCCTCAGTCTTTTGGCGGAAGGAGCGGGCGAAGGCGCGAGGCGAACTTCCGTCTGCAGCGGAAGTGGTTCGATGGCGGGACGAGGGGAGGTCGCTTGCCCTGGAGACCTGGCGCGGGAGGCTCCTAGAGCACTCGCAAAGGGGATCTGGAGCTCGTCGGCTTCTCGAGGCGATACGGCCTGTACTCGCTGAATGGGTCACGCGCAGACATGGTGCGCTAACCTTCAGGCTCACGCAGGTCCTCTCGGGACACGGATGTTTCGGGAGGTACCTGTGTAACGTGGCCCGCAGGGAAGCGACCCCGGTCTGTCACCGGTGCGGCTGCGCGGAAGATACCGCGCAGCACGCTCTGGAGGCATGTCCGGGAGAAGAAGAAAGGCGGCAGGAGTTGGTCGCGGTTGTAGGTGGCGATCTCTCTCTACCCACCATCATCAGAAAGATGGTGGGAGATGAGAGGGCTTGGAGGGCGGTGACCGCGTTCAGTGAGGCGGTGCTCTCGCGGCGAGAGGCTGATGAGCGACAGAGGGAGGCTGATCCTCTCTCGTTGCCGCTAAGAAGGGGCAGGGTGCGGGGTCGGGCCCGTAGGGCTCGCACTCCGTCCCCATTGGGGGGGCCTGGGGCGTCAGCTGCAGGGGAAGCTGGCGTCCTGCAATAGGGCCTTGAGGAGTCTTGCCGTAGTTCCTGGGGGAATGGCTCCGAGGGGGTCTGCGTTAAGCGGACACATCGGCCGGCAGAGTCGCGATGCGTGTTTCCTCGATCACGTAACTCTGCCGTAACCGAGAGGTGGGATCTCCGTGGTGTTTTTAGCTGGTAGTGGCGCCACTGGGTGTTATCCCCGGTGGTTGCTGAGCCCGGCACGCCCCGCACTGCTTTCCCCGAAGCGTGCGGGACTTAATGTGCGTAAAGATTGCATTTTCCCACGGTCAAAAAAAAAAAAAAAAAAAAAAAAAAAAAAAAAAAAAAAAAAAAAAAAAGGTTAGGTTAGGTTAGGTTTTTTTTTTTTTTTTTTTTTTTTTTTTTTTTTTTTTTTTTTTTAAATACCAGGTCTACTGGACCTGGTTGCCGCGTTTCCTCTGACAGAACCAGAGTTATTGTTTTGCGTGTACTTTATTTTGTTTACTTTACATATATTTTTAATTAAGTAATAAAAATCATAATCTATGATTTTGTAAAGCAATAGATTATTAAGACTATTAAACATGTTGCATGTATACACTAGTTTTATAATAAATAAGGTAATTAGTATATATTTTATTATATTAGTTAATAAATAAATAGTATCGATAGATATTGTAATATTATTACGGTGTTTTGTTTCTTCTGATGACTTTAGTTGCCGCTTCTATGCAGAAGTTCAGAAAATCTTGTCTCTTTGTTTCGTCTTTCATAATAATTGCTATGTTTTGTATGTTTAGTTCTAAATTAATTTTTGTCTGTAGGTTAAAACGTGCGTACTCATGTTCTGGACATTCAAGGATGATATGTTGTAGTGATTCTTCAATGTCTGGTTGGCAGACACACGATGGGTCCGCACTACGCCCGAATCTGTATAGGTACTGCGCGAATCCCCCGTGACCTGTCAGTACTTGGGTTATGATCTGATTTATTGCTATTTTTCGTGTGACTGGGTATGCTTCAGTAGCATCCGGGAAAAACATTTTTGTGGTTCCAGCAGCCCCACCCTCTTGGTATCTCCGGTTCCATCTGTCAAGCGACCTTTCCCGGATTTGCCT
The DNA here is from genome assembly GCA_948253155.1 of Leucoma salicis. Classification (NCBI taxonomy): domain Eukaryota; kingdom Metazoa; phylum Arthropoda; class Insecta; order Lepidoptera; family Erebidae; genus Leucoma; species Leucoma salicis. The sequence continues at coordinate 33,094,358 of OX411803.1, forward strand.
CTTGACATATGAAACCGGACAAGCGTCGTAATCCGGGCGTCGTTTTGAATTGAGCGCTGCCTGTTTCGCCAACTGGTCGGCGCGCTCATTTCCTATTCGTCCAGCATGAGCTTTGACCCAGTAGAGCGAGATGTTCTTTTTCTGGGCCGTGGCGGATCTTATATTTGCCCTTATGCTGGTCACCAGTGGGTGGAGGTTGCCTACGTCAGTCACTGACTGTAACGCCGCCGTTGAATCACTATATAGCCTAAAGTGGTTTTCTTGTTCGTCCAAAATCTCCTTAATTGCCCTGTCTATGGCTAAGAGCTCAGCCTGGTAGACCGTACAGTACGCGGATAGATAGAGTTTAATGGATTTCGTCTCGACATTTCCTTTCCAGATGGAAACTGCCGCACCAACTTTGCCATCAACTTTGCTTCCATCTGTGAATATCTCCACGTACTGGACGTTTTGGTTAGTTTCTTTGTTTTCCATTGTCCGGTCTTCCAGGCTTTCAAATGTTATTGCTTGGTGTTCTGCAGGATGGATTGTGTCTGTGAATTTTATAGGCTTTTCAATTTCCCTATCATCCGGGATAAGTATACTTTTACCTTTTCGGGCTTCAAAGAGAGCTGCCGCTTCTTGTGCCCTTAGGTCTAGGGGTAGTAGTCCAGTTAGCACCAGTGCAGAGTGCAGTGATACTGTTCGGTAGGCCTTGCACAGCTTTTGTGCAAAGCCTCGCTGAACTGCGTTTAATTGTTTTTGTATGCACTTTTTGTTTGCGGCTGGTGCCCATGCACTGGCTGCATATAGGATTATCGGTTCGATGACGGCTGTGTAAATTACTTTTATAATTTCTGGGTGAAGGCCCCAACTAACTCTTGCTGCTCTGGATAGTTGTTTATATATATTAGTGGCTTTTTTGCAGGTGTTTGATATGTGTGCGTTAAATGTTAGTCTATTGTCGATAGTGAGACCTAAGACTTTGATTTGTTCGGACATGCCAATAGCGACCCCACCCATGATCAGAAGCGGGGCGTCATACTTTAGTTTATTAGTAATTGTCATTGCGGTGGTTTTCTGTGGACCAAATTTCAACTTGTTTTTGACGCCCCATTTACAAACATAGTCGAGGGCACCATTGGCGCGTCGTTCAATTTCAGTAGCGGTATTTCCGTCAAAGACTAGCAGAATGTCGTCAGCGAAGGCATGGCAGTAATCCCCCCGTGCCTCTAGGTCTTTTAATAGCGGGTCTATTAGCAGATTCCAGAGAATCGGGCCACCGATAGAACCTTGTACGCAGCCTTGTTTAGTTGCTTTTTTGCTCTTAGCTCCGGCGTATCTGACTTCAACGCTTCTATTACTTAAATAACTGTCCATAATTTTTCTGATGCCTTCCGGACATTTTTCCTCAGCCAGTCGCACTTTTATAGCTGGCCACCAGGCGCTATCAAAGGCCCCCTCTATATCCAATGAGACTATGGCTATTAGCTTCTTGTCACTAAGTTTTTGCCGAATGTGCCGCATTAGAGTACAGAGGGAGTCCTCGGCGCTTCTCTGGGGCGTGAAGCCGAACTGGCGAGTACTTGTCCTAGGTATCAGATGCCATTTCAGTCGAGCTACCACCATCTTTTCCAAGATCTTTCCCATTACCGGTAGGAGCCCAATGGGTCTATAGGACTTGGGATTTCTGTAATCGCTTTTACCTGGCTTTTTCAGTACTATTACAGTAGCTTTTTTCCAAATATTTGGAAAACAACCTAGCTGTAAGCATTTATTCATCAGTGCCAGAAACGTGTTAGGGTCTGAACTAATAGCCTGTTTACAGATATCCGCAGTTAAGCCGTCCGCTCCTGGGGCCTTCTTTGGGTTAAAACTCTTAACAGCATTTTCTAGCTCTAGTGGGGTGAACGAAGGCTCTTCATTGTGAAGATCCGCATTCAGGGCTTTGGCCATTTCTCTTACTTGTCGGTGGTAAGTATTGTCTTCATTTTCTTTGTCATCCGGATAAAAGGTTTCTGTTAGGAGTTTAGCTGAGTCTTGTGAGCTAAGTGACTCTCCAGCCGGTCCAATGAGGGGTAGATCTTCTTCGCGCCTCGTGGTTCTGGCTATGACTCTGTAAATACCCTGCCACATCCCTTCCTTGTCTTGTTTACAACAAAACTCTTTCCAACTGGTGGTTTGTGCATTCTTTACCATTTTTTCATATATTGCTTTTTGTTGCAGGTACTCTTCTACGACTTTGGCCCTACGAATGGGAGCAGCGCACCAGATACGGCGCTTCCTGGTCTTCATCTCCTTCTTGGCGGCAGCAAGTTCCTGAGACCACCACGGCATGGTAAGTGTTTCGTCATTTTTCTTTTTAGGTATAAATTTGTTGCATGATGTAGTTATATTATCTATATATTGGGTTATCACTGATTCTAATTGGGGTAATTGGTTTATTGCATTGATGTTATCGGAGTTTATGTTTTGATCTGAATTTAATTGATTTAGTTTTTCGACAAAACGGCCCCATTTCGCTTTCTTTGTATTATAAATTCGGGTAGTTCTATGTATGGTGGTTCCAGTTGATTTTTGGAGATTTATGTCAAATAAGATTCCATTATGATCCGACGAAGTCAATGTTTGTACTACTCTCCAGTCCGTGATCAGGTTGAGTAAGTCAGTGGTACAGGCTGTGATGTCTACATGACTGGTTAAGTGTTGGTGACCCCTAATAGTGTCAAAGGTGGGGGTTTCGCCCATATTGAGGACTTGGAGGTCCGCCTCGTAGAGCATTCCAGCCATTATTTCCCCCCTGCTATTAGTAGTCGAGCTCCCCCACCAACAACTCTTAGCGTTTGCATCTCCTGCGACTATTGTGTTAGTAAACTGTGATTTTTCTATTGATTTCAGTAAAATATCTAAGTATGGTTCTATGGGTTTATTTGGTTCAAAGTAAAAGGATATAACTACAAGTGTCCATGCTATGGTTTTGATTTTTATTGTTACTATATTGTTGTTGGTGAGTTCCGGGTATAGCTCGACCTCCAGATCCGGGTCAAATATGGCGATTGCAGCCTTCACTGTCTCATCTCTAGGATCCGGGTTCTGGAAAATACGCACACCCTGGTAACCCCTCACATTCTTAAAACCACCAACATAGGGCTCCTGCAGCAATGCCACTGCGATGCGTTTCTTCTCCGCTTCTATAAGAAGTTCTTCTTGAGCCAATTTCATTCTCTGTAGATTTATCTGCGCGAATGTGTATTTTGCTATCAAGTTCGTAGGGACGCCTTTAACAATACGCTACCCGGGACCTCGCTATAGCATCCCACCTTTTACGAACTACGCATTCATCGCTGAAGGCATTATGCTGCGCGTTTTCAATTTTAGCAAGGGTACAATTACAGCAAGAGGGCCTAGAGCCAGCCTGCCATTCCGTGCATTTCTCTTTGAGGTGTGAACCCCCACAGTGGCTGCACTTTGCTTCTTGCTCCTTGCATTGTCGCCGGCTGTGTCCATAGGCGAGGCACATTGAGCACTGAGTCAAGGGCGATTGATCCGATACCTTGATGCGTTGAAGGTCCACATGCACCGTTTCGGTTTGCGTTATACGTTGCCAGAGTTTTGGTGAGACTTTGAGTATCACATGGTTAATAAGTGGATTTCTAGTGCGTCTTCGGTATGCAACGGTTATCCTATTTTCAGCTTTATCAATATCTTTGAAAAGAGAGCTATTTTGGTTTCTCAGTGCTGCTATTATATCATCATCGGTATTGTACTGGAGGACGTCCTTAAGGATCACGAGGGGGTCTCTATTTTTAACCTCATTGACGGTCAGTTCCGGTGCTTTAATTAGTCGATTTTTTAGTTTTTGTCTTTCTTCTTCTGTGCTGCAACCCACTATGACTTTACGGTCTTTACCTTTTCTGATTGACTCGACCGAAACTCCACCATCCTTGGCATTGGCGACCTTCCGTATTCTCTCGAGTACTTGTTCGCCTGACTCTGTTTCGTCTGTAGCGCTCACCACTATGGAGTGCAGAGCGGTTCGTTCGGTGGGTTTCGTTGTTGGTAGTGCTGCCGTAACACTGGCGTAACTCTTTTTACGCAGCATTTCGGAGAGCTCATCTATTTTATCATTGTTTTGTTTAAGAGCATGCATGTGCTCTTGTATTAAATTATTTAGGTCGTTTCCTTGAGTCGGATTTAACGGCGTAACTGGGCACTGGTTTGGTTTGTCTGTTTTGGTTGCAAGTTCTTTTGTGATTAAGAACAAGCGGTCTATGGCCTGGATAATACCTGTTTTAATTTCAGACTTCAGATTCCTGGAGTTCGACAGGTGAATTTTGGCCTTGGTAACACAGGCACGGGCTTCTGATATTGTGTCAGCGTATTCTGATCGTTCTTTGAGCGGTGATACAGCGTATGGTACGGGTTTGGTTTTAATTTTGGCCGGTAGTGTGAGAGGAGCCAAGGTTTCTGTGGTTGGAGGGCTAGAGCTGATTTGAGGACCGTCTTGTGCCGGTATCAAGGAGGAAACGCAGGGGGAAGGGGCATCCATGTCCTTGCTGCAGCTAGGCTTTGGGTCGATTATAGGTATGTCGAAAGTAGTATTGAGGAGACCTATGCCTGTATCGGCAATGTCTACTAGTTGCACAAGCGGTCGCTTCTTCGTCGGTGTACGTATTCCGAACATCTTTTGTCTTAAAATTTGTGTAAATGAGGTAATGAACGGATGAGATGTATGTGAGAAATGTTTTTGAATTTGTGGCGAAACTATTGGTGTTTGGGTAGGGTGCAAGGGTATATTTAGAACGTATTTTATGATCCCTAAGCGAATATGAAACAAAAATTTTTTACTATGTATATCTAAATTCTTTGTATTTCTAATGTATTGTTCAAATTTTAACTGTCGTAGAGAAAAGGGTGGGTTGGGCGGGTCAAATTTTAAAAATTGAGTGATCAGAAAGGGCACAAATGGGGTATCGGCGTGTAGGGCTTGATGAGCACTACACGATAGGTGAAGAAACCGGAAGGGTCTCTATACAAAAAAGTGAAGTTAAGCTGCAAAAACTGTTAAAAATGTTCTAGGAACGACTTTTTGTGGTACAAACTGTGTTATATTTCAGAAACCTGAGGGATTATCTGCGTGAAAGTAGTATCGATAGAAAGGGCTGTAAACGACGAACAAACTAAGACCTCAATTACCAACGTGGACCGAGGATAGCAGACAGGATGGTAAGTATAAAGATGCAATTTCGTATTTTTCAGCAAAAAATTAACGTTTTTTGTTATATAGTGCGTTATTTTACACAAACCTGAAGGGTATACTACAAAATTTTACTATTGGATGAAAGGCTATTAAACGAGGAACAATTTAAGACCTCAACCACCAACGTGGACCGAGGATAAGTGACAGAAGGTAAGTGTTAACTTGAATATTTTAATAGTGAGTTTACGAAAATGTACTAAGTTGATATGTAAGAAAAATTTTTGAAAATTTCAGGGCTCTGATGGAACCGCTGACGTATAGTATGCTAAGGATAATTACAAGAAACTAAAGGGAGCAAAAAACAGACTGAAAATCGCACTAAAAACCTAAAAATTTCGATGGTTAGGTTAGGTTAGGTTAGGTTAGGTTAGGTTAGGTTAGGTTAGGTTAGGTTAGGTTAGGTTAGGTTAGGTTAGGTTAGGTTAGGTTAGGTTAGGTTAGGTTAGGTTAGGTTAGGTTAGGTTAGGTTAGGTTAGGTTAGGTTAGGTTAGGTTAGGTTTTTTTTTTTTTTTTTTTTTTTTTTTTTTTTTTTTTTTTTTTTTTTTTATTACCGGGTTTTTATATGCCCGGTTCACATAGCAACCCCTGACTTTGTCAAGGCCCTTGTTTGTATTTATTTATATTTTGTTGTTTATTTTAAAATTAACGTAATGCTTAATTTGTTGTATTAGCTGCTAATTGTAGATTTTAAATTTCACTATTTTAACATGATATGGTTTTCTTTATATAATAACATAGGTTGAATGATATAAGAATATAATAAATTTCATATACATACATTATTTTATATTTATCAATACATAGACAATTTTGGTACTTTACTTTTTGTTACGACAAAATGTACGATTTTTTTTTTTTTTTTTTTTTTTTTTTTTTTTTTTAATAATTAGTATAATTTGTCTTCCCGTCACTTTGCTAGACAAAGTGCTTGACTAGGTTAAATACATTAATATAATATATATGTCATTATAATTATATAATATACGTAGCTTTGTCAGATATGCATAAGATTCAAGAAATAGTACAAATATTTTAATTATTAGAAATACAATAAATTGAGATTTTTATCCAGTCATAATTACATTTTATTTTAAAACAAAATGCAAGACTGAAAATATATATATATATATTTTTTTTTTTTTTTTTTTTTTTTTACTTTTTTTGTCTGGCTCATTTTACGTCGTAAAATGAGGGACTCATTGTGATCGTATTATTATTATTATTAATATCAGGGAATATTATTATAGCTGAAGATAGAAATTCAGAATAGGAAAATAGCTTATTCAATTAGTTTGATAGAATTAATACATTAAATTTAATAAATCCAATATTCATTATAAAATATCATTATACTAAATTCATAAATAGCAATACATTAATTATTTAAATTTATTTATTTTAGTGAAATTTAAAATATACATCTATGACATTGATTATTGTTAATTATTTATTATTATGTGTACAAGGGTAACCTATACCCATTATTCACCAGATGTATATGTCTGGTTCGTCCTATTACCTTGTCCTATTTCTGCTCGTAACAATTTTTATAATAGCAATACTATATTCCAAAAAATTAAGTCTTTTGTCGTCCTCCTTCATTAAAATGTGAATATTTTCCTTGCTTATGTCTGTATCGATCATACGGTCCAACTTCAATCTTTCATACGTATGGACAGGGCACTCAAATAGGACATGCAACACCGTTTCATTCTGTTCCGGAGAGCAGACACACGATGGGCTCCCCTTGCACCTGAACCTATTCAGGTACTCGGAGAACCCACCGTGCCCCGTCAAAATTTGCGTAATCCATTTATCCATGCCCATTTTACTAATAATTTTATAGGCTTCAACAGCGTCAGGAAAAAATGTTTTAGTTACACCAGCAACCGACCCACTTTGGTACCTCCTGTTCCATTCGTCAAGAGACTCTGCTCGGATCGACTTCTTGACGAATGAAATGGGGCATTTATCATATCTTGGCCTCACACGGCTTCTAAGTGCAGCCTCCTTAGCTAGATCATCTGCTCTCTCGTTTCCTTCTAACCCAATATGGGCTTTGACCCTTTGATTTTTTTGGTTAGGTTAGGTTAGGTTAGGTTAGGTTAGGTTAGGTTAGGTTAGGTTAGGTTAGGTTAGGTTAGGTTAGGTTAGGTTAGGTTAGGTTAGGTTAGGTTAGGTTAGGTTAGGTTAGGTTTTTTTTTTTTTTTTTTTTTTTTTTTTTTTTTTTTTGTCCGGGTGCTATGACCCGGCCCGCGACTCCTCTGACTTCTGTCAGAGACCTTACTATACTAGTTCTTAAATTTATTAGGGTGAAATAAGTTTTTCATAACCCCTACTGGGGTTCCTATCATTTAATCTTTGCCTTCCTGTTGTGGCTACCTTAACTAAATTACATTTATATTTTATAGCTTATTAGAAATTAGGGTGAAATAAGTTTTTCATAACCCCTACTGGGGTTCCTATCATTTAATCTTTGCCTTCTTCTTGTGGCTACCTTAACTACATAACACCTATATTTTATAGCTTATTATCTATGTTATTTTTAGGTTTTCTTAACATTATTCTTACAATATCTGAGTTCCTTTCTGTTTATTTTACAGTGTTCCTACTATTTATCTAGGCTGTTTTCATAACAGTAATATTTGGGACACATTTTGGTTATATATATTATACATGTGCTTTTAAGACAATTTTCGTTTTGTATTCTTATTCTAACTTATATGTACTTGTTTGTGTTTATTCTTATCTTATTACATTTCCTATTCTTACGTGCTATTTATTAGGGACAGTTTGTTTATGTCTACTTTATTTAACAATGGTTTATTCTGTTTTAACTTATCTTAATTATTACCTAATATTATTACTATTGCTAGATACATATATGGACTATATATGCTTAACAATTTTTTATTAACTTTTATTTCTTTCAATAACTTCTTTTACTATTTTTGTACAGAATTGGAGGAATACACACCTAACTTTGTCCTCCATCATTATTTCATTTGCACTTTCAATTTTGAGTTTTACCTGTGTATAGGCCTCAAACTCAAATCTTTGCCTTAAATATTGTTGGCACTCAAATATCAGGTGTATTATAGTTTCCTCCTGCTCTGGGTCGCATATACACGATGGGCTCCCCTTGCACCTGAATCTAGCCAGGTACTCGGAGAACCCACCGTGCCCTGTCAATATTTGGGTAGTTATGTAGCTTTTTTCTATTTTCTCAACTACTCTGTAAGCTGACTTAGCATCTGGTAGGAAAATTTTTGTTACTCCTGCGGCCGTCCCTGTTTGATAACGCTGGTTCCATTCGTCAAGCGACTCCTTTCTAATGAGCCGCTTGACGTATGAAACGGGACATTTGTCGTAGTGGGCTTTAGTTTTTGTGTTTATAGCTGCGTGCTTTGCCAGCTCATCCGCACGTTCATTTCCCTTCAGGTCCGCATGTGCCTTGATCCAAAATAATTTTGGTGTTGTGCCTTGAGAAATGCATTTTCTCAGATGTTCTCTAGCTTCAACTGCCAATGGGTGAAGGGAGTGGTTGTTTATTAGTGTCTCCAGCGCCGCACGAGAATCACTGATTAGTGCAATATTTTGGCTACTCTGTTTTGACGCGCACTCCGCCGCACGACATAACGCAAACAGCTCGGCCTGGTATACAGTACAGTATGATGCGAGAGCAAACTTACAGGCTTTTGTCTCCTTACCGTTCTCCCATATGGAGAGTGCCGCTCCAACCTTACCCGCAATCCCGCTTCCATCGGTATATATTTGGGTTGCCTCGCCTACCCGCTCTATCACCTGAACTTCACTGGTGAGACTGCCGAACTGCCAACTCACATTCTCTGCAGGATGTGGTTTATTCTTGAACGCGACTCTCCTTTCTACTTCTCTGTCACCTGGTACTGGCTGTGACACCCCCCTCTTGGCTAGGTAGAGAGAAGCTACTTCTCTCACCCGAATGTCCAGGGGGAGTATGCCAGCCAGTAACAGGGCTGCGTTTAGTGACACAGTTCGGTACGCTTTGCAGATTTTTTGAGCGAATGAGCGCTGCAAAGCATTTAGCTTTTTCAGGACGTAGAGCTTTTTGGTGGCGGGGGCCCATGCTGCCGCTGAATATGTAACCAACGGGACTATTGTTGCCTCATAAATGGTTCTTATGACTTCTGGGTGCAAACCCCAGCTAGCTCTCGCCGCCTTAGACAGTTTCTTAAATACGCTCATTGCTTTCCTACACACGTTTTCGGTGTGAGCGCCAAATGTCAATGCACTGTCCACCGTGAGGCCCAATACTTTGATCTCCCTTACCATGGCAACGTCGACCCCGCCCATGCTCAGGCGTGGTGTGTCATATTTCAGCTTTTTTGTAATAACCATTGCACAGGTTTTGTGGGGTGCAAATTTAAGCTTATTACTGACACCCCACTCCCGAACATGTTCGAGGGCTGCGTTGCCCTGTCTCTGTATTTCCGCTGCTGTGTCCCCCGAGAAGATGAGGACGACGTCATCAGCAAATGCCTGACAATAGTCCCCCCTCCCCGTGAGACTTTTCAGCAGCGGGTCCAGCAGGAGATTCCAAAGGATTGGACCCCCTATGGATCCCTGGACACATCCCTTATTTGTCTGTTTCACGTACTCATGGCCAGCGTATCTCAGCTTGATGGTGCGATTTTTCAGGTAATTGGCTATTATCCTCTGTAGCATCCCCGGACATTGCTCCTCCGCCAGTCTGGCTCTAATGGCTGGCCACCAGGCACTATCAAATGCGCCCTCTATATCCAGCGACACCATCGTGATGAGTTTCTTCTTATGAAGTTCACCCTTCACGTGGGCCACAAGATCGTAGAGGGCATCCTCAGTACCACGCTGTGGCATAAAGCCATACTGACGTGGGCTTATCCTAGATGCTAAATGAGTCATCAGCCGCCTGACCATCATTTTTTCTAGTACCTTCCCCAAAATCGGTAAGAGCCCTATTGGCCTATACGATTTGGGGTTGGTATAGTCGTTTTTGTTGGGTTTCCTGAGAACTATGACTATAGCCGCTTTCCATTCCGTGGGGAAGTGTGCCAGTTCCAAGCATTTATTGTACACCGCAAGATAGAACGTTGTGTCTCTTTGTATCATCTGAGAACAGATGTCCGCAGTGAATCCGTCCTCTCCAGGAGCCTTTTTGGGGTTGAAGCTCTTTACCGCCGAGATCAGTTCACCTTCTGTGAACAATGGCTCATCTTTAACATTGTGATGCGAGTAGCTTTCGTTTATGAGCTTGGCTCTGATTCGGCGGTGGTGCTCATTCTCTCCCTCTTCGGTGTCTTCCGGGAAAAAGACCTTTGTAAATTCCTCTGCGGATTCTGCGTCACTTAGAGTTCTCCCGTTTATAATGAGCGGCATATCCTCCTGTCTTTTAGATGTATTTTTTAATACCCTATAAATGCCCTCCCAAACATTTTCTTTGTCCTGTTTTGTGCAGAACTCCTTCCAGCTCTTAATTTGGGCTTTCTTCGCCTCAGTCTCGTAAAACTCTTTTGCCTTCAGGTACTCCCCAACCACATATGGCCTTCTAACAGGTGCTGCGCATCTTATTCTGCGTTTTCTGGTGACCATGCTTCTTTTCAGGCTCTCCAGCTCGGCGGACCACCACGGTACGGAAAGTTTTTGCATGTTCTTTTTCCTAGGAATTTCTGCAGTACACGCTTCTGTAACTATTTTAGTAATTTTGGATATGAATTGGTCTAAATCGTTGCTATTATTTATGTTTTTGACATTATTTATGTTTATGTCGGAATCAGATTTTAATTGTTGAAGTTTGGTAAGAAATTGGGGCCATTTTGCCTTTTTCGTGTTGAATTTCCTAGTCGTTCTGCAGATTGTTATTCCTTTGCTTTTTTGCAGTCTTAATTCAAAGGTCATGGCGTTGTGGTCCGAGCTGGTTAGATCCTCCACTACCCTCCAGTTCTCTACTGAGTTTAGGAGGTCTTCGCTGCATGTGGTTATGTCGACATAGCTCACCAGTCTACGCCCACCCCTGACAGTGTCGAAGGTCGGGATGCTGCCACTGTTGAGCACCTGAAGGCCCACCTCGTCAAGAGCTCCCGTCGTCTCGTGTCCCCTACTATCAGTTATTGGGCTACCCCACCATGCGCCCTTAGCATTGGCATCACCTCCAGCGATTATCTTTGACATACCTACTTCCCTACATGCTTTAGTTAGGTGTTGCAGATACGGTTCAATGGGCTCGCTAGGCTCAAAATAGTAGGAGATGACCAGGACTTCTCCGGCACGTGTCCGCATCTTTACCACCGAGATGTTATTAGTGGTGAGTTGCGGGCATTGTCTAACGTCAATACTGTCATCAAAGACGACTACAGCTGCCTTGACTGTGCCATCACCCACGTTCGCGTTTTGGAAGATCCTGGTGCCTGCGTAGTTCTTCATGGCCTTTATACCGCCGACATACGGTTCTTGAACCAAAGCAAACGCAATGTTGCGTTTTTTGGCTTCTAGCATAAGTTCAGTAGTCGCCAAATCTTTCCGCTGGAGGTTAGCCTGTGCAACGATATATAGCGTCTTTTGAGTCGTCTGTGGGTTGCCAAGGGTGCCCTTAACAATACGAGATCGCCGCTCTCGCTAATACATCCCATTTCTTTCTAATAGGGCATTCATTACTATATACTCCGTGTGCTGTATCCTGCTGTCTCGCCTTTGAGCAGTTTTTGCATGTCGGTAGCTCTTCTCTGTTTGGGCATTCTGACCTGAGATGTGGACCTCCGCAATGGTTGCAGAGATCATGGGTCTCTGTGCATAGCTTCCTGCCGTGTCCGAAGGCGAGACATCTTGTACACTGCACTAACGGGGACTGGTCTTCTATCCTAATATGCTGAAGGTCTATATACATTTTCCCAACCGAGGTAAGTTTTTGCCACAGTTTTGGGGTAACTCTAAGGACGACATGGCACTCTAACGAGTTCCTTGCCTTCCTCCGGTACTTTAAGTAATAAAGATCATAATCTATGATTTTGTAAAGCAATAGATTATTAAGACTATTAAACATGTTGCATGTATACACTAGTTTTATAATAAATAAGGTAATTAGTATATATTTTATTATATTAGTTAATAAATAAATAGTATTGATAGATATTGTAATATTATTACGGTGTTTTGTTTCTTCTGATGACTTTAGTTGCCGCTTCTATGCAGAAGTCCAGAAAGTCTTGTCTCTTTGTTTCGTCTTTCATAATAATTGCTATGTTTTGTATGTTTAGTTCTAAATTAATTTTTGTCTGTAGGTTAAAACGTGCGTACTCATGTTCTGGACATTCAAGGATGATATGTTGTAGTGATTCTTCAATGTCTGGTTGGCAGACACACGATGGGTCCGCACTACGCCCGAATCTGTTTAGGTACTGCGCGAATCCCCCGTGACCTGTCAGTACTTGGGTTATGATCTGATTTATTGCTATTTTTCGTGTGACTGGGTATGCTTCAGTAGCATCCGGGAAAAACATTTTTGTGGTTCCAGCAGCCCCACCCTCTTGGTATCTCCGGTTCCATCTGTCAAGCGACCTTTCCCGGATTTGCCTCTTGACATATGAAACCGGACATGCGTCGTAATCCGGGCGTCGTTTTGAATTGAGCGCTGCTTGTTTCGCCAACTGGTCGGCGCGCTCATTTCCTATTCGTCCAGCATGAGCTTTGACCCAGTAGAGCGAGATGTTCTTTTTCTGGGCCGTGGCGGATCTTATGTTTGCCCTTATGCTGGTCGCCAGTGGGTGGAGGTTGCCTACGTCAGTCACTGACTGTAACGCCGCCGTTGAATCACTATATAGCCTAAAGTGGTTTTCTTGTTCGTCCAAAATCTCCTTAATTGCCCTGTCTATGGCTAAAAGCTCAGCCTGGTAGACCGTACAGTACGCGGATAGATAGAGTTTAATGGATTTCGTCTCGACATTTCCTTTCCAGATGGAAACTGCCGCTCCAACTTTGCCATCAACTTTGCTTCCATCTGTGAATATCTCCACGTACTGGACGTTTTGGTTAGTTTCGTTGTTTTCCATTGTCCGGTCTTCCAGGCTTTCAAATGTTATTGCTTGGTGTTCTGCAGGATGGATTGTGTCTGTGAATTTTATAGGCTTTTCAATTTCCCTATCATCCGGGATAAGTATACTTTTACCCTTTCGGGCTTCAAAGAGAGCTGCCGCTTCTTGTGCCCTTAGGTCTAGGGGTAGTAGTCCAGTTAGCACCAGTGCAGAGTGCAGTGATACTGTTCGGTAGGCCTTGCACAGCTTTTGTGCAAAGCCTCGCTGAACTGCGTTTAATTGTTTTTGTATGCACTTTTTGTTTGCGGCTGGTGCCCATGCACTGGCTGCATATAGGATTATCGGTTCGATGACGGCTGTGTAAATTACTTTTATAATTTCTGGGTGAAGGCCCCAACTAACTCTTGCTGCTCTGGATAATTGTTTATATATATTTGTGGCTTTTTTGCAGGTGTTTGATATGTGTGCGTTAAATGTTAGTCTATTGTCGATAGTGAGGCCTAAGACTTTGATTTGTTCGGACATGCCAATAGCGACCCCACCCATGATCAGAAGCGGGGTGTCATACTTTAGTTTATTAGTAATTGTCATTGCGGTGGTTTTCTGTGGACCAAATTTCAACTTGTTTTTGACACCCCATTTACAAACATAGTCGAGGGCACCATTGGCGCGTCGTTCGATTTCAGTAGCGGTATTTCCGTCAAAGACTAGCAGAATGTCGTCAGCGAAGGCATGGCAGTAATCCCCCCGCGCCTCTAGGTCTTTTAATAGCGGGTCTATTAGCAGATTCCAGAGAATCGGGCCACCGATAGAACCTTGTACGCAGCCTTGTTTAGTTGCTTTTTTGCTCTTAGCTCCGGCGTATCTGACTTCAACGCTTCTATTACTTAAATAACTGTCTATAATTTTTCTGATACCTTCCGGACATTTTTCCTCAGCCAGTCGCACTTTTATAGCTGGCCACCAGGCGCTATCAAAGGCCCCCTCTATATCCAATGAGACTATGGCTATTAGCTTCTTGTCACTAAGTTTTTGCCGAATGTACCGCATTAGAGTACAGAGGGAGTCCTCGGCGCTTCTCTGGGGCGTGAAGCCGAACTGGCGAGTACTTGTCCTAGGTATCAGATGCCATTTCAGTCGAGCTACCACCATCTTTTCCAAGATCTTTCCCATTACCGGTAGGAGCCCAATGGGTCTATAGGACTTGGGATTTCTGTAATCGCTTTTACCTGGCTTTTTCAGTACTATTACAGTAGCTTTTTTCCAAATATTTGGAAAACAACCTAGCTGTAAGCATTTATTCATCAGTGCCAGAAACGTGTTAGGGTCTGAACTAATAGCCTGTTTACAGATATCCGCAGTTAAGCCGTCCGCTCCTGGGGCCTTCTTTGGGTTAAAACTCTTAACAGCATTTTCTAGCTCTAGTGGGGTGAACGAAGGCTCTTCATTGTGAAGATCCGCATTCAGGGCTTTGGCCATTTCTCTTACTTGTTGGTGGTAAGTATTGTCTTCATTTTCTTTGTCATCCGGATAAAAGGTTTCTGTTAGGAGTTTAGCTGAGTCTTGTGAGCTAAGTGACTCTCCAGCCGGTCCAATGAGGGGTAGATCTTCTTCGCGCCTCGTGGTTTTGCCTATGACTCTGTAAATACCCTGCCACATCCCTTCCTTGTCTTGTTTACAACAAAACTCTTTCCAACTGGTGGTTTGTGCATTCTTTACCATTTTTTCATATATTGCTTTTTGTTGCAGGTACTCTTCTACGACTTTGGCCCTACGAATGGGAGCAGCGCACCAGATACGGCGCTTCCTGGTCTTCATCTCCTTCTTGGCGGCAGCAAGTTCCTGAGACCACCACGGCATGGTAAGTGTTTCGTCATTTTTCTTTTTAGGTATAAATTTGTTGCATGATGTAGTTATATTATCTATATATTGGGTTATCACTGATTCTAATTGGGGTAATTGGTTTATTGCATTGATGTTATCGGAGTTTATGTTTTGATCTGAATTTAATTGATTTAGTTTTTCGACAAAACGGCCCCATTTCGCTTTCTTTGTATTATAAATTCGGGTAGTTCTATGTATGGTGGTTCCAGTTGATTTTTGGAGATTTATGTCAAATAAGATTCCATTATGATCCGACGAAGTCAATGTTTGTACTACTCTCCAGTCCGTGATCAGGTTGAGTAAGTCAGTGGTACAGGCTGTGATGTCTACATGACTGGTTAAGTGTTGGTGACCCCTAATAGTGTCAAAGGTGGGGGTTTCGCCCATATTGAGGACTTGGAGGTCCGCCTCGTAGAGCATTCCAGCCATTATTTCCCCCCTGCTATTAGTAGTCGAGCTCCCCCACCAACAACTCTTAGCGTTTGCATCTCCTGCGACTATTGTGTTAGTAAACTGTGATTTTTCTATTGATTTCAGTAAAATATCTAAGTATGGTTCTATGGGTTTATTTGGTTCAAAGTAAAAGGATATAACTACAAGTGTCCATGCTATGGTTTTGATTTTTATCGTTACTATATTGTTGTTGGTGAGTTCTGGGTATAGCTCGACCTCTAGATCCGGGTCAAATATGGCGATTGCAGCCTTCACTGTCTCAATTCCAGGATCCGGGTTCTGGAAAATACGCACACCCTGGTAACCCCTCACATTCTTAAAACCACCAACATAGGGCTCCTGCAGCAATGCCACCGCGATGCGTTTCTTCTCCGCTTCTATAAGAAGTTCTTCTTGAGCCAATTTCATTCTCTGTAGATTTATCTGCGCGAATGTGTATTTTGCTATCAAGTTCGTAGGGACGCCTTTAACAATACGCTACCCGGGACCTCGCTATAGCATCCCACCTTTTGCGAACTACGCATTCATCGCTGAAGGCATTATGCTGCGCGTTTTCAATTTTAGCAAGGGTACAATTACAGCAGGAGGGCCTAGAGCCAGCCTGCCATTCCGTGCATTTCTCTTTGAGGTGTGAACCCCCACAGTGGCTGCACTTTGCTTCTTGCTCCTTGCATTGTCGCCGGCTGTGTCCATAGGCGAGGCACATTGAGCACTGAGTCAAGGGCGATTGATCCGATACCTTGATGCGTTGAAGGTCCACATGCACCGTTTCGGTTTGCGTTATACGTTGCCAGAGTTTTGGTGAGACTTTGAGTATCACATGGTTAATAAGTGGATTTCTAGTGCGTCTTCGGTATGCAACGGTTATCCTATTTTCAGCTTTATCAATATCTTTGAAAAGAGAGCTATTTTGGTTTCTTAGTGCTGCTATTATATCATCATCGGTATTGTACTGGAGGACGTCCTTAAGGATCACGAGGGGGTCTCTATTTTTAACCTCATTGACGGTCAGTTCCGGTGCTTTAACTAGTCGATTTTTTAGTTTTTGTCTTTCTTCTTCTGTGCTGCAACCCACTATGACTTTACGGTCTTTACCTTTTCTGATTGTCTCGACCGAAACTCCACCATCCTTGGCATTGGCGACCTTCCGTATTCTCTCGAGTACTTGTTCGCCTGACTCTGTTTCGTCTGTAGCGCTCACCACTATGGAGTGCAGAGCGGTTCGTTCGGTGGGTTTCGTTGTTGGTAGTGCTGCCGTAACACTGGCGTAACTCTTTTTACGCAGCATTTCGGAGAGCTCATCTATTTTATCATTGTTTTGTTTGAGAGCATGCATGTGCTCTTGTATTAAATTATTTAGGTCGTTTCCTTGAGTCGGATTTAACGGCGTAACTGGGCACTGGTTTGGTTTGTCTGTTTTAGTTGCAAGTTCTTTTGTGATTAAGAACAAGCGGTCTATGGCCTGGATAATACCTGTTTTGATTTCAGACTTCAGATTCCTGGAGTTCGACAGGTGAATTTTGGCCTTGGTAACACAGGCACGGGCTTCTGATATTGTGTCAGCGTATTCTGATCGTTCTTTGAGCGGTGATACAGCGTACGGTACGGGTTTGCTTTTAATTTTGGCCGGTAATGTGAGAGGAGCCAAGGTTTCTGTGGTTGGAGGGCTAGAGCTGATTTGAGGGCCGTCTTGTGCCGGTATCAAGGAGGAAACGCAGAGGGAAGGGGCATCCATGTCTTTGCTGCAGCTAGGCTTTGGGTCGATTATAGGTATGTCGAAAGTAGTATTGAGGAGACCTATGCCTGTATCGGCAATGTCTACTAGTTGCACAAGCGGTCGCTTCTTCGTCGGTGTACGTATTCCGAACATCTTTTGTCTTAAAATTTGTGTAAATGAGGTAATGGACGGATGAGATGTATGTAAGAATTGTTTTACAATTTATGGCGAAACTATTGGTGTTTGGGTAGGGTGCAAGGGTATATTTTGAACGTATATTATGATCCCTAAACGAATATGAAATAAAAAATTTTTACTATGTATATCTAAATTCTTTGTATTTCTAATGTATTGTTCAAATTTTAACTGTCGTAGAGAAAAGGGTGGGTTGGGCGGGTCAAATTTTAAAAATTGAGTGATCAGAAAGGGCACAAATGGGGTATCGGCGTGTAGGGCTTGATGAGCACTACACGATAGGTGAAGAAACCGGAAGGGTCTCTATACAAAAAAGTGAAGTTAAGCTGCAAAAACTGATAAAAATGTTCTAGGAACGACTTTTTGTGGTACAAACTGTGTTATATTTCAGAAACCTGAAGGATTATCTGCGTGAAAGTAGTATCGATAGAAAGGGCTGTAAACGACGAACAAACTAAGACCTCAATCACCAACGTGAACCGAGGATAGCAGACAGGATGGTAAGTATAAAGATGCAATTTGGTATTTTTCAGCAAAAAATTAACGTTTTTTTGTTATATAGTGCGTTATTTTACACAAACCTGAAGGGTATACTACAAAAATTTACTATTGGATGAAAGGCTATTAAACGAGGAACAATTTAAGACCTCAACCACCAACGTGGACCGAGGATAAGTGACAGAAGGTAAGTGTTAACTTGAATATTTTAAAAGTGAGTTTACGAAAATGTACTAAGTTGATATGTAAGAAAATTTTTTGAAAATTTCAGGGCTCTGAAGGAACCGCTGACGTATAGTATGCTAAGGATAATTACAAGAAACTAAAGGGAGCAAAAAACAGACTGAAAATCGCACTAAAAACCTAAAAATTTCGATGGTTAGGTTAGGTTAGGTTAGGTTAGGTTAGGTTAGGTTAGGTTAGGTTAGGTTAGGTTAGGTTAGGTTAGGTTAGGTTAGGTTAGGTTAGGTTAGGTTAGGTTTTTTTTTTTTTTTTTTTTTTATTGTAACCGGTTCCTATGGTCCGGTTGTCACTTCACCCCTAACAGTATTAGGGACTTCATTATGCCAGTTTATTTATTTTAACCAAGCCATTTTTCTATGTTATTCCTGTTTGTCCATTTATTCATTATTATTGTATAATTGTGTAAATCTATATAATATCTGTGTAAATAATAGGTCATAGCTTTCTTAGCTATCCGTCATCCTTAGTTTCCTTTTTTTTTTTTTTTTTTTTTGTTAACTGGCTTATATATTTTGAATTTCACTGTTGTTATACATAGTTTATTTAACGTCGTCTATTCCCTTTTGTATGCATTCGAACAGCAAAAACATTTCAATTGTAAATATGTATATATTTTCAGTCACAATTATGTACTTGCATGAGCTGGTGTGTAGTGTAATACATGTATTGTTCAGTAGTACTATACATTTCATTATTACAAAATGCATGACTTATTTATTTTGTAACTCAGTTATTTATTATTATTATATATTAATTTATATAGAAAGTATTATATATTTATACATATATATATACATTTTTTTTTTTTTTTTTTTTATTTTTTTTTTTTTTTTTTATTTATTATATATATACTTGTACACCCGTAGTCAATTACATTTTACCTAAATAAAATGCATGACCACCCATATATATGTATATATTACGATTTTAATATATCTTATATGATTATTTTTGTCAACTGCCATTTTACTACATAAAATGAGTGACTTAATTATATAATTGTAATACAATAGAAGAGCGAATTATCATTATTTTATTTTTCAATAGTTTGTATATATTATAGTAAAAATATTAATTATTAAGAATTAAGAATACTTTTTTTTTTTTTTTTTTTTTTTTTTATTGTTAATTTTATGTTATAAATATTTGTACACATAGTCAATTACATTTTACCCAACTAAAATGCATGACCAATATATATATTGTTTACAATATTATTATACTTTACGAGATTGTGCTGGTCAGCTGACATTTTACTACTACATAAAATGCGTGACCATATTATATTATATTATAATTTATTATATAGTTCAAAATATCCAATATAACAATAGAAAATCAAGATTAGATTAGAGTTCATAGTATAGTATTAGATCATAGCATTAATTAGAATAGATAATTATTTATAAAATAATAGATACGAATAGTTTACGTCATAATTATTATAATATATTAATTTTTATTTTATTTTATTTATTTATGTGTGTGTGCGTGTGTTTGTGTGTGTGTGTACGTGTGTGCGTACGTGTGTGTGTGTGTATTGTGTTTTGTGTTCCTACTATTCGAATGCATTGAATTAATTTTATTTAATATTCTACTTTACTTTTACGTTTTTTGTTTTTTTTTTTTTTTTCAGGTTTTGTTCCTTGCTATAACTATTCTTGCAACTTTTTTACTATATTCTAAGAATAGTTTCCTTTCCCTATCGTCTTTCATTATCACATGCATGTTATTTATACATAACTCCGTGTCAATCATTTGCCCAAGTTCAGCTCTTTTATAAGCGTAAGCAGGACACTCGATTAATACGTGCGGAATCGTTTCTTTTTCTTCCGGGGAACACACGCACGCTGGGTTCTCTTTGCATTTAAACCTATGAAGGTATTCTGAAAAGCCACCGTGACCCGTTAGAACTTGTGTCAATACATTATCAATTGTTAGCTTATTGACTATTTTATATGCACTGCGCACGTCTGGGAGGAACATTTTCGTCACACCTGCTACCGATCCCATAGGTAGGTTAGGTTAGGTTAGGTTAGGTTAGGTTAGGTTAGGTTTTTTTTTCTCTTCCATTATATCGCGGGCTACTCCTAACAGTATTAGGAACTTTATTTAGTCGTTATATAAGTACAGGTTTTTGTATTAATATACATAGTAGTGCCTCCTATGGGCTGTTACTTATTAATCTATATACATACATTTCCTAGTGGATTTTAACAGTGTTGTTTGTTATGCCATCTATATTATATCCTTATTTATAGTTTATTTAATTTATTATATTAACATTTTAATTTTGTTTCCTTAAATTAGGGTTACAATTTCTTTTAATTCTAGTTGACATTTAATTTTGTTGCCTTAAATTACGGTTACAATTTCTTTAATTCTAGTTGTAGATTCATTTAATTTATTTTATTACATTTTAATTTTGTTGCCTTAAATTACGGTTAAAATTATAAATAAATAAATAAATAATTTCTTTAATTCTAGTTGTAGATTTATTTAATTTATGATACATTTTAATTTTGTTGCCTTAAGTTACAGTTACAATTTCTTTTAATTCTACTTATAGATGGTTATGGATAAACTCACATGGTTGTTGTTTTCTTAATTTTTCTAATTTTTATTTCTGTCGATAGATAATTCTACTATTTTCATGCAATACTTAAGAAATTCTTCTCTTTTGTCTGTGTTTTTCATTATTTTACTTATATTCGTTTCAGTGATACTAATTCCTATCTGTGTTTCTGTATTATGTCGTTTTATTGTGTTCGCAGGACATTCAGTTATTAAGTGGATGATGGTCTCTTCATTATTGGGGTCACAGATGCACGATGGGCTCGCCTTACACCTGAACCTATTCAGATATCCAGCGAAACCACCGTGCCCCGTTAACACCTGGGTAAGTATAGAATTAATTTTTAATTTTCTAACAGTATCGTAAGCTACTATCGCATCCGGAAAGAAAATTTTGGTTACCCCTGCTACATTATTTGTTAGGTATCTCCGGTTCCATTCGCCAAGGGACTCCTTACGGATCATCCTCTTGACGAATGAGACCGGACATCTATCATAATGAGGTTTAGTTTTAATTTTCATAGCGGCTTCTTTTGCTAAGTGATCAGCCCTTTCATTTCCCGCCATACCCGCATGCGCTTTTATCCAATATAGGGCGATCTCTCTCCCACTGTCCACACCAGAGCGAAGGAGCGCCCTCGTATTGACCGCCAGTGGATGGAGGGAATCATTATTAATTACAGTTTCAAGGGCCGATCTGGAATCGCTTATAATTGCGCTATTCTCATATTCAAGCGCCATTCTAGCTGCATGATATACAGCTAACAGTTCAGCTTGGTATACAGTGCAGTAGGGCGACAGCAGGAGTTTTTTGGTTTTAATTTCGTTAGTGCCTTGCCATATAGTTATGGCGGCACCAACCTTCCCATCAATCCTACTGCCATCTGTGTACACCTGTACTGCACTTCCCACCTTTTCTTCGACATCTATCTGCGTTTTTAGCTCTTGGAACTGCCAGCATGTATCGTTCGCCGGATGGGGCCTGTATCGAAAAGCGAGTGGCGCCTCCAACTCCCGATCCCCCAGTACCGACCGCGAAGCCCCCCTCTTGACCTCGTAGAGAAGTGCATTTTCCCTAATACGTATGTCAAGGGGAAGCATCCCGGCCAGCACTAGGGCGGCATTCAGAGACACTGTTCTATAGGCTTTCCCAATTTTCTGAGCAAATATTCTTTGGGTACTATTTAATTTCTTTTGTATATATATCTTGTTCGTCGCAGGGGCCCATGCACTGGAGGCGTAAGTAATAATCGGTTCGGCTACTGCGCCGTAGATGCTGCGGACAACCTCGGGATGGAGGCCCCAACTAACCCTGGCGGCCTTCGACAGCTGCTTGAATACTCCCAGCGCCTTTTTGCAAACATTGTCCACATGGGTGCCGAAAGTAAGCCCGCAGTCAATCGTTAGCCCCAGGATCTTTATCTCCTTAGACATGGCAATGTCTTCCCCGCCCATGGTCAGATGAGGTGTGTCGTATTTCAGTTTGTTGGTTAGCACCATAGCAAAAGTTTTTTGCGGTGCAAACCTCAACTTATTGACGACACCCCACCTCCGAACATGTTCGAGGGCAGCATTACCTCGCCTTTGGATATCCTCAGCTGTGTCCCCAGAGAAGATGAGGACCACGTCGTCGGCGAAGGCCTGACAGTAGTCCCCCCTCTCCGCAAGACTTTTCAGCAGAGGATCCAAAAGGAGATTCCATAGTATAGGACCCCCTATTGACCCCTGTACGCAACCCTTATTTGTGACTTTTATGTGTTCATGCCCAGCATACCTCACGCGCACCTGTCTTCCGTTTAGGTAACTGTACATGATATTCCTTAGGCTATCTGGGCACTGCTCCTCCGCCAGTCTGACCTTTATAGCCGGCCACCAGGCGCTATCAAAGGCTCCCTCTATGTCCAGCGACACCAACGTTATCAGCTTCTTCTCATGAAGTTTGCTTTTCACGTGGGCCACCAGGTCATAGAGGGAGTCCTCAGCGCCACGTCCAGGCACAAATCCATACTGACGGGGGCTCATTCTAGGCACCAGATGCCACGTCAGCCTTCTAACCAACATCTTTTCGAGGACTTTCCCCATAACCGGAAGTAGTCCTATTGGTCTATAAGATTTTGGGTGCGTATAATCACTCTTTCCCGGCTTCCGCAGCATCACGACGGTGGCCTCCTTCCACCCCGATGGAAAGTGAGACAGTCTCAGGCATCTGTTATATATTGCAAGGCTAAGATGCTTATCTCCCATGACGACTTCGAGGCATATATCTGCTGTGAGACCATCAGATCCAGGGGCCTTCTTTGGATTAAAGCTCCTCACCGCAGACAATAGCTCCGCTTCTGTAAACTCTGGCTCATGTTTATCATGCGTCAGTTTGTTTATTAGTTCTGCCTTAAGTCTTGTACTACGGTGGTCCTCGTTGTCATCTTCTAGATTATCTTCGGGGTAAAAGGTTTCAGCCAAAAATCTCGCCGATTCCTCATTTGTGAGCTGTTTCCCACTCACCATCATAGGGACATCCTCTTGCCTTGTGTCAGTAGTTCTCATGACCCTATAAATTCCTTCCCAGACACTTTCCCGGGTTTGCCTTTCACAAAAAGCTTTCCAGCTCTTTATTTGCGCTACTTTTGCTGCTGTTTCATACTGCTCTTTGGCCTGCAAGTACTCCGCTACTACGTGTTCCCTTCGGGATGGTCTTGCGCACCGGATGCGGCGTTTTCTGGTGGCAACTTTTTTCTTCATCTCCCCCAACGCAGTGGACCACCACGGAACAGTCAGTTTTTCTATTTGTTTTTTCTCAGGCATGGCTGATTTACAAGCATCGGTTATTATATCTATAAATTTTTTAATAAATACATCTAATTGTTCAACGGTTGTTATTTCATTAACTTTATCTACGCTTACTTGATTATCTAATTTTAATTGTTCAATTGTCTGGTGAAATATGTTCCAATTTGCCTTTTTACTATTAAATATTCTGGTTGTTCGTTTAATTCTGAGTCCTTTACTCTTTTTAAGGAAGATTTTAAAGCATATTCCGTTGTGGTCCGAACTGGTAAGATCCTCGACTACTTCCCAGTTGTCCACCAGATCTAGCAGGTCGTTTGAACAAGCGGTAACGTCAACATTGCTTGTCAGTCGACGGCCTCCTCTGACGGTGTCAAATGTTGGCATCTCACCTGTATTCAGCACTTGCAGGCCCATTTCCACTAGAGCACTTGCCATTTCGTCGCCCCTGGTGTCTGCCTTAGGACTTCCCCACCATGGATGTTTGGCATTTCCGTCTCCCCCTATTATTATCTTTTTTATTTTGGTTGCGGAAGTTACTACCGATAAGTGGTCTAAATAGTTCAATATAGGCTGGTCTGGCTCAAAATAATAGGATATGGCAAGGATTTCCCAACCAACTGATTTTATTTTTACTACGCAGACGTTATTTGTAGTGTATTGTGTGCATAATGTGGCTTCTAGATTTGGGTCAAATACGGCAATCGCCGCCTTTACAGTACCTTCATTTTGGTTGGTGTTCTGAAATATCCTTGCTCCCCTATAGGTCTTCATATGATTTTTGCCCCCAACGTATGGCTCCTGGAGCATGGCCCAAGCAATTTTTCTGCGTTGTGCTTCCATCATCATTTCCATAGTAGCCAATTGTTTACGTTGGAGGTTAGCCTGTGTCACTTTATAGTGGCAGTTATTTTTCACCTGTGGATTCATTAGGGTGCCCTTAACAATATATAGTGGACATTCTTGCTAGTGCATCCATTTTACGTCTAATTTGACATGCATCACTATACACCAGATGTTCAGCCTCCGGGTTCTTGGCTTTAACACAATTTCGGCACTTTGGTGGTTTACCTTCTTGCTGTTGTGGACATTGTGCTCTTAGATGAAGATCTCCACAGTAATTGCACGAGTCTTCGCTTTCTGTACAATATTTCCTACCATGTCCGTATGCCAAACACCTGGTGCACTGTATCAAGGGTGTCTGGTCTTCTACTATAACTCTTTGTAGGTCTATATGTAGTCTTCCCACAGAGGTAAGTCTCTGCCACAGCTTTGGAGCTACCTGGAGGACTACATGGTTTTCCTTTTCGTTCCGAGCTCTCCTACGGTATTTTACTGTGGCAGAGGCCTCTCTCTCGGTCAGACCTTCCAAAAGATTTTTATTTTGTAATTTGATAGCTTGTATTATGTCTTCGTCTTTGTTATATTTTAACACATTTTTTAGTATGACTAGTGGGTTCTTGTTTAATGCCTCTTCCACTTTTAACCCTTGATCAGTTCCTAGTCTTTGCTTAGCTCTGTCAATGTCTAGTTTTGTGGCGCAACTTAACACGATTTTACCATTTCTAGCCTTTTTTAACCCTTGTATTTGGAGTCCGTTTTCTTTTGCTTTTAGGGATCCCCTTACTTTCTCTATGGTGTCCTCACAGGTTGTAATATCACTGTTAGGTGTTATAATTATCGAATAACTAGGTCTTAGTACTTCGGCTAACTTAGGTTTATTTAGAGCCTCTGCATATGTCATTGAACTATCCCTTGTGGCAGTCATTTGTTGCACAGTTTCCTGTAAGTTATTGGTTTGTTCCTGAAAATTAATTGCGGTTTCTTGAAGCTTTACATTGAGTTGTTTCATATTTTTATTTATCTCTTCCACTGCCTGATCCAATCTGCTGACTATTTCATTGTTTCCTTTGAGTTCATTACAGATCTTCTCTTTTTCCTTTGTATTTATATCCATTATTTCCTTTAGTTCTAGGAACATTTTAGAAGTTTTTGTTTCATTAGTATTGGATTGTTTTAACATCTCAATTTCTATTTCCTGCTCTTCCACCAATTTAATAAATTTTGATAGTATTTGTATTATTCCCTGTTTTATTTCCGTTTTGGTATTTTTTGATTGAGCTATTAGAGATTCTACTTCTGCTCTGTACCTTTTAGCCTTTTGGGTATTTTGGCGTAATGGTTTAACCGTCACTTCTAATGCTCTTGCATTATTGCTCATTGTTATAGTTTGGTTTAACCTTGTAGGTGGGGACGGTCCGGCCATTATATCATCCACAGAGGGCGACTGCATCTTTGAACTATCCCGGTTCGGCGTGCGTATCATGCTACAACACTGTGTGCCCGCGATATAATGTGGTTACGGATGTAAAGGGTCCTCAGGATAAATCAATGAATGTATTATTTATTTGTACTGTATCGTGTGTTCTGTGACGGTCTATAATGTAATGCAGTGTTCGATTCACACTCCTCTCACGCCAGCCGCGCCTCACGTCTGTGGCTCAAAATGGTGTGTTATCAAAATAACTTCCAATTGATGCCACCGGACGAGAATACTTTTGCTCGCGAGAGTTGAGAGCGTATGTCCTAATTTGTATGAGTCACAGTTGATAACACGTGTTTATATTTCTTATGTAGATATAACTTATGACCAATAGGGGCCTATTGTCATATACCCAATAGGGTTATGTCAATTCTTATATTAGTGGTCAATGAACCTTTAGTCAAAATAACTTATAATTAATAAAATAAAATAGAATAATAGAATAATAATAATAGAACTTGCTAATAAATTGTAAAAAATTGTAAAAAATTGAAGTTATTATATTACCCTAGTAGGTTTGTTACGTTATTAACGGCCAATAAGCCTAGTCTCTTAATCTAATCGATCCTTGGATGAATAGCAATATGTGGTATTCGTATTATCAATGCAATTTCAAAAAGCCAAAAAGAAAAGAAATAATATTATAGCTTTGCAGTTCAACTTCTATGTGGTCAATAAACACAACAACTATGTCAGTCTATTTATTGCTATAAGCCAATTGCTAGAAGTAGTGCAATATCACACTGTCAACTTACAATTAAAATAATAAAGCCCAACAGGGTTTGTTATTATAAATTAGGCCAATAAGCCTAAGTCTTTTTATTATAAGCGTGGAATCACTTATAGTCTCTTTATTTCCACCTTAGGAGTGCAATGCACCTTTAAAGCGTTCTGGCTGAAGAAGAGGGATAGACAGACGCGTTTTTGCAAAAAAGAAGAAAAAAGAAGGAAGAAAGAAGATTTAAGAAGATAGAATGGAGCGTTCTTACGCTTGCTTTATAGCCCTCTCGAAGTCGATGGTTACCTTGAAAACCGCAGTTCTCTACGACCAGTACTTTCGGAGATATCAACGCCAGAAAATCGGCTAGAAACCCGCCTGAGCGCCAGAAGTGGCGGTAAACTCAATTATCTCCCGAACCACTGGTCGCAGAATACCCAAGTTTGGGTTTGCCGTTAAGCGCTCGGTCCCACCGACACGATGGTGACGTCAGTTCGCAAGAAAAATTTTTAGTCTCGGAATCCCTCCAAACGCAGTCAGTCGATCCCCCTAACCACGCAAGAGATCCTACTAAAAGTCCCGTTCCTCTAGCCCTAATAATGGCGAAGTTACGGCCAGTTGAAAATTTTCAAGATGGCCACCCGACTGTCAAACCAGATTTTCAAATTGGAATATCTCCGGATCTATCCACCGCAGACTAGGCAAGTTTGGGTTTATTTTGGTGGAAATTCTGTGTTCTTTATGATTTTTAAGAAATACGTGCGCCAAAATTCTACTGTCCCCAATTTGGAAAAACTGATGCTAAACAGATTCCTCTATCTCCCCCCTTAATACCAAAGAAAACCCGGTCGCTCTACGTCAGATATCCTCGGAGATATGGCCTTCCGAAAACTACCAAGATGGCCGCGCACCTGTCAAAACCAATTTTAAAATTGTGATATCTCGGGTCCCAGAAGTCGCAGAGAGGTCGGGTTTGGACTGATGGTATTGAAATTAAGTCCTCTGTCAGGTTGTTGGGTAATTTACGCGAAAAAATTTTTTGCGCCCAATTCAAGATTTCCTACTTTGATGAGGTCTGTGAGGAACACCCCTACAGAACACAAGAAACCGCAACTCTCTACGACTTACCGTTCAGAAGTTATAAAGGCCAGAACAAAACAAATATGGCCGTCGATTCGCCAGAAAAAAGGCAAATCTGGCGTTTTTTGGCCTAGGGCCCCCGAGTTTGGTATCAGTATGTGCCAAATATGATACAGAAAAGGCCCACACTCCTAAAATAATTATTTAACAAATATATTTTGATTAATTTACAAAAAACATAAAAAATTTAATAACTTTAAAACTATCTAACCGAAAATTACAAATGAGGTGTCTAAATTTTTGTAAAATAAAGCTCTAGAAGTCTAAATAAACACGTAAATTAATTTCTAATTATTTAATGTATTTATAATGAAAGTTTTAAAATTTTCGGTTTTTGGCAAATATAAACAAAAGTCTTGCTTGAAAAATTCTGATTCTTTGTAGATGTCTTCTCTGCAGTAGCGCGCAACCAAAGAAAGCGAAAAACGCAATGGTCGTCGCGACCGTTTGCGAGTTATTTAGGTTCAAAGTTTCGTCACTTTAATATTTTTCATTAAAAAAGTATATGAGATAAAAATATTCTCTTAACTGTTTTATATTGTACATACACTGGTCCACAGGTGATAAAAATTTTGTGATCCTGGGATGCCTGGAACTGGTACCTCGTGCCACGTGGTAACTTGTTTTTTTGACGATAACTCGGCCGTTGTGTGTGTGCGGCAATTTGCGCTGTAGCCAGCGGATGCGGCCCCCTGAAAGCTTTCAGGGGACACCTTTCGCACTGTTCCACTATTTGTAACGCCGGAGTTATTCACAGATTAACTTTTTAAAATGCACATATAACCTTAAAAAACAGGTTTTTTCACTAAAACTTTTTGTTTCAGACTTTGCGGATGGTGCACAACACTTCACTAGATGCGCTTTAAAAAGACGCGTCTTTTGACACCAAAAACACAACAATCGGGTAAGAAAAACCCACTTTTCTGAATTTTTTACTACGGAGCACTATGAATTCGCTGCTTACGGTAGCGCTGACCAAGCGAGACTGGGTTAGGTTAGGTTAGGTTAGGTTAGGTTAGGTTAGGTTAGGTTAGGTTAGGTTTTTTTTTTTTTTTTTTTTTTTTTTTTTTTTTTTTTATTACCGGGTTTTTATATGCCCGGTTCACATAGCAACCCCTGACTTTGTCAAGGCCCTTGTTTGTATTTATTTATATTTTGTTGTTTATTTTAAAATTAACGTAATGCTTAATTTGTTGTATTAGCTGCTAATTGTAGATTTTAAATTTCACTATTTTAACATGATATGGTTTTCTTTATATAATAACATAGGTTGAATGATATAAGAATATAATAAATTTCATATACATACATTATTTTATATTTATCAATACATAGACAATTTTGGTACTTTACTTTTTGTTACGACAAAATGTACGACCTTAAAGCTATAATTTTTTTTTTTTTTTTTTTTTTTTTTTTTTTTTTTTTTTTTTTTTTTTAATAATTAGTATAATTTGTCTTCCCGTCACTTTGCTAGACAAAGTGCTAGACTAGGTTAAATACATTAATATAATATATATGTCATTATAATTATATAATATACGTAGCTTTGTCAGATATGCATAAGATTCAAGAAATAGTACAAATATTTTAATTATTAGAAATACAATAAATTGAGATTTTTATCCAGTCATAACTTACATTTTATTTTAAAACAAAATGCAAGACTGAAAATATATATATATATATATTTTTTTTTTTTTTTTTTTTTTTTTTTTTTACTTTTTTTTGTCTGGCTCATTTTACGTCGTAAAATGAGGGACTCATTGTGATCGTATTATTATAATTACAGGGAATATTATTATAGCTGAAGATAGAAATTCAGAATAGAAACATAGCTTATTCAATTAGTTTGATAGAATTAATACATTAAATTTAATAAATCCAATATTCATTATAAAATATCATTATACTAAATTCATAAATAGCAATACATTAATTATTTAAATTTATTTATTTTAGTGAAATTTAAAATATACATCTATGACATTGATTATTGTTAATTATTTATTATTATGTGTACAAGGGTAACCTATACCCATTATTCACCAGATGTATATGTCTGGTTCGTCCTATTACCTTGTCCTATTTCTGCTCGTAACAATTTTTATAATAGCAATACTATATTCCAAAAAATTAAGTCTTTTGTCGTCCTCCTTCATTAAAATGTGAATATTTTCCTTGCTTATGTCTGTATCGATCATACGCTCCAACTTCAATCTTTCATACGTATGGACAGGGCACTCAAATAGGACATGCAACACCGTTTCATTCTGTTCCGGAGAGCAGACACACGATGGGCTCCCCTTGCACTTGAACCTATTCAGGTACTCGGAGAACCCACCGTGCCCCGTCAAAATTTGCGTAATCCATTTATCCATGCCCATTTTACTAATAATTTTATAGGCTTCAACAGCGTCAGGAAAAAATGTTTTAGTTACACCAGCAACCGACCCACTTTGGTACCTCCTGTTCCATTCGTCAAGAGACTCTGCTCGGATCGACTTCTTGACGAATGAAATGGGGCATTTATCATATCTTGGCCTCACATGGCTTCTAAGTGCAGCCTCCTTAGCTAGATCATCTGCTCTCTCGTTTCCTTCTAACCCAATATGGGCTTTGACCCAATGCAAGGATATCTGCGTACCTTTCTCCCTTACATCCCGAAGACGCTTCCTCGCTTCGAAGGCCAAAGGATGGAGGGACTCACAATTAATTATCGTTTCTATCGCCGCTCTAGAATCACTTAGAATAGCATAGTGTGCTTCCTTTCCCCGAGCTGCAACACCTAGCGCTTCATTCAATGCCAGCAGCTCTGCCTGGTAAACGGTGCAATACCACGACAGCTTAAATTTACGAGCTAATATTTCAGCACCATTCACCCATACAGACAGCGATGCCCCAACTTCACCCTGTATCTTACTACCATCCGTGTAAATTTGCACTGCACCGCCCACTCGTGCCCTTATTTCTTCCTCGCTGGCGATGTGAGATACACTGAGCCTCTCGTGGTCCGAAGGATGCGGTTGCTCTGAGCAAGCCACTGGCCTTTCTATTTCCCTATCCCCTGGTACTAGCCGGCACACCCCTCTCCTGGCCTCGTAAAGGGCTGCATTCTCTCTTATCCTGATATCAAGGGGGAGCATACCGGTCAAAAGCAAGGCTGAATTCAGTGACACCGTCCTGTAGGCCTTACACATCTTTTGGACAAACAACCTCTGAACCACATTCAACTCCTTTTGAATGCATATTTTATTGGTCGCAGAGGCCCATGCGCTAGCAGCATAAGTTATGATAGGCTCAACTGTTGCTCTGTATATAATTTTTATTATCTCTGGATGGAGACCCCAAGTGACCCTGGCTGCCCTCGATAGCTGCTTGTAAACTCCCATAGCTTTCCTGCACACGTTCGCAGTATGGGCTCGGAAAGTTAATCCACAGTCTATCGTTAGGCCCAGAATCTTAATCTCCTCAGTCGTGGCAATGTCAACCCCGCCCATGCTCAGCTGCGGGGTATCGTACTTTAGTTTTTTGGTCAGCACCATTGCGTGCGTTTTATGTGGTGCAAACCTCAACTTATTCTCGACACCCCACTTCCGAACATGTTCGAGGGCGGCGTTACCACGACGTTCAATCTCCACCGCTGTGTCCCCCGAGAAGATGAGGACCACGTCATCAGCAAATGCCTGGCAGTAGTCCCCCCTCCCCGTGAGACTTTTCAGCAGTGGATCAAGCAGGAGATTCCATAGGATGGGGCCTCCTATAGAGCCTTGTACACAACCTTTTGTGACATATTTGGCGTGCTCATTGCCTCCATACCTAACGCTTACCTTCCGGTCATTCAGGTAACTGTCCATGACTCTTCGGAGCAAATGTGGACATTCTTCCTCCCTCAGCCTTGCCCTGATGGCTGGCCACCACGCATTGTCAAAAGCTCCCTCTATGTCTAGCGACACCATCGTGATAAGTTTCTTCTCACGAAGCTTGTTCTTCACATGTGCGACTAGATCATAGAGGGAGTCCTCGGTCCCGCGCTGCGGTAGAAAGCCGTACTGTCGAGGACTAAGGCGAGGCAAGAGGTGCCACGTCAATCTTTTTATCACCATCTTTTCCAGGATCTTGCCCATCAGTGGTAGTAAGCCAATTGGCCTATAAGCTTTAGGATCTGAGTAATCTTCTTTACCAGGCTTTCTCAATGCCACCACAACCGCCATCTTCCACTGGGTAGGAAAATGAGCCAATCTCCAACACTTATTATAAAGCGTTAAATTCATTTCAATATCCCGGAATATCACTTGCGAGCATATATCGGCAGTAAAGCCCTCTTCACCCGGAGCCTTCCTCGGGTGGAAGCTTAATACCGCCGATTTTAGCTCATGCTCCGTAAAGTCTGGTTCGGACTCAGGTTCATGACCCACCAAGACTAAACTCTCATTTTGGCGAGACTGCTGTCTGATTCGCTGATGGTACTCATCATCATTATCCTCCAAATCGGCAGTATAAAAGGTATCTGCTAGCAACCTTGCAGAGCCCTCAAGTCCCACAGAATCTCCACCACTAAATAGGGGTAGGTCAGGTTCTCTCTTAGTGGTGCGCCTGATTACTCTATAAATACCCTGCCAGACATTTTCCCTATCTTGCTTTTGGCAGAAGTACTTCCAACTTTCGACCTGAGCCGACTTAACCCGATCCTCATATTCCTCTTTGGCTTTCAGGTATTCAGCCACCACTGCTGCCCTGCGAACCGGCGCTGCCCAACGGATCCTGCGCCTCCTGGTGTTAACGGCACGTTTCATCTCTGCCAGCTCCGAAGTCCACCACGGCATGGTAAGTTTACTGGCCTCTTTTTTCCTTGGAATAGCACTGTTGCATGCGCTTGTTATTATTTTAGTGTATTTATTGACAATACTATCTAATTCTTCAGCGTTTGTTATTCCTTCTAAAGTACTCTTGTTAATGTTGTTATTTAATTTTAACTGCTCTAATGTGTTATGAAATTTATTCCAATTTGCCTTCTTACTATTGTGGTTAGGTTAGGTTAGGTTAGGTTAGGTTAGGTTAGGTTAGGTTAGGTTAGGTTAGGTTAGGTTAGGTTAGGTTAGGTTAGGTTAGGTTAGGTTAGGTTAGGTTAGGTTAGGTTAGGTTAGGTTAGGTTAGGTTAGGTTAGGTTAGGTTAGGTTAGGTTAGGTTAGGTTAGGTTAGGTTAGGTTAGGTTAGGTTAGGTTAGGTTAGGTTAGGTTAGGTTAGGTTAGGTTAGGTTAGGTTAGGTTAGGTTAGGTTAGGTTAGGTTAGGTTAGGTTAGGTTAGGTTAGGTTAGGTTAGGTTAGGTTAGGTTAGGTTAGGTTGATCGAAATTTTTAGGTTTTTAGTGCGATTTTCAGTCTGTTTTTTGCTCCCTTTAGTTTCTTGTAATTATCCTTAGCATACTATACGTCAGCGGTTCCTTCAGAGCCCTGAAATTTTCAAAAATTTTTCTTACATATCAA
The DNA here is from genome assembly GCA_948253155.1 of Leucoma salicis. Taxonomy (NCBI): domain Eukaryota; kingdom Metazoa; phylum Arthropoda; class Insecta; order Lepidoptera; family Erebidae; genus Leucoma; species Leucoma salicis. The sequence continues at coordinate 33,127,656 of OX411803.1, forward strand.
CTTAGTACATTTTCGTAAACTCACTTTTAAAATACTCAAGTTAACACTTACCTTCTGTCACTTATCCTCGGTCCACGTTGGTGGTTGAGGTCTTAAATTGTTCCTCGTTTAATAGCTTTTCATTCAATAGTAAATTTTTGTAGTATACCCTTCAGGTTTGTGTATAATAACGCACATATAACAAAAAACGTTAATTTTTTGCTGAAAAATACCAAATTGCAACTTTATACTCACCATCCTGTCTGCTATCCTCGGTCCACGTTGGTGATTGAGGTCTTAGTTTGTTCGTCGTTTACAGCCCTTTTTATCGATACTACTTTCACGCAGATAATCCTTCAGGTTTCTGAAATATAACACAGTTTGTACCACAAAAAGTCGTTCCTAGAACATTTTTATCAGTTTTTGCAGCTTTACTTCACTTTTTTGTATAGAGACCCTTCCGGTTTCTTCACCTATCGTGTAGTGCTCATCAAGCCCTACACGCCGATACCCCATTTGTGCCCTTTCTGATCACTCAATTTTTAAAATTGACCTGCCCAACTACTCTTGTACTGCATATTCCGCTTTTTCACCTATCACTTGGTAGTGTTTCATCCTATCGTTATAAATTCTTAATACTATATAGTCTAGACCGAGACGAATCTGTGGATACCTCATTTGCGGTTCAACTCCGTCTGTAAGTGATAAAAATAACCGATTTCTGTTAGAGGGGAAAGAGGTCCCCCCGCAAAAGTTTACCTTAGGGACACAATTTTAATAGAAAACATCGAAATTTTTAGGTTTTTAGTGCGATTTTCAGTCTGTTTTTTGCTCCCTTTAGTTTCTTGTAATTATCCTTAGCATACTATACGTCAGCGGTTCCTTCAGAGCCCTGAAATTTTCAAAAATTTTTCTTACATATCAACTTAGTACATTTTCGTAAACTCACTTTTAAAATACTCAAGTTAACACTTACCTTCTGTCACTTATCCTCGGTCCACGTTGGTGGTTGAGGTCTTAAATTGTTCCTCGTTTAATAGCTTTTCATTCAATAGTAAATTTTTGTAGTATACCCTTCAGGTTTGTGTATAATAACGCACATATAACAAAAAACGTTAATTTTTTGCTGAAAAATACCAAATTGCAACTTTATACTCACCATCCTGTCTGCTATCCTCGGTCCACGTTGGTGATTGAGGTCTTAGTTTGTTCGTCGTTTACAGCCCTTTTTATCGATACTACTTTCACGCAGATAATCCTTCAGGTTTCTGAAATATAACACAGTTTGTACCACAAAAAGTCGTTCCTAGAACATTTTTATCAGTTTTTGCAGCTTTACTTCACTTTTTTGTATAGAGACCCTTCCGGTTTCTTCACCTATCGTGTAGTGCTCATCAAGCCCTACACGCCGATACCCCATTTGTGCCCTTTCTGATCACTCAATTTTTAAAATTGACCTGCCCAACTACTCTTGTACTGCATATTCCGCTTTTTCACCTATCACTTGGTAGTGTTTCATCCTATCGTTATAAATTCTTAATACTATATAGTCTAGACCGAGACGAATCTGTGGATACCTCATTTGCGGTTCAACTCCGTCTGTAAGTGATAAAAATAACCGATTTCTGTTAGAGGGGAAAGAGGTCCCCCCGCAAAAGTTTACCTTAGGGACACAATTTTAATAGAAAACATCGAAATTTTTAGGTTTTTAGTGCGATTTTCAGTCTGTTTTTTGCTCCCTTTAGTTTCTTGTAATTATCCTTAGCATACTATACGTCAGCGGTTCCTTCAGAGCCCTGAAATTTTCAAAAATTTTTCTTACATATCAACTTAGTACATTTTCGTAAACTCACTTTTAAAATACTCAAGTTAACACTTACCTTCTGTCACTTATCCTCGGTCCACGTTGGTGGTTGAGGTCTTAAATTGTTCCTCGTTTAATAGCTTTTCATTCAATAGTAAATTTTTGTAGTATACCCTTCAGGTTTGTGTATAATAACGCACATATAACAAAAAACGTTAATTTTTTGCTGAAAAATACCAAATTGCAACTTTATACTCACCATCCTGTCTGCTATCCTCGGTCCACGTTGGTGATTGAGGTCTTAGTTTGTTCGTCGTTTACAGCCCTTTTTATCGATACTACTTTCACGCAGATAATCCTTCAGGTTTCTGAAATATAACACAGTTTGTACCACAAAAAGTCGTTCCTAGAACATTTTTATCAGTTTTTGCAGCTTTACTTCACTTTTTTGTATAGAGACCCTTCCGGTTTCTTCACCTATCGTGTAGTGCTCATCAAGCCCTACACGCCGATACCCCATTTGTGCCCTTTCTGATCACTCAATTTTTAAAATTGACCTGCCCAACTACTCTTGTACTGCATATTCCGCTTTTTCACCTATCACTTGGTAGTGTTTCATCCTATCGTTATAAATTCTTAATACTATATAGTCTAGACCGAGACGAATCTGTGGATACCTCATTTGCGGTTCAACTCCGTCTGTAAGTGATAAAAATAACCGATTTCTGTTAGAGGGGAAAGAGGTCCCCCCGCAAAAGTTTACCTTAGGGACACAATTTTAATAGAAAACATCGAAATTTTTAGGTTTTTAGTGCGATTTTCAGTCTGTTTTTTGCTCCCTTTAGTTTCTTGTAATTATCCTTAGCATACTATACGTCAGCGGTTCCTTCAGAGCCCTGAAATTTTCAAAAATTTTTCTTACATATCAACTTAGTACATTTTCGTAAACTCACTTTTAAAATACTCAAGTTAACACTTACCTTCTGTCACTTATCCTCGGTCCACGTTGGTGGTTGAGGTCTTAAATTGTTCCTCGTTTAATAGCTTTTCATTCAATAGTAAATTTTTGTAGTATACCCTTCAGGTTTGTGTATAATAACGCACATATAACAAAAAACGTTAATTTTTTGCTGAAAAATACCAAATTGCAACTTTATACTCACCATCCTGTCTGCTATCCTCGGTCCACGTTGGTGATTGAGGTCTTAGTTTGTTCGTCGTTTACAGCCCTTTTTATCGATACTACTTTCACGCAGATAATCCTTCAGGTTTCTGAAATATAACACAGTTTGTACCACAAAAAGTCGTTCCTAGAACATTTTTATCAGTTTTTGCAGCTTTACTTCACTTTTTTGTATAGAGACCCTTCCGGTTTCTTCACCTATCGTGTAGTGCTCATCAAGCCCTACACGCCGATACCCCATTTGTGCCCTTTCTGATCACTCAATTTTTAAAATTGACCTGCCCAACTACTCTTGTACTGCATATTCCGCTTTTTCACCTATCACTTGGTAGTGTTTCATCCTATCGTTATAAATTCTTAATACTATATAGTCTAGACCGAGACGAATCTGTGGATACCTCATTTGCGGTTCAACTCCGTCTGTAAGTGATAAAAATAACCGATTTCTGTTAGAGGGGAAAGAGGTCCCCCCGCAAAAGTTTACCTTAGGGACACAATTTTAATAGAAAACATCGAAATTTTTAGGTTTTTAGTGCGATTTTCAGTCTGTTTTTTGCTCCCTTTAGTTTCTTGTAATTATCCTTAGCATACTATACGTCAGCGGTTCCTTCAGAGCCCTGAAATTTTCAAAAATTTTTCTTACATATCAACTTAGTACATTTTCGTAAACTCACTTTTAAAATACTCAAGTTAACACTTACCTTCTGTCACTTATCCTCGGTCCACGTTGGTGGTTGAGGTCTTAAATTGTTCCTCGTTTAATAGCTTTTCATTCAATAGTAAATTTTTGTAGTATACCCTTCAGGTTTGTGTATAATAACGCACATATAACAAAAAACGTTAATTTTTTGCTGAAAAATACCAAATTGCAACTTTATACTCACCATCCTGTCTGCTATCCTCGGTCCACGTTGGTGATTGAGGTCTTAGTTTGTTCGTCGTTTACAGCCCTTTTTATCGATACTACTTTCACGCAGATAATCCTTCAGGTTTCTGAAATATAACACAGTTTGTACCACAAAAAGTCGTTCCTAGAACATTTTTATCAGTTTTTGCAGCTTTACTTCACTTTTTTGTATAGAGACCCTTCCGGTTTCTTCACCTATCGTGTAGTGCTCATCAAGCCCTACACGCCGATACCCCATTTGTGCCCTTTCTGATCACTCAATTTTTAAAATTGACCTGCCCAACTACTCTTGTACTGCATATTCCGCTTTTTCACCTATCACTTGGTAGTGTTTCATCCTATCGTTATAAATTCTTAATACTATATAGTCTAGACCGAGACGAATCTGTGGATACCTCATTTGCGGTTCAACTCCGTCTGTAAGTGATAAAAATAACCGATTTCTGTTAGAGGGGAAAGAGGTCCCCCCGCAAAAGTTTACCTTAGGGACACAATTTTAATAGAAAACATCGAAATTTTTAGGTTTTTAGTGCGATTTTCAGTCTGTTTTTTGCTCCCTTTAGTTTCTTGTAATTATCCTTAGCATACTATACGTCAGCGGTTCCTTCAGAGCCCTGAAATTTTCAAAAATTTTTCTTACATATCAACTTAGTACATTTTCGTAAACTCACTTTTAAAATACTCAAGTTAACACTTACCTTCTGTCACTTATCCTCGGTCCACGTTGGTGGTTGAGGTCTTAAATTGTTCCTCGTTTAATAGCTTTTCATTCAATAGTAAATTTTTGTAGTATACCCTTCAGGTTTGTGTATAATAACGCACATATAACAAAAAACGTTAATTTTTTGCTGAAAAATACCAAATTGCAACTTTATACTCACCATCCTGTCTGCTATCCTCGGTCCACGTTGGTGATTGAGGTCTTAGTTTGTTCGTCGTTTACAGCCCTTTTTATCGATACTACTTTCACGCAGATAATCCTTCAGGTTTCTGAAATATAACACAGTTTGTACCACAAAAAGTCGTTCCTAGAACATTTTTATCAGTTTTTGCAGCTTTACTTCACTTTTTTGTATAGAGACCCTTCCGGTTTCTTCACCTATCGTGTAGTGCTCATCAAGCCCTACACGCCGATACCCCATTTGTGCCCTTTCTGATCACTCAATTTTTAAAATTGACCTGCCCAACTACTCTTGTACTGCATATTCCGCTTTTTCACCTATCACTTGGTAGTGTTTCATCCTATCGTTATAAATTCTTAATACTATATAGTCTAGACCGAGACGAATCTGTGGATACCTCATTTGCGGTTCAACTCCGTCTGTAAGTGATAAAAATAACCGATTTCTGTTAGAGGGGAAAGAGGTCCCCCCGCAAAAGTTTACCTTAGGGACACAATTTTAATAGAAAACATCGAAATTTTTAGGTTTTTAGTGCGATTTTCAGTCTGTTTTTTGCTCCCTTTAGTTTCTTGTAATTATCCTTAGCATACTATACGTCAGCGGTTCCTTCAGAGCCCTGAAATTTTCAAAAATTTTTCTTACATATCAACTTAGTACATTTTCGTAAACTCACTTTTAAAATACTCAAGTTAACACTTACCTTCTGTCACTTATCCTCGGTCCACGTTGGTGGTTGAGGTCTTAAATTGTTCCTCGTTTAATAGCTTTTCATTCAATAGTAAATTTTTGTAGTATACCCTTCAGGTTTGTGTATAATAACGCACATATAACAAAAAACGTTAATTTTTTGCTGAAAAATACCAAATTGCAACTTTATACTCACCATCCTGTCTGCTATCCTCGGTCCACGTTGGTGATTGAGGTCTTAGTTTGTTCGTCGTTTACAGCCCTTTTTATCGATACTACTTTCACGCAGATAATCCTTCAGGTTTCTGAAATATAACACAGTTTGTACCACAAAAAGTCGTTCCTAGAACATTTTTATCAGTTTTTGCAGCTTTACTTCACTTTTTTGTATAGAGACCCTTCCGGTTTCTTCACCTATCGTGTAGTGCTCATCAAGCCCTACACGCCGATACCCCATTTGTGCCCTTTCTGATCACTCAATTTTTAAAATTCGACCCACCCAACCCACCCTTTTCTCTACGACAGATAGAAATTAAACATTACACCATATATATAGAAATATTTACACACTATCAGTGTAATTTTTTTTTATTTCATATTTAAATTCTTAGTTAGAAATGCATTAAAAATATACCCTTGCAACATACCTTATCTCTATTAGTTTTTACACAAACACAAAATCATCCCTTACATAAATCACACCCGTTACTTACATTAATATAATTCCTTATTACCTTTCACACTAAAATCTCCCCTTTTTACTCACCGTCACGCCTATAGTTTTGCCAGGAGCACAAAATACTAACATATATTTATCCTTTTACTTCCCAACATGTTTGGAATGCGGACCCCTCCGCGGAAAAAGAGTCCGTACGTACAGCTCGTCGACGTTGTCCGTCACGACGGCAGAGAATTCATTGATGACGGGGGTGGTACTGAAGTGCCTCCGGCTGTAGAAAGTGGTGGCTGTGCTTTTGACATGGCCTCCCAGCCAACTGTGCGCATAACGCGCTCCCGGTCGGTCCAGTCGGACTGTGGCAATGCAGCAGCTGGTCCTTCGAGACAGCTAAAGCTTGCTCATCCTAAGGTGCTTAAACCCCATACAGAGGGTGTAGATTTGGGCTCGGATATCGAACCAGAATTTGATGGGGACATATCAGACTACGAAAGTCTGGTAAAAAGTAAATCCTTTAAAAGGGCTCTCAAGCCCAAATCTAAGGCGGATCCTCAAACGGATAGTCTCACCGAAGACTTCATCGCTACGCTTGGGGCGGCAGAAATTAAAGCGTTTGGCGGCAAGAATGTTGCCGCTATTTTCGATGATCTGGACCGATCAGGAAATATCAAGGGCGATATCAGGGGTGCGATGCAGCGACGACTAGCTACACTCTTAAAGATCCTTGCGTCGGTAGCTGACCGCACCGAACGTTCAGAGGAGGATGATCTCCGTGCCATCCGACGAGATATGTTGCGTCTCCGAAAGGAAAACGAGGATCTCAAGGCGGAACTAAAGGCACATCGCCAGCAATTCGAGGCGATGAAGGCCGCCTCTGCGAAGGCTGCGGCTTTGCCACCTGCGGTGTCTGCGCCGGAACACCCTGCAGCTGCTGCGCCGGCTGCAATTGGTGCTTGTGAAGTGGAAGAGCTACGTGCCTCCATTGTAAATTCCATTGGGGATATGTTGGCGGCCCGCTTTGCGGGAATCGAAGACCGCCTTCTCCCCGCCCCAACCATCCGTCCACCACTTGCTGCAGATGAAAGAAAGAAGCGGGCGACCAAAGGCGCGTCTAGAGCAGTCACAATCTCCTCCACTGCTCGCAAGGAGCAGGGTTCTGAGCATGCTGTAGCTGATCCCTCCAGTGCACCACCTGCCCCTGCCCCTGCCCCTGCCCCTCCTTCCTCCGCCCCGGAGACCTGGTCGACTGTGGTGCGCAAAGAGAAGGGGAAAAAGAAACCTTCTGCCCCTGCTACTGCACACAACGCGATGCCCAATAACACCCCAAGTATTGTTCCCAAAACTAAGAAAAAGCCTTCGGCGCTGGCTGTTCCTCGCTCTATGGCTGTCGTAGTCGCTCTACAGCCTGAGGCTGAGAAAAATGGGGTGACCTACGCCGAAGCCATGCTGCGTGCCGAAAAGGCGGTGGATCTCCAGTCTCTTGGAATTAAAGAGGGGCTCAGGGTGCGACGTGCAGTGACTGGGGCCAGAGTGCTCCAGCTGCCGAAATCCCACTCGGCAGAGGTCGCAGATATGCTGGCGACCAAGCTAAAAGAAGCCCTCACCGATGTGGCGACCGTTATCCGGCCCGTCAAATGTGCGGACCTACGTGTGACGGGGTTAGATGAATCGGTCACAACAGATAAATTGGCCGCTGCTGTGACCCGCGCGACAGGCTGCAAGCCGGAGGAGGTTCGAGTGGGTGATATCCGATTTGGGCAACGTGGAGTAGGTGCAGCGAAAATTCGCTGCCCTGTCATTGCAGCTAAGACTCTGGCTGATGCAGGAAGACTCCTGGTCGGTTGGAGTTCAGCGGGAGTGCGAGTGCTGGATCCCCTCCCCTTACGTTGTTTTAAATGCATGGGGCTGGGGCATGCTGGGCAGCTGTGCCCGGTTGGTGTTGACCGATCCAAACTCTGCTTCCGGTGCGGTGGGGATGGTCATCGTTCTGCGGCCTGCGTTGCACCTCCGAAGTGTGCGGCCTGTTCTGCGGCTGGTCGCCCTGCGGAGCATACGATGGGAGGAAGGAATTGCAATCCTCCCTCAGTTAAAGGAAAAGTGGCGATAGCCCCAGGATCTCGGGCCGCACGCTTAGAATCCAGAAGAAGAAGCCGTCTGGATGGGGAGGAAACTAATAAGTCTCACTAATGGACTACAAAATCAATTTCCTCCAAGGAAATCTAAACCACTCTGCCGCAGCGCAAGACCTGCTGATGCAGTCTATGGCGGAGTGGGGAATAGAATTGGCGGTGGCCTGCGAGCCCTATTTTGTCCCCCGCACACTGAACTGGGTGGGGGACTTGAATGAAGACGTAGCCGTTCTGTCCAGAGGAAATGTCGGCCCTCCCCTCTCGGCTCTGGAGAGAGGGAATGGATATGTCGTGGTGGGATGGCGGGACTTTGCTGTCATAGGCTTATACTTTTCCCCCAACCGCGGGCTGGCGGAGTTCGAATTGTTCTTGGACTCCGTTGGTGCCGCGGTTCGCCGTCAGTCGCCGAGGCCTATCCTGGTCCTCGGCGACTTCAATGCGAAGTCGCAAGAGTGGGGGAACCCTGCCACGGATGTCAGAGGTAGGGCCGTTGAAGAGTGGTCCCTACTCTCCGGCCTGTCCCTCCTCAATAGAGGGACTGCCCACACATGTGTGCGTCATCGGGGGGGGTCCGTGGTGGACCTCTCTTTCGCCACCCCTGATGTCGCGCGCAGGGTGAGAGGCTGGAGAGTGGAAGAAGAGGTGGAGACTCTGTCGGACCATCGTTACATCCGATTTGAGATCTCCTCCCTCCATGGGCCACTGGGGCCCCGTCGTGTGGGTGGCAGACTCCCGAAATGGGCTCTAGGACGTCTAGATGTCGAAATGGCCCGGGAGGCTGCCATAGTTCAAAGATGGGGCTTCACAAATGGGCAGAACGGTATAAATGTAGATGGGCTCGCGGGCCAATGGAAGCAAAAGCTGACGGCCGTTTGTGACGCGGCGATGCCGAGGGCCCGGCGTGCGCCCCCGCGTCGTCAGGTTTACTGGTGGTCGCCTGAGATCGCCGAACTCCGGGCGGCCTGTAACAGGGCGCGGCGTGCGTATGTCCGGTGCCGACAGCGCGGCATCGGGGACGCCGACCTAGAGGGCCGGCTGCGACTAGAATATCGTACAAGAAAGAAGAGTTTGCAGCTGGCCATCAGCCAGGCAAAGGAGAGGGCTCGCGGGGAGCTACTCGCCGAGCTTGACCGGGATCCGTGGGGTCGCACATATCAAAGGGCGCGAAACAAGCTCCGCACCCAAGGCGCCCCGGTAATCGAAAACATGGAGCCGGATGTCGTGTCGGGTTTGGTGGGGGAACTATTCCCGCCTTCTATGGGGCATATTCCCCCAGCAATGGCTCCCCAGTCGGTGACGGAAATGGAAACATCAATACCACCCGTCACCGACGAAGAACTGGAAGTAGCCCTCTCCCGCCTTCGCGGCAAAAAGAAGGCGCCTGGTCCGGACGGCGTCCCGGGGCTTATACTCGGCATCGCCGCCGAATACCTTAAGGAGGGACTCCGGGAGCTGCTCGATTTGTGTCTGAGGTCTGGGCGGTTCCCGGAGATATGGAAACTCGGAAGGTTGTGTCTTTTGCGGAAGGAGGGGCGCCCATTGGACTCTCCTTCGGCTTATAGGCCACTGGTCCTGCTGGACGAGACGGCCAAATTGCTGGAGAAGGTGCTCGTGGATCGTCTTGTCCGGCACCTCGAGGATGTCGGGCCGGGGCTGTCGGACGCACAGTATGGGTTCAGGGCGGGCCGGTCAACAATCGATGCACTGGCCGCTCTGAAGACCCTGGCCACCGAGGCGGTGGCTAGGAAAGAAGTCGTACTGGCAGTCTCGCTCGACATAAAGAACGCCTTCAACAGTCTCCCACATGAGACCTTGAAGGAGGCGCTTCGCTACCATGGAGTGCCTCCGTATCTCCGCAGGCTGTTGGAGGCGTACCTCGGGGAGAGGTGTGTGCTCTGGGAGGGGGGCGACGGGCGTCTATACCGCCATCGGGTCGAGTGCGGCGTTCCGCAGGGCTCCGTCCTGGGCCCAATTCTGTGGAACGTCGGCTTCGATTGGCTCCTGCGGGGTCGGCTCTGCCCCGAGATGAGGGTGATATGCTACGCAGATGACGCCCTCATCACGGTGAGGGGGGCCGATTACCGGGATGCGGCCCGACTGGCGGAAGCGGGCGTGGCGCTCGTTGCTGACCGGATAAGCATGTTGGGTCTGAGGGTCTCGTTGCCCAAAACGGAGGCCCTCCTATTTCACGGCCCTCGTCGAGGTCCCCCCCGTGGAGCATGCATCAGCGTCCAGGGGGCTGTCGTGCCGGTGCGGGCCCAGATTAAGTACCTGGGCCTCCACCTAGATGGAAAGTGGAGTTTCGGGCCACACTTTGCCCAGCTCGCCCCTAGGCTTGTCAATTCTGCGGCGGCCTTGGGTGGGCTTCTGCCAAATATCGGAGGTCCTGGGTCGTCCTGCCGGCGACTTTACATCGGCATCCTGCGGTCTATGGCACTGTATGGTGCCCCTATTTGGGCGGAATCTCTCAACGCCAAAAATAAGGCCCTCCTGAAAAAACCGCAGAGGGTCATGGCGTTGAGATGCATAAGGGGCTACCGTACGGTGTCCTGGACCGCGGCAACGCTATTGGCGGGCGACCCGCCTTGGTCGCTACAGGCCGAGGCACTGGCAGAGGCCTACCGGTCCCGCGCCGCGGCGCGGGCCAGGGGCGAGCAAGTCCCCGGACCGGGCATATCGAAGGAAGTGGCCCGAAGGGCGGTAATCCGGCGGTGGATGGAAGACCTAGAGTCCCCTGAAGCGGGAGCTTATACAGTGGAGGCGATTGCTCCCCATCTCCACCGCTGGACAGAGAGAAGGCGCGGCAGCTTAACCTTCCGGCTGTCGCAGGTACTCACCGGACACGGGGTCTTCGGTGGGTACCTGCATAGAATAGGACGAGAAGAGGCCCCTGGATGTCATGAGTGTGGCGCGCCAATTGACAACGCGCGTCACACCCTTGAGGAATGCCCCGCCTGGGGGCCCCAACGCCACGACCTATCAGCGGCGATTGGAAGTGACCTGTCGCTGCCGACCGTAATAGCAAAAATGCTCGGTAGTGACGGGTCCTGGTCAGCCGTCGCCTCCTTTTGTGAAGCGGTAATGCGGCTGAAGGAGGCAGCGGAGCGAGATCGAGAGGCTTCTGCGCCTGCACACTCGCTTCGCAGACGGCGGCCAGGGAGGGGGAGGCGACGATATGCCAACCTCCTCCCACCGCCAGGAATGACGACGGGTCGCGGCCAGTAAAGGCTATCCGCCAGGAGCACCGGTGTCGAATGTCGCAAGATGAACCACCGGTGCCCTAATAAATGGCGTGGAAGGGGCCGCTGTGGTTTTAGTCGGTATGGCTGCTGTGCACGGGGGACGGGAGGCAGAGTAGCGAGCCCGACATACCCTCCGGTGAACGTTGCCAAGCCGGGGGGATGCGTAACTAGCATTTCCACAGCGTAAACAAAAAAAAAAAAAAGGTTAGGTTAGGTTAGGTTAGGTTAGGTTAGGTTAGGTTAGGTTAGGTTAGGTTAGGTTAGGTTAGGTTAGGTTTTTTTTTTTTTTTTTTTTTTTTTTTTTTTAATGTCCGGGCGCATTTGCCCGGCCCTCGATTATTTTCCTTGGACAATATCCAAGACCGTTCTTTTTTCCTAATCTCAGTCTATCCATTTCTTTTTCTAGACTACTATTCCTCCAATATGGGAGGTAATTCCTACTCTACTTATACTAAATTTATTTACATTAATACGCTGTCAATTATTTTATGCTATTCCACATAATACTAATACACTTAATAAAATAGTCACTATTACACTTATTGATAGTATTATTACTTATATTATTATTACATCTTTATTATTACAGTTATTACTAAATATTAACATAAACTTTATTTAATTTTAGGTGCCAAATGTTTTATTTACAGTGTTTATTAGTTATACGAAGTAAGAAGAGAACAAAAGCTTACAGAGAAAGTACAAGAGAATCAGTATACATCACAATTTATAATTTAATTATAATAATAGATTAAAATAGCACATCAAATATTAAATTCATATTGGCAATCAGAAAATAGTCATTTAAAAATACAACAGTCAGTCAATTTCTTTATCATTATATTTTGTTATAAATTATTATAGATATTCATTAGATTTAATTGTCATTTATAGATACATAATAATTTCCCAGTCTTAAGTTGCACACAGCGCGTCAAGTTTTATTTCGTTTGACAACGATTTCTGCAATGCATTTGCAATATTTTAGAAAAGGTGTTCTTTTGACTTCATCTTGCATTATTTTGTGTAAGGCATCAATACTTAACGTCGTTCCTATTTCCTGCTCCAATTCAAACCTCTTAATTGTGTGCATTGGACATTCTATTAAAGCGTGAATTATCGTTTCGTCTTGGTCTGGACAGCAGACGCACGATGGACTCCCTTTGCACCTGAACCTATAGAGGTACTCGGAGAACCCACCGTGCCCCGTGAGGAACTGTGTCATTATGCTGTCAAGTGTTAATGTTTTTATAATTTTATATGCCGCATAGACATCGGGAAAGAATACTTTTGTTGTTCCCGCCACAGCTGCCTCTTTATACCGTTCGTTCCATTCTTCCACAGATTCCATCCTAAGCATCTTCTTTATATACGAGACCGGGCATTTGTCGTACTTGTCAGTTACGCGACTTTTGAGGGCCGCCTCTTTAGCGAGATAGTCCGCTCTTTCATTGCCCTGTAGTCCTATGTGAGCCTTTGCCCAGTGCAGTGTAATATTGGAGCCTCTTCGTTTGCCTTCGTGCATATATTGCCTTGTTTCGTGGGCCAGTTGGTGAAGGGACTCCCAATTTGCGACTGTCTCTATGGCTGCCCTAGAGTCACTTATGATTGCGTAGCATCTTTTCCCATCTTCTACAGCCCATTTTGCCGCCTGGTTTATGGCAAGTAGCTCGGCCTGGTATACGGTGCAGTAAGATGAAAGCTTAAATTTGCGCGCGAGGACCTCAGCCCCACCCTTCCATACGGACAGGGATGCCCCCACTCCTCCTCCTATCTTACTGCCGTCTGTGTATATCTGTACTGCACCGCACACCCGGTCAGCTATTTCATCTTCACTATTAAAGTGAGTTATCGTAATGGCTTCATGGGTGGCTGGGTGTGGCTTCTTAAAGTATGCTAGCGGCTTCTCTACAGTTCTGTCCCCTGGTATTAGTCGAGACACCCCCCTCTTGCTTTCGTACAATGTCGCATTCTCACGAATTCGTATGTCCAGTGGCAGTATTCCGGTCAATACCAGGGCCGCATGTAGTGAGACCGTCCTGTACGCTTTACCTATTTTTTGAGTAAAGAGCCTTTGGACATTGTTGAGCTCTTTTCTTACCTTGACCTTAGTTGTTGCCTCGGCCCATACACTTGAGGCATAGGTAATTATAGGCTCAACGGCTGTTACATATATTGTCCTTATTATTTCCGGGTTGAGGCCCCACGTTACCCTGGCGGCTTTCGATAGCTGCTTATAAATCCCCAATGCCTTCCTGCATATGTTAGCCGCGTGGGCGTTGAAGGTTAATCCACAGTCTATTGTTAGCCCCAGGATTTTTATCTCCTCTGCCACGGAAATGTCAATACCTCCCATGCTCAGGCGTGGGACGTCGTATTTAAGCTTTTTTGTGAGCACCATAGCCTTCGTTTTGTGTGGTGCGAACCTTAGCCTATTCTTGACTCCCCACGCCCGCACATGTTCAAGAGCGGCATTTCCCTGGCACTCGATCTCCGCCGCTGTGTCCCCCGAGAAAACGAGCACTATATCATCAGCGAATGCTTGACAATAATATCCCCGTCTCGTGAGACTTTTCAGCAGCGGATCAAGGAGGAGATTCCATAATATGGGACCCCCTATTGACCCTTGGACGCATCCCATAGAAGTAAGCCTTACGTGTTCTTGGTTGGCGTATCTGACCTTCACCCTTCTGTCCTCCAAGTAACTGGCCATAATACGTCGTAGCTCAATCGGGCACTCCATCTCCAACAGCCTCACCTTGATGGCCGGCCACCATGCGCTGTCGAAGGCTCCCTCTATGTCCAGCGACACCATCGTGATGAGTTTCTTCTCTCGAAGTTTACTCCTCACGTGTGACACCAGGTCATAGAGGGAGTCCTCGGTCCCTCGTTGGGGCAAGAAGCCATACTGTTTATCGCTCAGCCGGGGTAATGTGTGCCAGGTTAATCTCCTTACAATCATCTTCTCCAGTATTTTGCCCATGATGGAAAGCAGTCCTATAGGCCTGTATGCTCTTGGGTCAGTGTAATTGGACTTCCCTGGCTTTCTTAACATGACGACAGTTGCTGTTTTCCATATTTTTGGAAAATAAGATAGTTCCATGCATTTATTGTATAGCAACAAATTCAGCTCTATATCCCCCAGTATTACTCTCTCACATATATCCGCCGTGAAGCCATCATCACCTGGGGCCTTTTTAACATTGAAGCTTAGTGTTGCCGACCGCAGCTCATAATTGGTGAAGTTGGGTTCTCTATACTCACTTTCAGTGTTTACTTGAAGTCCAGTCAAGCTAGCTTCCATTCTTATATGTCTGTGGTCTGCATTGTCGTTCTCCTCTGTGTCCTCAGGATAAAATGTTTCTGCCAGCAGTCTAGCAGATCCCTGAAGCCCCACCGATATTCCATCCTTCATCAAAGGGAGGTCCTCTTCTCTTTTCCTTGTGTTTTTAATAATTCTATATATCCCCTCCCAAACGCTCTCTTTATCTTGCCTTTCACAAAACGACTTCCAACTGTTTGTCTGTGCTGCCCTAACTTGTGCTTCATACAAATTCTTCATGTTCAGGTAATCTTCGACTACTGCGGCTCTACGGATCGGCGCTGCACACCGGACTCTGCGCTTCCTGGTGGCAACGGCCCGCTTCATCTTTTTCAGCTCCTCCGACCACCATGGAATGGTAAGTTTAGTTATCTCTTTTTTCTTTGGTATTGTTTTATTACATGCATCTGTTATTATATCTATGTACTTAACTAAAATACTCTCTAATTCTTCCCTGTCTCTTAAATTGTATACTCTTGTCATATTAATTTCATTTTGTAATTTTAGTTCCTCCAATACATTGTCAAATTCAGCCCATTTAGCTTTTTTGGTGTTATATTTCCTAGTTGTTCTTTTTATAACAGTTTCTTGGGCCTTTGTCAATGAAAGCCTAAAAATTATGCCGTTGTGGTCGGAGCTGGTAAGATCTTCAACCACGACCCAATCTTCCACCTGGTGCAGCATATCCTCGGTGCAGGCCGTCACGTCCACACAGCTTGTGAGTCTTTGTTGACCTCTTATAGTGTCGAAAGTAGGAATGTTCCCCATATTAAGGACTTCCATTTCGATTTCTGTGAGTGTATTGGCCACGTCCTCACCTCTTCCATCCGTTGTCATGCTCCCCCACCATGGATTCTTTGCATTGACATCCCCTCCGAGCAAAATATTGAGAGGTCTTGTTTTCCGCCTTATCGTTAACAAGTGCTCTAGGTAAGGTTCAATTTCTTGATTTGGCTCAAAGTAGCACGAGACCACGAGAATCCACCGACAGTCTGTTTTTATTTTAATTACTACAATATTATTGGTAGTTAATGCTGTTTCAGGTTCTACTATTATGTTTGGATCAAAGACAGCTATCGCAGCTTTAATTGTGCCTTCTCCTTGGTTTGTGTTCTGGTAGATCCTCGTGATCCCATACGCCTTCATTGATTTTTGACCTCCTACGTACGGTTCCTGTAGTAATGCAAGAGTTATATTTCTTTTTTGAGCCTCCAGCATTAGCTCAGTTGTTGCAAGCGCCTTCCTCTGCAAATTTGCCTGTGCAATTTTATACTGTTGGACATAAGGGGTCTGAGAGGTGCCTGGGACAACTTTAGCAGTAGGCCGTTTTCTCCCTTGCTATAAACTCCCACTTGGCTCTTACAGGGCATTCCTTACTATAGACACTGTGCTCACCTTTGCTGTTTGCTCTAGAGCAGTTTATGCACGATGGAGCGTTTCCTGCCGAGTAAGCGTCACACTTAGATTTAATGTGCCGCCCTCCGCAATGGCTACATACCTCTTGCGTTTCCATGCAATGCTTTCTTGAATGTCCATAGCCAAGGCATTTTGTGCATTGTATGAGTGGGGACTGGTCGTAGACTCTGACTCTTTGCATATCTATATGCAGTGTACCGGCTTCGGTTAGGCGCTTCCAAATAGCGGGAGCTACCCTGAGGACAACATGAGCTTGTAGGTGGTTACGTGCTTTTCTTCTGTAGATGACGCTCATTCTTGCGTCATTATCGTGTACTTCACTAAAGAGATATTTATTTTGTGATTTGATTGCTGTTATTATGTCTTGGTCAGAGTTATATGCCATTATATCTTTTACTATGATGAGCGGATCTCTGCTTTTAATATCTTCAACCTTAAGCCCCTTTTTTGCATCCCTTAGTTTTTCTCTTATCTTGTGTAGCTCTTCCGGTTCACAGCATCCTACTATAATTTTCCTGTCACGGATTTTCCGAACTTTGTCTATTCTAAAGCCTTCCTCTTTCGCGTTTACTATTTGTCTAATATTTTCTAAAACTTCCTCGCCAGTTTCGTCTGTGTTCTCCGAAGAAATTATCACAGAGTGTATCAGCTTTTCTTTTCTAGGTCTATCTGTGTTCGCCGGGCCAGCCACTACACTAGCGTAACTTAGTTTATTTTCGATTATCATTTTTTGCTTTTCAATTTCTCTGTGTATCTTTTGTATCCCATCATAGAGTTCATCATTACTGCATCCCTTTTTCCCACCATTTCCATGCTCCTTTGTTACTAATATTTCATTTTCTTTTATAATTTCTTTTGTAAATAATTCTACCGCCTTTGTTGCTTCTTTCAAGTCCTTTCCATGATTATTCAATTTGTCATTTAGGAGTGTTATGCTGGTGAGCAGTTCCTTCACCTCCTTTCCACCTCCCTCCATTCCAAATTCCCTACTATTCTCTGTAGTTTGATTATTAGCTATCTTGTTGTTCTGTTCAGTTGCTCTCTTACCCTCTTTGCTCAGTTCTTTAGCCATTTCTTGAACTAATTTAAATACCTCTTCCACTGCTCCCACAGCCGCGTTCCTGAGAACTTTGTTCATATTCCTGCTTTCATTTATGTTCCTTTTAATCTCCTCTGTCAATGCCTTTCCCCTTTCCAAATAATCTTCATTTGGCCCAACCACAAACGTTCTGCGCCTAGAGGGATTTGATGTTACATTCCCCGCTGGGATTTGCGTTCTAATCAGTTGCTCCGGCGGCTCAACTATAGCCTTTGTCATTCCTGGAGGTCGTGGTGCTTTACGCCCTTCATTATTCGAGGCTCCTGCTTGAGATAGCCCAGTTACAGGCTGGTGCTCAGCCGATCCTGAGCCTTCCAGCGTAGTTGACTTAAGGGCGTTGTCGTCCTGGGGTGATTTGACTGGGGTGCGGAACATTCTATGTGTTTTTGTCAGTTTTGTCCTGGCAAGAAGTGTGTGGATTGTATGTGTGTGTGGGTTGTATGCGTGTGTGGGTTGTATGTGTGTATGGTGTTTAGTTTGAGATGATTGTACGCTTGCCCCGAAGGCCTCCCAGCGTCAGCAACGTTGAAGAAAAACAGCAGCCTCTATGACTAGTGGTTTAGGAGATATCTCCACCTCAATTTTGGTTAAGAGTCGCTTTGGTCACTAGGATATAAGTTATAGGGAGACTGCTCCGTCCCACAAGCCGCGGAGTAACTAATTTGGGCGTTCTAACTGTGCCGGCGCGGTGAAGGCATTCGTTTTCTCAACTTAACAACCAAGGTGCTTGTATTTAGCGTGAGTCTATTTGTATGTGTGTTTATGTGTGTTTTCTGGATCCAGGTGGTACGAATGACGCGGCAGGTCCCGATTAATGAGTTGTCCGAGTTAAAGTTGAAATATACTGTTCAATCTATGAAGTTTAAATTTAATATAAAAAAAACATCCCCTGAATCGCCTATTTGTATGTTACAATGTAAAATAAAATCAAAAGTCAACCATGCAGAAATGAACAAATTAGAACTCTGTATGCAACCCAATAAACAATAGTAAATTTAAAATGTATAGTCAATAATAACGATTAATGACAAATCAATTGTTGAGTGTCAATAATATAATCAAATTCAATAATAAATCAATCAGTAAAACAATGAAACATTAAATAAGTAACACAATGGATTTTGGATGTAAATTTAATTCATTAGTTATATGTAATGAAAACCAAATCCTGTTAAACTTTGCACAACACAATCAAACAATATCGGCAAATACAATACAATTAAAATCTTCTTAATACAACATATAGGTACAGCGATAGCTAATTTCGCCTTAGACAGTATCAATATCATATAACGTCCAATCAGATGAATTATATTTATAAACCGATAATAATGATATAATAAGGCAGGTATATACAATGTTATCTCTTAGCAGTAGATACTTAATACCCAAGCAGGTGGGACCAGAGCAGAACGAATGCTTATTATATTTTTATAAAACAATGGTAAAAAATTCTAAGTTTGTCAGTTATATACAAATAGAATAATATGTATGAATATTTTATGCTCGTCAATGTTAAAAATAGTGATCCACTGTATTGTGTGTTTGACGTGTATATAGTAATGTACTAGTAATGTGCTGTATAAAGTACCTAACGCTACTATGTGGTGCTTTTTAATACTAATCCAATTGAATACTATATATTCTATTATGTATAACGTGTATGTGTGTAGAAGTGAAATGTAAGAATTTTGTTTGTGTATGTTGTATTTCAGCGTTCTCCTCCAAAACTGTAACAGTGGTGCATGTAATGTACTATATCCCTATAATTATATTATGGCACGCCCTTTTAGTTCCGCTAATTGATACAAGGCGGCGCTAATCGCTTATATACTGCGGGGGCAGAGAAGGAATGTAAGTTACTACTGGGCTATAGAAGTTAGGGTGTTGCTGTTGGAATTGAGGAGCAAAGAGTTCTTACTGAGACTAGCTGTTTAAATTTTTGGAGATAATTGGATATATTTAACTAGTTACAGCACGTATATAAAGCTTGGTTGCCCTTTTCAACAAGAGATGGCGCTCTTCCCAAACAAATAGTATAATATTAGATGTAATGTTGTTTCAAACAGGAAATTACGTCTGCTCGTGCTAATTAAGTTATAATTGTCAATATGTATAGTTTTAGTCGCATAGCAATTTGCAATTCCCAACAAATAGTGTTTGTTCTAGAAATTTCCTGCCTACATAAACTTTGACGTTGGGGCGTTAACAGATCACTGGGGGCGCGGCCTTACTTGCCTCTTATATACCTGCTATATACTGAGTGATCTTACGCTATTGGTTGGGGGTTTTACAAGCGGAACTTATATCATAAATGGCTCAGTAGTTGGATTGTATGGCTGCCGTAGTTGTAGTATGATGACTTAAGTTTAATGTTGTAGATATAGTTGTTTGTTCTGGGTATGGTTAGAAAAAACGTATGCTATTATGTGTTTATGTGAATGTGAGGTTTATATGTATTGTATAGTTTATGATGTGTGTGTTGTTACTAGAGATTTTAATCTAATAAGTGTGTGTGCACCTGAGTAAGTAGGTATATAAAATGTTTTATGATATAACTAACGGGATGGTGTCAGGTTGCGTGTGTATGTATGTAGGTATGTAAGTGGCTACCTATGTATTGTTGTGTTGCGTGATGAGTTGTATTATATATTATATGTATATTGTTATGTTCTACTGCGACGTGCTAATGTATTCAGTCAATAATTATTACGTATACTACAATTTATTCTAACCACATATATTCATTAGGATGTTATATATTCGGATACTTGCAACAACACGCGAGGAGTAAGTTAAGTTTATCAGAAACCAATCATCTAAATAAATAAATTAATATTATGTGCTATATGTCGACAGTTATGTTATAGGAATCGGAGCCGCGCCCACCGCGCAGTATTGACTCCGCCCCCGGCGCACACGCGTTCTGTCCCGCTTCCTCTCAACGCAGTACCGCACGCGTCCCGTCTCGCTCTCTCGCACTAGTACGCTACCCTGGTCAACGTGGGTGGTCTGCTCTCAATCTGTTTGCGGGAGTGACTCAGTGAGTTATTGTGCAGCTTTGTGAATGGTACTAAAATGTTGTCAGTGACAATATATATACATATAATACGTGTATGTATGTGCGTATTAGTGTATAGATAATATTAATAATTAATATCTTTGTGTACGTATAATGTATTGTATAGATACGTGTAATATGATATGGTATGGTTTTGCAAGAAGTGTATAATAAATATATATATATAAATAAAGTATATTATATGCGAAATATTAATGTAGTATGTATGTAAAGTATTGTATGTTTAGCGTCTGTATAGTGTTAATATTGTAATGTATGAATAATATTGTTGTATAGTTCTGTATGTATGTAAAAGTATAGTTGTATTTTGTTTGTGTGCGTCGTATATCAGCGTTTTTCTCTGAACTATAGCAGAAGTCTGTTCAGATGTTCTATATCCTTGTTGTTATATTATAGCATGCACTTTTAATTCCGCTAATCGATACGAGGTGGCGCTAACCGCTTATATACTTTTCTGCACCAATAGCGTGGCCGCCTGAAGAGGGGCGTTTGTTTATGTTGCCACCTTCTTAGGGATGTAGTACGTTACGCTTTTGTACTAGTGTAGTGTACGTAGTGTGTGAGTGTACTAATTAAATGTATTGCTTTAGTGTAATTATGAAGTTGTAGGTGCGTCTTATATGTGTTAGTGTATGAGTGGTGATGTTTATGATTATTTGGATTACACCCAGTATTGAAATGCTTGGAAAGAGTTTATTGAAGGTGATGTGTGTGTGGCACTTCCGGTAGCTGTTCAGTGGACCTACAAGCAATCAGCCGTACAAGTTAAATTTGGCATATATCGCCCCAGTATTTGGCCAATTTTTATGCTTTTAATTTTATTATTTATATTATGTTAGAACACAATAGTACTAATTATGTCCAACTTCATGAATTTAGTACTCGAAGCGTTCAAATGTTCTGGTCCCAACCCTATCACCGTAGTTCCGCTACTTGACGCAATGGCGCTGTTACATAAAAAATGTTTTACTTTACATTAAAATTTTAGAAATATAAATAACTATATCTCCGTTCCCCCACAACCTAGAAGAACGGGACAAAGAGTATAACTATTTTTAGGAGATACACCATCTACTTACACCCACAAGGACTCCCTCAGGCCACCAGAAAAAAAAGTGATTTTTGGTTTGCGGAGATCGATTTTAGGCCTACATAAATTTTTCCAACTCACGAAATGTGTAATATCTCTTTCGTTATTGGTGGAAATTATTTCAGATTTTTTGTGGAGGCACGGAAGGAGCGTAAGCTCCTATTGAGCTATAGAAATTAGGGTGTTACCACTCGAATTTAGGAGTAAAAAATTTTTTAAAACAATTTTCAATGACATTTACAGATTCAAAGTTTTATGTAGGTGAATATTTTAAAAACTAAGTAACTTATCTTAATTTCTCTAAAAGATCCGCAGTTTTCCCGGCTCCCGGCACCTATCCTTGCTGTTTTATCTTCCCTGTTTGCTTCTATAATGGTTTTCCGGTAACGGTTTTTCTTGTTTTTTGTGATTTACTCAGCCCCCCTAGGGGCTAAAAATATATTTGAGGTGTCCTCTTGTAGAACTAGGCAAGATGCGTCGACATACGCAAGAAAAATTTGGGGTTGTAGATCGTTTTTCGCCAGCGCACGTGATTTTGTCAAAATTTTGTCGTTTTTTGCCCAGCAAAATTCGTATAAAAATGTGATAGACTAAAATTATATATTAGCACACTCTGTATTTCAAGGCGCATCCAGTGGTATGCAGCACTTGGTGATTTATGGCGAAAATCACTGAATTTTAAGGCTTGACAACTTTTGAGCACAGTTTTTGATGTTTTCTGCACTTTAAAAATCACAGGTGCGCCTAATGCGCCACTATTATATATCTTCGTGTAGGTATTTTTAAGGCGCATCCAGCAATATACGACACTTGATATTTTACGATAAAAAACCCACGACTTTGATTTTTAACACAGATTTTCACTCGCGGAGCGGTAAATATGACAGCGGACCGTGTGCGTTCGCTACGGCGTGCCAAAGCGTACTGGTTAGGTTAGGTTAGGTTAGGTTAGGTTAACCTAACCTAACCTAACCAGTACGCTTTGGTTAGGTTAGGTTAGGTTAGGTTAGGTTAGGTTAGGTTAGGTTAGGTTAGGTTAGGTTAGGTTAGGTTAGGTTAGGTTAGGTTAGGTTAGGTTAGGTTAGGTTAGGTTAGGTTAGGTTAGGTTAGGTTAGGTTAGGTTAGGTTAGGTTAGGTTAGGTTAGGTTAGGTTAGGTTAGGTTAGGTTAGGTTAGGTTAGGTTAGGTTAGGTTAGGTTAGGTTAGGTTAGGTTAGGTTAGGTTAGGTTAGGTTAGGTTAGGTTAGGTTAGGTTAGGTTAGGTTAGGTTAGGTTAGGTTAGGTTAGGTTAGGTTAGGTTAGGTTAGGTTAGGTTAGGTTAGGTTAGGTTAGGTTAGGTTAGGTTAGGTTAGGTTAGGTTAGGTTAGGTTAGGTTAGGTTAGGTTAGGTTAGGTTAGGTTAGGTTTTTTTTTTTTTTTTTTTTTTTTTTTTTCCTGTCCGGGCGCTGTCGGCCCGGCCCGCGAGCTAATCCTCGGACAGAGTCCAAGACCTATTATATCTATTCTCACGCCTATCCTTTTCAATAACTAGGTCCCTAATCCTCCAATATGGGAGGTATCTCCTATTCTTACTTAAATTTTACTTTATTTATTATCAGAGTTTCTTAAAGCTATTTTACAATTTCCTTACATAACTATTTGTATATTGCTATTGATCAGCCAATTTTATACATACTTTTATACATACTTTTATACAATACTATATCATTATTATATTATATAACCTAATTCTTATGATTATCGTCATTTTGCTTACGCAAAATGCCTGACCAAATACATATTTATCATAATATTCTGGTCTTGTCACTTTGACCACAAAGCAGCAGACCATTTTTAATACATAATAATCATACCATTATATACATTATAATATCATACTTAACTATATTATTTATTTAATACTTTATTACAATTATATTATTGTTTTACATTCATTATAAATACAATCACTATTATACAAACATTACAATATTAATATTTCTATACATTCCATTATATGACAGGTTAGGTTAGGTTAGGTTAGGTTAGGTTAGGTTTTTTTTTTTTTTTTTTTTTTTTTTTTTTTTTTTTTTTTTTTTTTTTTTTTGTCCGGGCGCAGTGGCCCGGCCCGCGATATTTTTTCCTTGGACAATATCCAAGACCGTTCGTTTTCCTAAGCTCAGCCTATCCATTTATTTTTCTAGATTCCTATTCCTCCAATCTGGGAGGTAATTCCTAGTCTACTTATTCTAAATTTATTTATTATATTTCAATTTTTTATTTACTTTTCATTATTACAACTGTGACTACATTTGTATTCTTATAATTAGCCAATCTTAAATATAATACTATGATTACACATTTAACAATTAAACATTAATAAGCTCTTCATTATTTTATGATAGTCCACATACTACTATTACACTTATTAAATAGTCACTATTACACTTATTGATAATATAAAATTTTCCAATTATTGCTTATATTATTATTACAATTTTCATTTATACACATTATTCAATATTTACATAAACTTTATTTGATTTAGGTGAGAAATGTTATATCTACAGTGTTTATTAGTTATAGGAAAGAGAACAAAAGTTTACAGAGAAGTTCAAGAGGATCAGTACACATACAATAAAATAGTACATCAAATATTAAATTCATATTAGATAAATACACATTAGATTAATATACATTTAAAAATAATACAGTCAGTCAAATTTCTTTTACATTATATTTTATTATAAATTATTATAGATATTCATCATATTCAATTGTTATTTATAGACACATAAATTTCCTTGCCCTGGGCTGTGCATAGCACGTCAAGTTTTATTTCGTTTGACAACGATTTCTGCAATGCATTTGCAATATTTTAGAAAAGGTGTTCTTTTGATTTCATCCTCCATTATTTTGTGTATGGCATCAATACTCAGCGTCATTCCTATTTCTTGCTCAAACTCAAACCTCTTAATTGTGTTCATTGGGCATTCTATTAAAATGTGAGTTATCGTCTCGTCTTTGTCTGGGCAGCAGGCGCACGATGGACTCCCTTTGCACCTGAACCTATAGAGGTACTCGGAGAACCCACCGTGCCCCGTGAGGAACTGTGTCATTATGCTGTCAAGTGTTAATGATTTTATAATTTTATATGCCGCATAGACATCGGGAAAGAATAATTTTGTTGTTCCCGCCACAGCTGCTTCTTTATACCGTCTATCCCATTCTTCCACAGATTCCACCCTAAGCATCTTCTTTATATACGAGACCGGGCATTTGTCGTACTTATCAGCTACACGACTTTTGAGAGCGGCCTCTTTAGCGAGATAGTCCGCTCTTTCGTTGCCCTGTAGTCCTATGTGAGCCTTTGCCCAGTGCAGTGTAATATTGGAGCCTTTTCGTTTGCCTTCGTGCATATACTGCCTTGTTTCATGGGCCAGTTGGTGAAGGGACTCACAATTTGCGACTGTCTCTATGGCTGCCCTAGAGTCACTTATGATTGCGTAGCATCTTTTCCCATCTTCCATAGCCCATTTTGCCGCCTGGTTTATGGCAAGTAGCTCGGCCTGGTATACGGTGCAGTAAGATGAAAGCTTAAATTTGCGCGCGAGAACCTCAGCCCCACCCGTCCATACGGACAGGGATGCCCCCACTCCTCCTCCTATCTTACTGCCATCTGTGTATATCTGTACTGCACCGCACACCTGGTCAGCTATTTCATCTTCACTATTAAAGTGAGTTATAGTAATGGCTTCATGGGTGGCTGGGTGTGGCTTCCTTAAGTATGCTAACGGCTTTTCCACAGTTCTGTCCCCTGGTATTAGTCGGGACACCCCCCTCTTGCTTTCGTATAGTGCCGCATTCTCTCGGATTCGTATGTCTAGTGGCAGTATTCCGGCCAATACCAGGGCCGCATGTAGTGAGACCGTCCTGTATGCTTTACATATTTTTTGAACAAAGAGCCTTTGCACATTGTTTAACTCTTTCCTTATCTTGACCTTGGATGTTGCCTCGGCCCATACACTTGAGGCATAGGTAATTATAGGCTCAACGGCTGTTACATATATCGTCCTTATTATTTCCGGGTTGAGGCCCCACGTTACCCTGGCGGCTTTCGATAGCTGCTTATAAATTCCCAATGCTTTCTTGCATATATTAGCTGCATGAGCGTTGAAGGTTAATCCACAGTCTATTGTTAGCCCCAGGATTTTTATCTCCTCTGCCACGGAAATGTCAATACCGCCCATGCTCAGGTGTGGGACGTCGTACTTAAGCTTTTTTGTGAGCACCATAGCCTTGGTTTTGTGTGGTGCAAATCTTAGCTTATTCTCGACTCCCCACACCCGCACATGTTCGAGAGCGGCATTTCCCTGGCACTCGATCTCCGCCGCTGTGCCCCCCGAGAAAACGAGTACTATGTCATCAGCGAATGCTTGACAATAGTATCCCCGTCCCGTGAGACTTTTCAGCAGCGGATCGAGGAGGAGATTCCATAATATGGGACCCCCTATTGACCCTTGGACGCACCCCATAGAAGTAAGCCTTACGTATTCTTGGTTCGCGTATCTGATCTTAACCCTTCTGTCCTCCAAGTAACTGGCCATAATGCGTCGTAGCTCGATCGGACACTCCATCTCTAACAGTCTCATCTTAATGGCCGGCCACCAGGCGCTGTCAAAGGCTCCCTCTATGTCCAGCGACACCATCGTGATGAGTTTCCTCTCTCGAAGTTTACTCCTCACGTGTGCCACCAGGTCATAGAGGGAGTCCTCGGTCCCTCGTTGGGGTAAAAAGCCATACTGCTTATCACTCAGTCGGGGTAATGTGTGCCAGGTTAACCTCTTCACAATCATCTTCTCCAGTATTTTGCCCATGATGGAGAGCAGTCCTATAGGTCTGTATGCTCTTGGGTCGGTGTAATTGGACTTTCCTGGCTTTCTTAACATCACGACTGTTGCTATTTTCCATATTCTTGGGAAATAAGATAGCTCTAGGCATTTATTATATAGCGATAAATTCAGATCTATGTCCCCTAATATTACTCTCGCACATATATCAGCCGTGAATCCATCATCGCCTGGGGCCTTTTTAACATTGAAGCTTGCCGTTGCTAACCGCAGCTCATAATTGGTGAAATTAGGTTCTCTATACCCACCATCAGTGTTTGCTTGAAACTCAATTCGGCTAGCCTCCATTCTTATATTTCTGTGGTCTGCATTGTCGTTTTCCTCTGTGTCCTCAGGATAAAATGTTTCTGCCAGCAGTCTGGCTGATCCCTGAAGTCCCACCGATATTCCATCCCTCATTAGAGGGAGGTCTTCTTCCCTTCTTCTTGTATTTTTAATTATTCTATATATCCCCTCCCAAACGCTTTCCTTATCTTGTCTTTCACAAAAGGACTTCCAGCTGTTTGTTTGTGCTTCCCTGACTTGTGCTTCATACAGATTTTTCATGTTCAGGTAATCTTCGACTACTGCGGCTCGACGGATCGGCGCTGCACATCGGACTCTGCGCTTCCTGGTAGCAACGGCCCGTTTCATCTCTTTCAGCTCCGCCGACCACCACGGAATGGTAAGTTTAGTTATTTCTTTTTTCTTTGGTATTGTTTTATTACATGCTTCTGTTATTATATTTATGTACTTCCCCAAAATACTCTCTAACTCTTCCCTGTCCCTTATGTTATCTACTTTTATCATATTAATGTCATTTTGTAATTTTAATTCCTCCAATACCTTGTCAAATTCTGCCCATTTAGCTTTTTTGGTGTTATATTTCCTAGTTGTTCTTTTTATAACAGTTTCTTGAGCCTTTGTCAATGAAATCCTAAAAATTATGCCATTGTGGTCGGAGCTGGTAAGATCTTCGACCACGGTCCAATCCTCCACCAGGTGCAGCATGTCCTCAGTGCAGGCCGTCACGTCCACACAGCTAGTTAGTCTTTGTTGACCTCTTATAGTGTCGAAAGTAGGAATGTTTCCCATATTAAGGACTTCCATTTCGATTTCTGTGAGTGTACTGGCCATGTCCTCACCTCTCCCATCCGTTGTTACGCTCCCCCACCATGGATTCTTTGCATTCACATCTCCTCCGAGTAAAATATTGAGAGGTCTTGTTTTGCGCCTTATCATTAATAAGTGCTCTAGATAAGGTTCAATTTCTTGATTTGGCTCAAAGTAGCACGAGACCACGAGGATCCACCGACAGTCTGTTTTTATTTTAATTACTACAATATTATTCGTGGTTAATTCTGTTTCAGGTTCTACTATTATGTTTGGGTCAAAAACAGCTATTGCAGCTTTTATTGTGCCTTCTCCTTGGTTTGTGTTCTGGTAGATCCTTGTGTTCCCGTATGCCTTCATTGATTTTTGACCTCCCACGTACGGTTCTTGTAATAATGCAAGAGCTATATTTCTTTTCTGAGCCTCCAGCCTTAGCTCAGTTGTTGCAAGCGCCTTCCTCTGCAAATTTGCCTGTGCGAATTTGTACTGCGGGATATTAGGGGTCTGAGAGGTGCCTGGGACAACTTTAACAGTAGGCCGTTTTCTCCCTTGCTATAAACTCCCATTTGGCTCTTACAGGGCACTCCTTACTATAGACACTATGCTCACCTTTGCTGTTTGCTCTGGAGCAGTTTATGCACGATGGAGCGTTTCCTGCTGAGTAAGCATCGCACTTAGATTTGATGTGACGCCCTCCGCAGTGGCTACATACCTCTTGCGTTTCCATGCAATGCTTCCTTGGATGTCCGTAGCCCAAGCATTTTGTGCATTGTATGAGTGGGGACTGATCATACACTCTGACTCTTTGCATATCTATATGCAGTGTACCGGCTTCGGTTAGGCGCTTCCAAATAATGGGAGCTACCCTGAGGACAACATGAGTTTGCAGATGGTTACGTGCTTTCCTTCTATAGATGACGCTCATTTTTGCGTCATTATCGTGTACTTCACTAAAGAGATATTTATTTTGGGATTTAATTGCAGTGATTATGTCTTGATCGGAGTTATATGCCATTATATCTTTAACTATGATGAGCGGATCTCTACTTTTAATATCTTCAACCTTAAGCCCCTTTCTTGCATCCCTTAGTTTTTCTCTTATCTTGTGTAGTTCTTCCGGTTCACAGCATCCTACTATAATTTTCCTGTCACGGATTTTCCGAACTCTGTCTATTCTAATGCCTTCCTCCTTCGCGTTTACAATTTGTCTAACATTTTCTAAGACTTCCTCACCAGTTTCACCTGTATTTTCCGAAGAAATTATCACGGAGTGTATCAGCCTTTCTTTCCTAGGTCTATCTGTATTCGTAGGGCCAGCCAGTACGCTAGCGTAACTTAATTTATTCTCTATTATCATTTTCTGATTTTCGATTTCTCTGTGTATCTTCTGTATCCCATCATAGAGTTTATCATTACTGCATTCCTTTTTTCCACTATTTTCAGGCTCCTTTGTTGCTAGTATTTCATTTCCTTTTATAACTTCTTTTGTAAATAATTCGACCGCCTGTGTTGCTTCTTTCAAATTCTTTCCATGATTATTTAATTTGTCATTTAAGAGTGTTATGCTAGTGAGCAGTTCTTTCACCTCGCTTCCACTTCCCTCCATTCCCGATTCCCTATTACTCTCTCTAGTTTGATTGTTAGCTATCTTGTTGCTCTGTTCGGTTGCTCTCCTACTCTCTTTGCCCAGTTCCTTGGCCATTTCCTGAACCAATTTAAATACCTCCTCTACTGCTCCCACCGCCGCGTTCCTGAGGACTTTGTTCATATTCCTACTTTCATTTATGTTTCTTTTAATCTCCTCCGTCAGCGCCTTTCCCCTTTCTAAATAATCTTCATTTGGCCCAACGACAAACGTTCTGCGCCTTGAGGGATTTGATGTTACATTCCCCCCTGGGATTTGCATTCTAATCAGTTGCTCCGATGGCTCAACTATAGCCTTTGTCGTTCCCGGAGGTCGCGGTGCCTTACGCCCTTCATTGTTCGAAGCTCCTGCTTGAGATAGCCCAGTTCCAGTTTGGTGCTCAACCGATCCTGAGCCTTCCAACGAAATTGACTTTAGGGCGTTGTCGTCCTGGGGTGATTTGACTGGAGTACGAAACATTTTATGTGTTTTTGTCAGTTTGTTCAGGCAAGAAGCGTGTGTGGTTGTATGTGTGTATGGTGTCTAGTTTGATATAATTGTACGCTTGCCCTGAAGGCCTCACAGCGCCGGCAACGCTGAAGGAAAACAGCAGCCTCTATGACCGGTAGTTTGGAGATATCTCCACCTCAATTTTAGTTGGGAGTCGTTCTGGTCACTAGTATGTAAGTTATAGGGAGACCTCTCCGTCCCACAAGCCGCGGAGTAAACAATTTGGGCGTTCTAACTGTGCCGGCGCGGTGGAGGCGTTCGCTTCCTCAACTTAACGACCAAAGTGTTTGTATTTAGTGTGAGTCTATATGTATGTGTGTTTATGTGTTTGTGTGTGTGTTTGTGTGTGTTTTCTGGATCCAGGTGATATGAATGACGCGACAGATCCCGACAATCAATGAGCAGTCCGAGTTAAGGTTAATACTATGTACTTGTTCAATCTATGAAGTTTAAATTTAATATAGAAAGGCGTCCACTGAATCGCCTATTAGTAAGCTACAATGTAAAATAAAATCAAAAGTCAACCGTGTAGAGATGAACAAATTAGAACTCCGTATGCAACCCAATAACAATAGTAAATTTAAAAAGTATAGGCAATAATAACAATTAATGATAAATCAATTGTTGTGTCAATAATATAATCAAATTCAATAAATAAATTAATCAATAAATTAATGAAACAGTAAATAAGTAATACAATGGATTTTGGATGTAAATTTAATTCATTAGTTATATATAATTAAAACAAAATCCTGTTAAACTTTAATATAAGCACAACACAATCAAACAATATCGGCAAAAACAATACAAATAAAATCTTCTTAATACAACCTATAAAGCGATAGCTAATTTTGCCCTAGACAATATCAATATCATATAACGTCCTATCAGATGAATTATATTTATAAACCAACAATAATGGTATAATAAGGCAGGTATATACAATGTTATCTCTTAGCAGCACTTAATACCCAAGCAGGTGGGACCAGAGCAGAACAGAACTAATGCTTATTATATTTTTTAAAGCAATGGTAACAAAAAATTTAATTTTGTCAGTTATATACAAATAGAACAATATGTATGAATATTTTATGCTCGTCAATGTTAAAAATAGTGACCCACTGTATTGTGTGTTTGACGTGTAGGTATATAGTAAATATTGTAATGTACTAGTAATGTGTTGTATAAAGTACCTAACGCTACTATGTGATGTTTAATTAATCTAATTGAATACTATATATTCTATTATGTATGACGTGTATGTGTGTAGAAGTGAAAGTGTAATTGGATTTTGTTTATGTATGTTGTATTTCAGCGTTCTCCTCCAAAACTGTAACAGTGGTCCATGTAATGTACTATATCCTATAATTATATTATGGCACGCACTTTTAGTTCCGCTAATTGATACAAGGCGGCGCTAGTCGCTTATATACTGTGGAGGCAAAGAAGGAATGCAAGTTACTACCGGGCTATAGAAGTTAAGGTTATGCTGTTGGAATTGAGGGCAAAAAGAATTTTAACTGAACTAGCTGCTTAAATTTCAGAGATAATTGAATATATTTAATTAGTTACAACAAGTATACAAAGCTTGGTTGCCCCTCTCAACAAGAGATGGCGCTTTTCTCGAACAAATAGTTATAATATTAGATGTAATGTTGTTTTAAACAGGAAATTACGTCTGCTCGTGCTAATTAAGTTATAATTGTCAATTTGTATAGTTTTAGTCGTATAGCAATTTGCAATTCCCAACAAATAGTGTTTGTTCCAGAAAATTCCTTCCTACATAAACTCTGACGTTGGGGCGTCAACAGATCACTGGGGGCGCGGCCTTACTTGCCTCTTATATACCTGCTATATACTGAGTGATCTTACGCTATTGGTTGGAGGTTTTACAAGCGGAACTTATATCATGAATGGCTCAGTAGTTGGATTGTATGACTGCTGTAGTTGTAGTATGATGATTTATGTTTAATGTTGTAGATATAGTTATATATTGTGGTTGTTCTGGATATGGTTAGGAGTGACGTATGCTATTATGTATTTATGTGAATGTGAGGTTTGTTTGTATTGTATAGTTTATGGTATGTGTGTGTTGTTACTAGGGATTTTAATGTAAATAAGTGTGTGTGCACCTGAGTGAGTATAAAATATGTTTTATGATATAACTAACGGGATGTTGTCAGGTTGCGTGTTTATGTATGTAGGTGTCTATGCGTAGTGTTCAACTTATGTGTACGGTAAGTCTAGGTATTGTGTAATTGTGTATGTTGTTCCAGGTCCAAGCTTCACTATCACCCCGCCTCGTCTCCGGTGATGTTCTACCCTGGTGATCAGGTTTCAGGTGGGTGAGCGAATGGTAATTAGGTACCTATGTATGTACTGTGTAATATGCTAGTTGTATTATATATATATGTGTGTATACTGTCGTGCTATTGCAACGTAGATACTAATGTAAGCGATTAATTGTTATAGTATAATTTATTCCAACTATATATTATTATGTTATTAGTGTTATATAATTATGTGAATACTTTCTATAGCACGAGAAAATAATTTAATTTTATCAGAAACAAACCAACTATCTACCTAACTAAATAAAATAAATGAATATTGTGTTCTATATGTTGACAGTTATGTTATAGGAAACGGAGCCGCGCCCACCGCGCAGTGCTGACTCCGCCCCCGGCGCACACGCGCTCTGTCCCGCTTCCTCTCACCGTAGTACCGCACGCGTCCCGTCTCGCTCTCTCGTACTAGCTCAGTACCCCGGTCAACGTGGGTGGTCTACTCTCAGTCTGTTCGCGGGAGTGGCTCAGTGAGTTTGCAGTGCGGTTTTGCGAATGCTACTAAAATGTTGTGAGTGATGTTATTATCGTATATACATATAATATGTGTATGTATGTGTGTATTAGTGTATAGATTATATTAATAATTAATGATGTCAATTATTAATATTGATGTCGATGACGATGTGTACGTATAATGTGTTATATAATGTGTTGTATAGATACGTGTAGTACGACGTGTGGTATGGTTTTGTAAAAATTATATAATAAATATAGTATATATAGGTATGCGAAATATTAATGTAGTATGTATGTTAAGTCTTGTATGTTTGGGGTCTGTATAGCGTTAATATTGTAATATACGAATAATTGTTGTATAAAATGTCACTGTTGTGTTGCTATGTGATGTTTGACAATACCAGTTTAATTGAATATTGTGTATACTATGATGTGTACATATAATGTGTTCTGTATGTGCGTAAATGTATAGTTGTGTTTTGTTTGTGTGCGTCGTATTTCAGCGTTTTTCTCAGAAACTGTAGCAGAAGTCTGTTTAGATGTTCTATATCCCTGTTGTTATATTATAGCATGCACTTTTAATTCCGCTAATCGATACGAGGTGGCGCTAACCGCTTATATACTTTGCTGCACCAATAGCGTGGCCGCGTGAAGAGGGGCGTTTGTTTATGTTGCCACCTACTTAGGGATGTAGTACGTTGCGCTTTTGTACTAGTGTAGTGTAGGAAAATGGTGAGTGTACTAAATAAATGTATTGACTTAGAGTATTTATGAACTTGTAGTTGATTCTGGTATGTTTTAGTGTATGAGTGGTGGAGTTTATGATTATTTGGGTTACACCCAGTGTTGATATACTTGGAAAGAGTTTATTATAAGTGAGGTGTGTATGTATGTGTGGCGTGTTTGATATATAAATAGGTGATCAGCAGTACTAGTTATATGCGGCATATGTCGCTTCAGTATTAGGCCAATTTTTTAACGCTTTTAGTCCTATTATTTATTTTAAGTAGTACAAATTGTGTCCTACTTCATGAATTTAGTACGTGAAGCGATCAAATGTTCTGGTCCCAACCCTATCACCTTAGTTCTGCTATTTGTCGCAATGGCGCTGTTACATAAAAAAATGTTTTACTTTACATTAAAATCAAGAAATATAAGTAACTATATCTCCGTTCCCCCACAACCTAGAAGAACGGGACAAACGGTAAAACTATTTTTAGGAGGTACCCTATCTACCTACACCCGCAAGGACTCCCTCAGGCCACCAGAAAAAATGTGATTTTTAGGTTGCGGAGATCGATTTTACGCCTACATAAATTTTT
This sequence comes from Leucoma salicis, assembly GCA_948253155.1. Classification (NCBI taxonomy): domain Eukaryota; kingdom Metazoa; phylum Arthropoda; class Insecta; order Lepidoptera; family Erebidae; genus Leucoma; species Leucoma salicis. The sequence goes on from OX411803.1 coordinate 33,161,412, forward strand.
TCAATTCACAAAATGTACGATATCTCTTTCGTTGTTGGTGGTAATTCATTCAAATTTTTTGTGGAGGCACAGAAAGAGCATGAGCCCTTATTGGGCTACAGAAATTTGGGTGTTACCGCTCGAATTTAGGCGTAAAAAATTATTTAATCAATTTTCTATAAGTTTAACGACTTGAAAGTTGTATGTAGATGAATATTTTAAAAACTAAATAACTTATCTTAATTTCTCTAAAAGTTCCGCAATTTTTCCAGCTCCCGGCACCTATCCTTGCTGTTATATCTCCTACTTTTGCTTCTATACTAGTTTTTCGGTAACGGTTTTTCAAGTTTTTTTCCAATTTACTCGGCCCCCCTGCGGGCTAAAAATATGATTGAGGTGTCCTCTTGTAGAGCTCAGCAAGACACGTTGATATTCGTAAGAAAAAATTGGGGTTGTAGATCGTTTCAGCCCAGCGCGCGTGATTTTGTCAAAATTTTGTCGTTTTTCGCCCAGCAAAATTCGTACAAAAATATAGGAGGCTTAAATTATATATTAGCACACTCCGTATGTCAAGGCGCATCCAATGGTATGCAGCACTTGGTGAATAATAGCGAAAATCACTGAATTTTTGAGCTTGACAATTATTGAGCACTGATTTTGGAGTTTTTGACACTTTAAAAATCACACATGCGCGCAATGCGCCACTATTATATACCGTCGTGTAGGGCTTTTTAAAGCGCATCCAACGACATACGACACTTGACGTTTTGAGATAAAAAACCCACAACTTTGATTTTTAACAAAGATTTTCACTCGCGGAGCGGTAAATATGACAGCGGACCGTGTGCGTTCGCTACGGCGTGCCAAAGCGTACTGGTTAGGTTAGGTTAGGTTAGGTTAGGTTAGGTTAGGTTAGGTTAGGTTAGGTTAGGTTAGGTTAGGTTAGGTTAGGTTAGGTTAGGTTAGGTTAGGTTAGGTTAGGTTAGGTTAGGTTAGGTTAGGTTAGGTTAGGTTAGGTTAGGTTAGGTTAGGTTAGGTTAGGTTAGGTTAGGTTAGGTTAGGTTAGGTTAGGTTAGGTTAGGTTAGGTTAGGTTAGGTTAGGTTAGGTTAGGTTAGGTTAGGTTAGGTTAGGTTAGGTTAGGTTAGGTTAGGTTAGGTTAGGTTAGGTTAGGTTAGGTTAGGTTAGGTTAGGTTAGGTTAGGTTAGGTTAGGTTAGGTTAGGTTAGGTTAGGTTAGGTTAGGTTAGGTTAGGTTAGGTTAGGTTAGGTTAGGTTAGGTTAGGTTAGGTTAGGTTAGGTTAGGTTAGGTTAGGTTAGGTTAGGTTAGGTTAGGTTAGGTTAGGTTAGGTTAGGTTAGGTTAGGTTAGGTTAGGTTAGGTTAGGTTAGGTTAGGTTAGGTTAGGTTAGGTTAGGTTAGGTTAGGTTAGGTTAGGTTAGGTTAGGTTAGGTTAGGTTAGGTTAGGTTAGGTTAGGTTAGGTTAGGTTAGGTTATTATGGTTAGGTTAGGTTAGGTTAGGTTAGGTTAGGTTAGGTTAGGTTAGGTTAGGTTAGGTTAGGTTAGGTTAGGTTAGGTTAGGTTAGGTTAGGTTAGGTTAGGTTAGGTTAGGTTAGGTTAGGTTTTTTTTTTTTTTTTTTTTTTTTTTTTTTTTTTTTTTTTTTTTTTTTTAATACCAGGTCTACTGAACCTGGTTGCCGCGTTTCCTCTGACAGAACCAGAGTTATTGTTTTGCATGTACTTTATTTTGTTTACTTTACATATATTTTTAATTAAGTAATAAAGATCATCTATGATTTTGTAAAGCAATAGATTATTAAGACTATTAAACATGTTGCATGTATACACTACTTTTATAATAAATAAGGTAATTAGTATATATTTTATTATATTAGTTAATAAATAAATAGTATTGATAGATATTGTAATATTATTACGGTGTTTTGTTTCTTCTGATGACTTTAGTTGCCGCTTCTATGCAGAAGTCCAGAAAGTCTTGTCTCTTTGTTTCGTCTTTCATAATAATTGCTATGTTTTGTATGTTTAGTTCTAAATTAATTTTTGTCTGTAGGTTAAAACGTGCGTACTCATGTTCTGGACATTCAAGGATGATATGTTGTAGTGATTCTTCAATGTCTGGTTGGCAGACACACGATGGGTCCGCACTACGCCCGAATCTGTTTAGGTACTGCGCGAATCCCCCGTGACCTGTCAGTACTTGGGTTATGATCTGATTTATTGCTATTTTTCGTGTGACTGGGTATGCTTCAGTAGCATCCGGGAAAAACATTTTTGTGGTTCCAGCAGCCCCACCCTCTTGGTATCTCCGGTTCCATCTGTCAAGCGACCTTTCCCGGATTTGCCTCTTGACATATGAAACCGGACATGCGTCGTAATCCGGGCGTCGTTTTGAATTGAGCGCTGCTTGTTTCGCCAACTGGTCGGCGCGCTCATTTCCTATTCGTCCAGCATGAGCTTTGACCCAGTAGAGCGAGATGTTCTTTTTCTGGGCCGTGGCGGATCTTATGTTTGCCCTTATGCTGGTCGCCAGTGGGTGGAGGTTGCCTACGTCAGTCACTGACTGTAACGCCGCCGTTGAATCACTATATAGCCTAAAGTGGTTTTCTTGTTCGTCCAAAATCTCCTTAATTGCCCTGTCCATGGCTAAGAGCTCAGCCTGGTAGACCGTACAGTACGCGGATAGATAGAGTTTAATGGATTTCGTCTCGACATTTCCTTTCCAGATGGAAACTGCCGCACCAACTTTGCCATCAACTTTGCTTCCATCTGTGAATATCTCCACGTACTGGACGTTTTGGTTAGTTTCGTTGTTTTCCATTGTCCGGTCTTCCAGGCTTTCAAATGTTATTGCTTGGTGTTCTGCAGGATGGATTGTGTCTGTGAATTTTATAGGCTTTTCAATTTCCCTATCATCCGGGATAAGTATACTTTTACCCTTTCGGGCTTCAAAGAGAGCTGCCGCTTCTTGTGCCCTTAGGTCTAGGGGTAGTAGTCCAGTTAGCACCAGTGCAGAGTGCAGTGATACTGTTCGGTAGGCCTTGCACAGCTTTTGTGCAAAGCCTCGCTGAACTGCGTTTAATTGTTTTTGTATGCACTTTTTGTTTGCGGCTGGTGCCCATGCACTGGCTGCATATAGGATTATCGGTTCGATGACGGCTGTGTAAATTACTTTTATAATTTCTGGGTGAAGGCCCCAACTAACTCTTGCTGCTCTGGATAATTGTTTATATATATTTGTGGCTTTTTTGCAGGTGTTTGATATGTGTGCGTTAAATGTTAGTCTATTGTCGATAGTGAGGCCTAAGACTTTGATTTGTTCGGACATGCCAATAGCGACCCCACCCATGATCAGAAGCGGGGTGTCATACTTTAGTTTATTAGTAATTGTCATTGCGGTGGTTTTCTGTGGACCAAATTTCAACTTGTTTTTGACACCCCATTTACAAACATAGTCGAGGGCACCATTGGCGCGTCGTTCGATTTCAGTAGCGGTATTTCCGTCAAAGACTAGCAGAATGTCGTCAGCGAAGGCATGGCAGTAATCCCCCCGCGCCTCTAGGTCTTTTAATAGCGGGTCTATTAGCAGATTCCAGAGAATCGGGCCACCGATAGAACCTTGTACGCAGCCTTGTTTAGTTGCTTTTTTGCTCTTAGCTCCGGCGTATCTGACTTCAACGCTTCTATTACTTAAATAACTGTCTATAATTTTTCTGATACCTTCCGGACATTTTTCCTCAGCCAGTCGCACTTTTATAGCTGGCCACCAGGCGCTATCAAAGGCCCCCTCTATATCCAATGAGACTATGGCTATTAGCTTCTTGTCACTAAGTTTTTGCCGAATGTACCGCATTAGAGTACAGAGGGAGTCCTCGGCGCTTTTCTGGGGCGTGAAGCCGAACTGGCGAGTACTTGTCCTAGGTATCAGATGCCATTTCAGTCGAGCTACCACCATCTTTTCCAAGATCTTTCCCATTACCGGTAGGAGCCCAATGGGTCTATAGGACTTGGGATTTCTGTAATCGCTTTTACCTGGCTTTTTCAGTACTATTACAGTAGCTTTTTTCCAAATATTTGGAAAACAACCTAGCTGTAAGCATTTATTCATCAGTGCCAGAAACGTGTTAGGGTCTGAACTAATAGCCTGTTTACAGATATCCGCAGTTAAGCCGTCCGCTCCTGGGGCCTTCTTTGGGTTAAAACTCTTAACAGCATTTTCTAGCTCTAGTGGGGTGAACGAAGGCTCTTCATTGTGAAGATCCGCATTCAGGGCTTTGGCCATTTCTCTTACTTGTCGGTGGTAAGTATTGTCTTCATTTTCTTTGTCATCCGGATAAAAGGTTTCTGTTAGGAGTTTAGCTGAGTCTTGTGAGCTAAGTGACTCTCCAGCCGGTCCAATGAGGGGTAGATCTTCTTCGCGCCTCGTGGTTTTGCCTATGACTCTGTAAATACCCTGCCACATCCCTTCCTTGTCTTGTTTACAACAAAACTCTTTCCAACTGGTGGTTTGTGCATTCTTTACCATTTTTTCATATATTGCTTTTTGTTGCAGGTACTCTTCTACGACTTTGGCCCTACGAATGGGAGCAGCGCACCAGATACGGCGCTTCCTGGTCTTCATCTCCTTCTTGGCGGCAGCAAGTTCCTGAGACCACCACGGCATGGTAAGTGTTTCGTCATTTTTCTTTTTAGGTATAAATTTGTTGCATGATGTAGTTATATTATCTATATATTGGGTTATCACTGATTCTAATTGGGGTAATTGGTTTATTGCATTGATGTTATCGGAGTTTATGTTTTGATCTGAATTTAATTGATTTAGTTTTTCGACAAAACGGCCCCATTTCGCTTTCTTTGTATTATAAATTCGGGTAGTTCTATGTATGGTGGTTCCAGTTGATTTTTGGAGATTTATGTCAAATAAGATTCCATTATGATCCGACGAAGTCAATGTTTGTACTACTCTCCAGTCCGTGATCAGGTTGAGTAAGTCAGTGGTACAGGCTGTGATGTCTACATGACTGGTTAAGTGTTGGTGACCCCTAATAGTGTCAAAGGTGGGGGTTTCGCCCATATTGAGGACTTGGAGGTCCGCCTCGTAGAGCATTCCAGCCATTATTTCCCCCCTGCTATTAGTAGTCGAGCTCCCCCACCAACAACTCTTAGCGTTTGCATCTCCTGCGACTATTGTGTTAGTAAACTGTGATTTTTCTATTGATTTCAGTAAAATATCTAAGTATGGTTCTATGGGTTTATTTGGTTCAAAGTAAAAGGATATAACTACAAGTGTCCATGCTATGGTTTTGATTTTTATCGTTACTATATTGTTGTTGGTGAGTTCTGGGTATAGCTCGACCTCTAGATCCGGGTCAAATATGGCGATTGCAGCCTTCACTGTCTCAATTCCAGGATCCGGGTTCTGGAAAATACGCACACCCTGGTAACCCCTCACATTCTTAAAACCACCAACATAGGGCTCCTGCAGCAATGCCACCGCGATGCGTTTCTTCTCCGCTTCTATAAGAAGTTCTTCTTGAGCCAATTTCATTCTCTGTAGATTTATCTGCGCGAATGTGTATTTTGCTATCAAGTTCGTAGGGACGCCTTTAACAATACGCTACCCGGGACCTCGCTATAGCATCCCACCTTTTGCGAACTACGCATTCATCGCTGAAGGCATTATGCTGCGCGTTTTCAATTTTAGCGAGGGTACAATTACAGCAGGAGGGCCTAGAGCCAGCCTGCCATTCCGTGCATTTCTCTTTGAGGTGTGAACCCCCACAGTGGCTGCACTTTGCTTCTTGCTCCTTGCATTGTCGCCGGCTGTGTCCATAGGCGAGGCACATTGAGCACTGAGTCAAGGGCGATTGATCCGATACCTTGATGCGTTGAAGGTCCACATGCACCGTTTCGGTTTGCGTTATACGTTGCCAGAGTTTTGGTGAGACTTTGAGTATCACATGGTTAATAAGTGGATTTCTAGTGCGTCTTCGGTATGCAACGGTTATCCTATTTTCAGCTTTATCAATATCTTTGAAAAGAGAGCTATTTTGGTTTCTTAGTGCTGCTATTATATCATCATCGGTATTGTACTGGAGGACGTCCTTAAGGATCACGAGGGGGTCTCTATTTTTAACCTCATTAACGGTCAGTTCCGGTGCTTTAACTAGTCGATTTTTTAGTTTTTGTCTTTCTTCTTCTGTGCTGCAACCCACTATGACTTTACGGTCTTTACCTTTTCTGATTGTCTCGACCGAAACTCCACCATCCTTGGCATTGGCGACCTTCCGTATTCTCTCGAGTACTTGTTCGCCTGACTCTGTTTCGTCTGTAGCGCTCACCACTATGGAGTGCAGAGCGGTTCGTTCGGTGGGTTTCGTTGTTGGTAGTGCTGCCGTAACACTGGCGTAACTCTTTTTACGCAGCATTTCGGAGAGCTCATCTATTTTATCATTGTTTTGTTTGAGAGCATGCATGTGCTCTTGTATTAAATTATTTAGGTCGTTTCCTTGAGTCGGATTTAACGGCGTAACTGGGCACTGGTTTGGTTTGTCTGTTTTAGTTGCAAGTTCTTTTGTGATTAAGAACAAGCGGTCTATGGCCTGGATAATACCTGTTTTGATTTCAGACTTCAGATTCCTGGAGTTCGACAGGTGAATTTTGGCCTTGGTAACACAGGCACGGGCTTCTGATATTGTGTCAGCGTATTCTGATCGTTCTTTGAGCGGTGATACAGCGTACGGTACGGGTTTGCTTTTAATTTTGGCCGGTAATGTGAGAGGAGCCAAGGTTTCTGTGGTTGGAGGGCTAGAGCTGATTTGAGGGCCGTCTTGTGCCGGTATCAAGGAGGAAACGCAGAGGGAAGGGGCATCCATGTCTTTGCTGCAGCTAGGCTTTGGGTCGATTATAGGTATGTCGAAAGTAGTATTGAGGAGACCTATGCCTGTATCGGCAATGTCTACTAGTTGCACAAGCGGTCGCTTCTTCGTCGGTGTACGTATTCCGAACATCTTTTGTCTTAAAATTTGTGTAAATGAGGTAATGGACGGATGAGATGTATGTAAGAATTGTTTTACAATTTATGGCGAAACTATTGGTGTTTGGGTAGGGTGCAAGGGTATATTTTGAACGTATATTATGATCCCTAAACGAATATGAAATAAAAAAATTTTTACTATGTATATCTAAATTCTTTGTATTTCTAATGTATTGTTCAAATTTTAACTGTCGTAGAGAAAAGGGTGGGTTGGGCGGGTCGAATTTTAAAAATTGAGTGATCAGAAAGGGCACAAATGGGGTATCGGCGTGTAGGGCTTGATGAGCACTACACGATAGGTGAAGAAACCGGAAGGGTCTCTATACAAAAAAGTGAAGTTAAGCTGCAAAAACTGATAAAAATGTTCTAGGAACGACTTTTTGTGGTACAAACTGTGTTATATTTCAGAAACCTGAAGGATTATCTGCGTGAAAGTAGTATCGATAAAAAGGGCTGTAAACGACGAACAAACTAAGACCTCAATCACCAACGTGAACCGAGGATAGCAGACAGGATGGTAAGTATAAAGATGCAATTTGGTATTTTTCAGCAAAAAATTAACGTTTTTTGTTATATAGTGCGTTATTTTACACAAACCTGAAGGGTATACTACAAAAATTTACTATTGGATGAAAGGCTATTAAACGAGGAACAATTTAAGACCTCAACCACCAACGTGGACCGAGGATAAGTGACAGAAGGTAAGTGTTAACTTGAATATTTTAAAAGTGAGTTTACGAAAATGTACTAAGTTGATATGTAAGAAAAATTTTTGAAAATTTCAGGGCTCTGAAGGAACCGCTGACGTATAGTATGCTAAGGATAATTACAAGAAACTAAAGGGAGCAAAAAACAGACTGAAAATCGCACTAAAAACCTAAAAATTTCGATGTTTTCTATTAAAATTGTGTCCCTAAGGTAAACTTTTGCGGGGGGACCTCTTTCCCCTCTAACAGAAATCGGTTATTTTTATCACTTACAGACGGAGTTGAACCGCAAATGAGGTATCCACAGATTCGTCTCGGTCTAGACTATATTGTATTAAGAATTTATAATGATAGGATGAAACACTACCAAGTGATAGGCGAAAAAGCGGAATATGCAGTACAAGAGTAGTCGGGCAGGTCAATTTTAAAAATTGAGTGATCAGAAAGGGCACAAATGGGGTATCGGCGTGTAGGGCTTGATGAGCACTACACGATAGGTGAAGAAACCGGAAGGGTCTCTATACAAAAAAGTGAAGTTAAGCTGCAAAAACTGATAAAAATGTTCTAGGAACGACTTTTTGTGGTACAAACTGTGTTATATTTCAGAAACCTGAAGGATTATCTGCGTGAAAGTAGTATCGATAAAAAGGGCTGTAAACGACGAACAAACTAAGACCTCAATCACCAACGTGAACCGAGGATAGCAGACAGGATGGTAAGTATAAAGATGCAATTTGGTATTTTTCAGCAAAAAATTAACGTTTTTTGTTATATAGTGCGTTATTTTACACAAACCTGAAGGGTATACTACAAAAATTTACTATTGGATGAAAGGCTATTAAACGAGGAACAATTTAAGACCTCAACCACCAACGTGGACCGAGGATAAGTGACAGAAGGTAAGTGTTAACTTGAATATTTTAAAAGTGAGTTTACGAAAATGTACTAAGTTGATATGTAAGAAAAATTTTTGAAAATTTCAGGGCTCTGAAGGAACCGCTGACGTATAGTATGCTAAGGATAATTACAAGAAACTAAAGGGAGCAAAAAACAGACTGAAAATCGCACTAAAAACCTAAAAATTTCGATGTTTTCTATTAAAATTGTGTCCCTAAGGTAAACTTTTGCGGGGGGACCTCTTTCCCCTCTAACAGAAATCGGTTATTTTTATCACTTACAGACGGAGTTGAACCGCAAATGAGGTATCCACAGATTCGTCTCGGTCTAGACTATATTGTATTAAGAATTTATAATGATAGTATGAAACACTACCAAGTGATAGGCGAAAAAGCGGAATATGCAGTACAAGAGTAGTCGGGCAGGTCAATTTTAAAAATTGAGTGATCAGAATGGGCACAAATGGGGTATCGGCGTGTAGGGCTTGATGAGCACTACACGATAGGTGAAGAAACCGGAAGGGTCTCTATACAAAAAAGTGAAGTTAAGCTGCAAAAACTGATAAAAATGTTCTAGGAACGACTTTTTGTGGTACAAACTGTGTTATATTTCAGAAACCTGAAGGATTATCTGCGTGAAAGTAGTATCGATAAAAAGGGCTGTAAACGACGAACAAACTAAGACCTCAATCACCAACGTGAACCGAGGATAGCAGACAGGATGGTAAGTATAAAGATGCAATTTGGTATTTTTCAGCAAAAAATTAACGTTTTTTGTTATATAGTGCGTTATTTTACACAAACCTGAAGGGTATACTACAAAAATTTACTATTGGATGAAAGGCTATTAAACGAGGAACAATTTAAGACCTCAACCACCAACGTGGACCGAGGATAAGTGACAGAAGGTAAGTGTTAACTTGAATATTTTAAAAGTGAGTTTACGAAAATGTACTAAGTTGATATGTAAGAAAAATTTTTGAAAATTTCAGGGCTCTGAAGGAACCGCTGACGTATAGTATGCTAAGGATAATTACAAGAAACTAAAGGGAGCAAAAAACAGACTGAAAATCGCACTAAAAACCTAAAAATTTCGATGGTTAGGTTAGGTTAGGTTAGGTTAGGTTAGGTTAGGTTAGGTTAGGTTAGGTTAGGTTAGGTTAGGTTAGGTTAGGTTAGGTTAGGTTAGGTTAGGTTAGGTTAGGTTAGGTTAGGTTAGGTTTTTTTTTTTTTTTTTTTTTTTTTTTTTTTTTTTTTTAATACCAGGTCTACTGAACCTGGTTGCCACGTTTCCTCTGACAGGACCAGAGTTATTATATTGCATTTATTTTATTTTGTTTATCATGATTGCTATATTTTTGAAGTATTTGGCATGTACATGCTCATTTTATATATATTCTATTCAATATACATATAATAATAATATATATACATATAATAGTAATAATAAATATTGTGTTGTTTTATTACGTTGTTTTATTTCTTTTTATTACTTTGGCTGCTACGTGTGCGCAAAAGTTTAGGAAGTCTTTGCTTTTATTTTCGTCGTTCATAATCGCCGGTATATTTTGCATGGTAATTTCTGTGTCTATTTTTACTTGTAGGTTAAATCGTTGGTAGTCATGTTCAGGGCACTCAAGGATAATATGTTTTATCGACTCTTCTGTTTCGGGCTGACAAGCACACGAGGCGCTCGCACTACGTCCAAATCTATTCAGGTACTGCGCAAATCCTCCGTGTCCCGTCAGTACCTGGGTTAGGATCGGGTTTAATTCTAATTTTCTTATAATCGCGTATGCTGTAATAGCATCTGGGAAGAACATTTTGGTAGTACTGGCAACTTCACCCCCTTGGTATCTTTTGTTCCATTCATCAAGCGACTTTTCGCGAATCAGTCGCTTGATAAACGAAATCGGGCAGGCATCATAGTCTGGGCGTCTTTTTGAGTTAAGCGCTGCTTCTTTCGCCAGCTGGTCGGCGCGCTCGTTACCCATTTGTCCAGCATGGGCCTTGACCCAGTAGAGTGATATGCGCTTCCCTTGGGCTATGGCGGATTTTATGTTGGCTCTTATACTGATCACCAGCGGATGTAGGTTGCCCACTTCAGAAATAGACAGCAAGGCTGTTTTTGAGTCGCTGTAGATCTTAAAATTGTCACCATCTTCCTTTATAATTTCCATGACTGCCCTGTCAATGGCCAGGAGTTCAGCCTGGTAAACTGTGCAGTGCGCGGATAGACAGAGCTTCAGTGCTTTTGTCTCAGCATTCATTTTCCAAATGGATACTGCCGCTCCGACCTTCCCCCCTATTTTACTCCCATCTGTAAAAATCTTCACGCTTTGCGGATTTTGTTGAGTTTCTTGGCCTTCCATTGTTTGGTCTACCAGGCTTTCAAATTTGATAGCTAGTTGTTCTGCCGGATGGTTTGTGTTTATATATTTGGTAAGCTTTTCAATTTCCCTATCGTTCGGGATGAGTATGCATTTGCCCTTTCGGGCTTCATAGAGCGCCGCAGCTTCCTGTACCCTCAAGTCTAGGGGTAGCAGCCCACTTAGTACCAGTGCAGAGTGCAGTGACACTGTGCGGTAAGCTTTGCACAGCTTTTGCGCAAAGCCGCGCTGAACTGCATTGAGCTGCTTCTTAACACACCTTTTGTAAGTCGCGGGTGCCCATGCGCTGGCTGCATAAAACATGACAGGTTCAATTACGGCTGTGTAGATAACCTTTATGATGTCTGGGTGAAGGCCCCAGCTTACTTTTGCTGCTCTAGACAATTGCTTGTATATATTCGTAGCTTTTTTGCAGGTATTCGATATATGTGTATTAAATGTTAGCTTACTATCGATCGTGAGACCTAAAATCTTGATATGTTCAGACATGCCAATAGCAACCCCGCCCATGCTCAGAAGTGGGGCGTCATACTTTAGCTTGTTGGTAATTAGCATTGCGGTGGTTTTATTTGGGGCGAATTTTAATTTGTTTTTGACACCCCACCTATAAACATAGTCAAGGGCATCATTGGCGCGTCGTTCTATGTCGTTTGCAGTGTTTCCATCAAATACGAGGAGAATATCATCAGCGAACGCGTGAATATAATCCCCCCGCCCCTCGAGGTCCTTTAATAGTGGATCTATTAGTAAATTCCAAAGAATCGGGCCGCCAATAGAACCTTGCACGCAGCCCTGTTTTGTTACTTTCTTGTTCTTAGTTCCGGCGTATCTCACTTCAACACTTCGATTACATAAGTAACTATCCATGATTTTTCTGATACCTTCCGGACATTTTTCCTCAGCCAGTCGCACTTTTATAGCTGGCCACCAGGCGCTATCAAAGGCCCCCTCTATATCCAATGAGACTATGGCTATTAGCTTTTTGTCACTAAGCTTTTGCCGAACGTACTGCATCAGAGTACAGAGGGAGTCCTCAGCGCTTTTCTGGGGCGTGAAGCCAAACTGGCGAGTACTCGTCCTAGGTATCAGATGCCATTTCAGTCGAGCTACCACCATCTTTTCTAAGATCTTTCCCATTACAGGTAGGAGCCCAATGGGTCTATAAGACTTGGGATTTCTGTAGTCGTTTCTACCCGGCTTTTTGAGGACTATGACAGTGGCTTCTTTCCAAATATTTGGGAAACATCCAAGCTGTAAGCATTTATTCATGAGTGTCAGAAAGATGTTAGGGTTCGAACTAATAACCTGTTTACAAATATCCGCAGTTAAGCCGTCCGATCCTGGGGCCTTCTTTGGGTTAAAACTCTTAACAGCATTTTCTAGCTCTAGTGGGGTGAACGAAGGCTCGTTATTGTGAAGATCCGCATTCAGGGCTTTGGCCATTTCTCTTATTTGTCGGTGGTAAGTATTGTCTTCATTTTCTTTGTCATCCGGATAAAAGGTTTCTGTTAAGAGTTTAGCTGAGTCTTGTGAGCTAAGTGACTCTCCAGTCGGTCCAATGAGGGGTAGATCTTCTTCGCGCCTCGTGGTTCTGCCTATGACTCTGTAAATACCTTGCCACATCCCTTCCTTGTCTTGTTTACAACAAAACTCTTTCCAACTGGTGGTTTGTGCATTCTTTACCATTTTTTCATATATTGCCTTTTGTTGCAGGTACTCTTCTACTACTTTGGCCCTACGAATGGGAGCAGCGCACCAGATACGGCGCTTCCTGGTCTTCATCTCCTTCTTGGCGGCAGCGAGTTCCTGAGACCACCACGGCATGGTAAGTTTTTCGTAATTTTTCTTTTTAGGTATAAATTTGTTGCATGATGTAGTTATGTTATCTATATATTGGGCTATCACTGATTCTAATTGGGGTGATTGGGTTATTGCATTGATATTATCGGAGGTTATGTTTTGATCTGAATTTAATTGATTTAATTTTTCGACAAACCGGCCCCAATTCGCTTTCTTGGTGTTATAAATTCGGGTAGTTCTATGTATGGTGGTTCCGGTTGATTTTTGGAGATTTATGTCAAACAAGATGCCATTATGATCCGACGAAGTCAAGGTTTGTACCACTCTCCAGTCCGTGATCAGGTTGAGTAAGTCAGTGGTACAGGCTGTGATGTCTACATGACTGGTTAAGTGTTGGTGACCCCTAATAGTGTCAAAGGTGGGGGTTTCGCCCATATTAAGGACTTGGAGGTCTGCCTCGTAGAGCATTCCAGCCATTATTTCCCCCCTGCGATTAGTAGTCGAGCTCCCCCACCAACAACTCTTAGCGTTTGCATCTCCTGCGACTATTGTGTTAGTAAGCTGTGATTTTTCTATTGATTTCAGTAAAATATCTAAGTATGGTTCTATGGGTTTATTTGGTTCAAAGTAAAAGGATATAACTACAAGTGTCCATGCTATGGTTTTGATTTTTATCGTTACTATATTGTTGTTGGTGAGTTCTGGGTATAGCTCGACCTCTAGATCCGGGTCAAATATGGCGATTGCAGCCTTCACTGTCTCAATTCCAGGATCCGGGTTCTGGAAAATACGTACACCCTGGTAACCCCTCACATTCTTAAAACCACCAACATAGGGCTCCTGCAGTAATGCCACCGCGATGCGTTTCTTCTCCGCTTCTATAAGAAGTTCTTCTTGAGCCAATTTCATTCTCTGTAGATTTATCTGCGCGAATGTGTATTTTGCTATCAAGTTCGTAGGGACGCCTTTAACAATACGCTACCCGGGACCTCGCTATAGCATCCCACCTTTTGCGAACTAAGCATTCATCGCTGAAGGCATTATGCTGCGCGTTTTCAATTTTAGCAAGGGTACAATTACAGCAAGAGGGCCTAGAGCCAGCCTGCCATTCCGTGCATTTCTCTTTGAGGTGTGAACCCCCACAGTGGCTGCACTTTGCTTCTTGTTCCTTGCATTGTCGCCGGCTGTGTCCATAGGCGAGGCACATTGAGCACTGAGTCAAGGGCGATTGATCCGATACCTTGATGCGTTGAAGGTCCACATGCACCGTTTCGGTTTGCGTTATACGTTGCCAGAGTTTTGGTGAGACTTTGAGTATCACATGGTTAATAAGTGGATTTCTAGTGCGTCTTCGGTATGCAACGGTTATCCTATTTTCAGCTTTATCAATATCTTTGAAAAGAGAGCTATTTTGGTTTCTCAGTGCTGCTATTATATCATCATCGGTATTGTACTGGAGGACGTCCTTAAGGATCACGAGGGGGTCTCTATTTTTAACCTCATTGACGGTCAGTTCCGGTGCTTTAACTAGTCGATTTTTTAGTTTTTGTCTTTCTTCTTCTGTGCTGCAACCCACTATGACTTTACGGTCTTTGCCTTTTCTGATGGTCTCGACCGAAACTCCACCATCCTTGGCATTGGCGACCTTCCGTATTCTCTCGAGTACTTGTTCGCCTGACTCTGTTTCGTCTGTAGCGCTCACTACTATGGAGTGCAGAGCGGTTCGTTCGGTGGGTTTCGTTGTTGGTAGTGCTGCCGTAACACTGGCGTAACTCTTTTTACGCAGCATTTCGGAGAGCTCATCTATTTTATCATTGTTTTGTTTGATAGCATGCATGTGCTCTTGTATTAAATTATTTAGGTCGTTTCCTTGAGTCGGATTTAACGGCGTAACTGGGCACTGGTTTGGTTTGTCTGTTTTGGTTGCAAGTTCTTTTGTGATTAAGAACAAGCGGTCTATGGCCTGGATAATACCTGTTTTAATTTCAGACTTCAGATTCCTGGAGTTGGACAGGTGAATTTTGGCCTTGGTAACACAGGCACGGGCTTCTGATATTGTGTCAGCGTATTCTGATCGTTCTTTGAGCGGTGATACAGCGTACGGTACGGGTTTGCTTTTAATTTTGGCCGGTAATGTGAGAGGAGCCAAGGTTTCTGTGGTTGGAGGGCTAGAGCTGATTTGAGGGCCGTCTTGTGCCGGTATCAAGGAGGAAACGCAGAGGGAAGGGGCATCCATGTCTTTGCTGCAGCTAGGCTTTGGGTCGATTATAGGTATGTCGAAAGTAGTATTGAGGAGACCTATGCCTGTATCGGCAATGTCTACTAGTTGCACAAGCGGTCGCTTCTTCGTCGGTGTACGTATTCCGAACATCTTTTGTCTTAAAATTTGTGTAAATGAGGTAATGAACGGATGAGATGTATGTGAGAAATGTTTTTGAATTTGTGGCGAAACTATTGGTGTTTGGATAAGGTTTAAGGGTATATTTGGGACGTATATAGTGGTCACTAAACGAATATGAAATAAAAAATTTTTACTGTAGTTGTCCAAATTCTTTCTACTTCTAGTGTATTGTTTAAATTCTATCTGTCGTAGAGAAAAGGGTGGGTTGGGTGGGTCGAATTTTAAAAATTGAGTGATCAGAAAGGGCACAAATGGGGTATCGGCGTGTAGGGCTTGATGAGCACTACACGATAGGTGAAGAAACCGGAAGGGTCTCTATACAAAAAAGTGAAGTTAAGCTGCAAAAACTGATAAAAATGTTCTACGAACGACTTTTTGTGGTACAAACTGTGTTATATTTCAGAAACCTGAAGGATTATCTGCGTAAAAGTAGTATCGATAGAAAGGCCTGTAAACGACGAACAAACTAAGACCTCAATCACCAACGTGGACCGAGGATAGCAGACAGGATGGTAAGTATAAAGTTGCAATTTGGTATTTTTCAGCAAAAAATTAACGTTTTTTGTTATATAGTGCGTTATTATACACAAACCTGAAGGGTATACTACAAAAATTTACTATTGGATGAAAGGCTATTAAACGAGGAACAATTTAAGACCTCAACCACCAACGTGGACCGAGGATAAGTGACAGAAGGTAAGTGTTAACTTGAATATTTTAAAAGTGAGTTTACGAAAATGTACTAAGATGATATGTAAGAAAAATTTTTGAAAATTTCAGGGCTCTGAAGGAACCGCTGACGTATAGTATGCTAAGGATAATTACAAGAAACTAAAGGGAGCAAAAAACAGACTGAAAATCGCACTAAAAACCTAAAAATTTCGATGGTTAGGTTAGGTTAGGTTAGGTTAGGTTAGGTTAGGTTAGGTTAGGTTAGGTTAGGTTAGGTTAGGTTAGGTTAGGTTAGGTTAGGTTAGGTTAGGTTAGGTTAGGTTAGGTTAGGTTAGGTTAGGTTAGGTTAGGTTAGGTTAGGTTAGGTTAGGTTAGGTTAGGTTAGGTTAGGTTAGGTTAGGTTAGGTTAGGTTAGGTTAGGTTAGGTTAGGTTAGGTTAGGTTAGGTTAGGTTAGGTTAGGTTAGGTTAGGTTAGGTTAGGTTAGGTTAGGTTAGGTTAGGTTAGGTTAGGTTAGGTTAGGTTAGGTTAGGTTAGGTTAGGTTAGGTTAGGTTAGGTTAGGTTAGGTTAGGTTAGGTTAGGTTAGGTTAGGTTAGGTTAGGTTAGGTTAGGTTTTTTTTTTTTTTTTTTTTTTTTTTTTTTCCGGGTACTATGACCCGGCCTGCGGACTCCCCTGACTGAATCAGAGTCTTTTTGTACCTATCGCTAGACTATTTCTATTCCTAAGGCAATTGTTGCCTTGGGCCCTTATTGGGCCTCACATATTATTTTTATGTCTTATTTCGTACACTTATTGCTCTCGTGGCTTATTTTCCATTCTTATATTCTAGTTCCTATTTCTATTTACATGATATTGTTATTTCTTAAACTAGGAGGTGCATTATTACTTATTACTATTCCATTTTGTTTATTGATTGCACTGTTGTGTGCTATTCTTGCCGATATTGGCTTCTTACATATTATTTAGTATAGCTTCTAGATTCATTTGTTTTCCCTTACATCCCTCACATTTATGCCTATTTATTGATACAGTTTTATTTCTTATGTTACTAATCTGTTTACAAATATTATTGAGGTCTTATTCCCTTTTTATTATACATTTCTACGCTTTACAATTGAGTATTATTACTTTACTTGCATTTACTATTATTACATTCCTTACTCTTCCAGCAATTGTCTTTATAACGTTAATTTATTCCTATATTTTATGTCAATAGCTAATTACATATATCACAATATATGGTTAACTTCTTTACTAACTCTTGTTTCTTTTAATTACCACCTCTACAACTCTTCTGCTGAATTTAATAAATAACTCTCTACTATTATTGTCTATCATTACCTTACTCGCATTTTCTGTGTTTAATTTAACCTGTAGTTCGACCTCCAGGTTGTACCTCCACTGTGTGAATTGGGGACACTCGAACAGTAGGTGAGTTATGGATTCACTTTGCTCAGGATCACAAATGCACGATGGGTTCTCCTTACACCTGAATCTTGCCAGGTATTCTGAGAACCCACCGTGACCAGTCATAACTTGCGATATTATATAGCCTTTCTCCATTTTCATTACCACTTTGTAGGCTTCTTTAGCGTCCGGAAAGAAAATTTTCGTGACCCCAGCTACTTCTCCATTCTGATATCTTCGGTTCCATTCATCAAGCGATTCCATTCGGATTTGTCGCTTAATGAATGAAATCGGACATTTATCGTAGTGGGGCTTTATTTTGCTAAGAAGCGCCGCCTTCTTTGCCAATGCGTCCGCTCGTTCGTTACCTTCCATCCCCGCATGTGCCTTAATCCAATATAAATCTATTGTTTTTCCTTGGGATAAGCAATTTCCCAGATCTTCCCTTGCTTTCACAGCAAGTGGATGGAGGGAATGGATGTTAATAATCGTGTCGAGGGCTGATCGAGAGTCACTAATTATGGCCATATGCCGACTTTTGCTTTGCACCGCATATCCGGCTGCGCAGCATATCGCCAGCAGTTCGGCTTGGTAAACAGTGCAGTACGTTGATAAACCAAACTTGCCCGCCTTTATCTCCGCACCATTTTCCCATACTGAAAACGCTGCACCTACTTTGCCTGCAATTTTGCTTCCGTCTGTGAATATCTGCACTGCACTGTTCACCTGCTCTGTTACGTCATTCCGACTGATGAGATTACCAAACTGCCAGCTGATATGTCCCGCCGGATGATGTTTTTCGGCAAATGGAACCGCTCTTTCGACCTCCCTATCTCGCAGTATCGTCTGTTTTATGCCCCTCCTAGCCTCGTACAGGGAAGCAGATTCCCTTATGCGGATATCAAGAGGGAGCATCCCCGCCAGCAGCAGGGCAGCATTCAACGACACTGTTCGATACGATCTGCACACTTTTTGGGCAAACGGGCGCTGTGTAGCATTTAATTTCTTTTGAATGCCTACTTTTTTGGTCTCTGAGGCCCATGCAGCAGCGGCATAGGAGATTATAGGAACCACTGTTGCTTCGTAAATAGTTTTTATGACGTCCGAGTGGAGACCCCAGCTCGCCCTAGCCGCCGCCGACAGCTTTTTGTAGACATTTATAGCTTTGGCACAAACATTAGTCGTGTGGGCTCCAAATGTCAAGTTGTTATCTATAGTTAGCCCTAGGACCTTTATTTCCTTTGACATGGCAATACCAACCCCGCCCATGGTCAGGCGCGGCGTGTCATATTTCAGTTTTTTGGTTATGACCATAGCACAAGTCTTGTGTGGTGCAAATTTTAACTTGTTACTTATGCCCCACGCCCGAACATACTCGAGGGTGGCATTACCGCGTCTCTGAATCTCCGCTGCTGTGTCCCCCGAGAAGATGAGGACTATGTCATCGGCGAAGGCCTGACAATAGTCCCCCCTCCCCGTGAGACCTTTCAGCAACGGGTCCAACAAAAGGTTCCATAGTATCGGCCCGCCTATAGATCCTTGAACGCATCCCTTATTGGTTTCCTTCATGTACTCATGGCCAGCGTATCTCAGCTTGATGGTACGATTCTCCAGGTAACTGCCTATGATTCTCCTCAACGCCTTCGGACATTGTTCCTCCGCCAGTCTGGCTCTAATTGCCGGCCACCATGCACTGTCGAAGGCCCCCTCTATGTCCAGTGACACCATTGTGATGAGTTTCTTCTTACGAAGTTGCTCTTTCACATGTGCCACCAGATCGTAGAGGGCGTCTTCGGTGCCCCGCTGCGGCATAAAGCCATACTGGCGTGGGCTTATCCTAGGCGCCAAGTGCCACATAAGCCGCCTGACCATCATTTTTTCCAATACCTTCCCTAGGACCGGTAGTAGTCCAATCGGTCTGTACGATTTCGGGTTGGTAAGGTCGTCTTTATTATGTTTTCTGAGCACTATGACGATAGCCGCTTTCCATTGAGTAGGGAAGTGTGCCAATTCCCAACACTTATTGTAGAGGGTAAGGAACAGCTTCGGATCACATAGTACCATATGTGAACAGATGTCCGCTGTGAATCCCTCCTCCCCAGGAGCTTTCTTGGGACTAAAACTCCCCATCGCCGACTTTAGTTCGCTTAAGGTAAACTCTGGTTCATTATCGTCAACATGACCCAGGTAGTTTTGTGCTTGCTCTCTTATCTGGCGATGAATGGAGCTCTCACCCTCCTCCGTGTCCTCCGGGAAGAAGGTCTCTGCCAATTCTTTAGCGGATTCTGCCTCATTTAACGTCCTGCCATCTTTCACCAATGGCATGTCCTCCTGTCTCCTTGCTGTGTTCTTCAGAACCCTATATATACCTTCCCAAACGCTTTCTCTGTCTTGTTTTTGGCAAAATAGTTTCCAGCTTTCTATTTGGGCTTTCTTAGCCTCCGCTTCATAATGTTCTTTGGCCCTCAGGTACTCATCAACTACCCTTGCTCTCCTATTTGGTGCGGCGCATCTAATCCTGCGTTTCCTAGTAGCTACTCCCTTTTTGAGGCTCTGCAGCTCTTTGGACCACCATGGTACGGTAAGTTTTTGCTCATTTTTCTTACTAGGTATTGATTCTATGCATGATCTTGTCGCTATTTGTGTAATTGTTTCAATTGTTCGGTCTAAGTCCTCTTTATTGTCAATTTTCCCTATTGTCTCTACATTTATGCCCTTTTCTGATTTTATTTGATCCCATTTTACGTTAAACTGATTCCAATTAGCTTTTTTAGTGTTAAATTTCCGCGTAGTCCTATTTATTACTATACCTCTAGCCTTCTGCATTTTGATTCTAAATACCATACCATTGTGGTCCGAGCTGGTAAGGTCTTCCACGACCTTCCATTCATCCACCTGATCGAGAAAGTCCACGCTACATGACGTGATGTCTACGTAGCTGACTAGTCTGCGTTCTCCCCTTATAGTATCGAAAGTGGGGAGGTTGCCGTTGTTAAGTACCTGAAGGCCCAATTCAGTGAACGCACTCATCACTTCAGTTCCTCTATTATCCGTGACAGGGCTTCCCCACCACGCACTCTTCGCATTGGCGTCTCCTCCGGCAATGATTTTTGTTGTCCCAGCCTCTCTAATTACCCTAGTCAGGTGCCGCAAATAGGGCTCCAATGGTTGATCCGGCTCGAAATAGTATGAGATGACGAGGATCTCCCATGCGCTAGTTTGTAGCTTCACCACCGCGATGTTATTGGTGGTGAATTGGGGGCACTGTCTCACAGTAATGTTGTTGTCAAAGGCTACTATAGCTGCTTTAACTGTGCCTTCTTTCTTCGCGTTTTGGTAGATCCTCGCCCCTGCATACGTCTTCATTGCCTTTATTCCTCCTACGTACGGCTCCTGGACCAAGGCTACTGAGATGTTGCGTTTCTTTGCCTCCATCATAATTTCCAAAGTGGCCAATTCCTTTCTTTGGAGATTCGCCTGCGCAAATAAATGTGACATGGTGTGATTTGTCCGTGTATCGCCCGGGGTGCCCTTAACAATAACTAATGGCAGCTCTCGCTAATTTGTCCCATTTTATTCTTATGGGGCATTCCTGACTGTATACTCCATGCGCCACATCTGGGCATCCGGCCTTCAAACAGTTTTTGCACGTCGGTGGCTCTTCTCTGTTTGGACAATCTGACTTCATATGTGGTCCTCCACAGTGGTTGCAGAGGTCCAGCGTTTCCATACATAACTTTCTGCCATGTCCGAATGCCAAGCACCTAGTGCACTGCACTAGCGGGGACTGGTCCTCCACCCTAATTTGTTGGAGGTCGACGTACATCTTTCCAACTGAGGTAAGCCTTTGCCACAATTTCGATGTAACTCGGAGGACTACATGGCATTCCTTGTCATTCCGCGCCTTTCTCCGGTATCTCACTGTTGCAATTGCCTCCTCGTCTGTCAACCCTTTTGTCAAGTGTTTATTTTGTTTTTTAAGCGCCAAAATAATGTCCTCGTCCGTGTTGTACGCCAGGACATTCCTCAGGACAACCAATGGATCCTTATTTTTGGCCTCCTCCACGTTTAGTTGTTTGTCTTTCTTTAATTGTGCCGTTGTCTTTTCCAGTTCCTCCCTACTTGCGCAGCTTAATGCCACCTTCTGGTCTCTTATCCTGCGAAGCCTTTCTATCCTAATACCACTCTCCTTTGCATTTAATGCTCCTCTAACTCTGTCAATTACTTCGAGACTTGAGGAGGCCTCGGACGACACAATGACAGTATGCTTTGCCGTCCCAGAGAATTTGGGCTGCGACAGCACTTTTGCATACGAGGGTTTTCCTTCGATGCTAGCCATCTGCCTGCCCATCTCCTCGGTGGTTTGTTTTAGCTCTTGGATCTCAGTGAGCAATTTTGTGTTGACATCCGTCGTCGTTACCTTTTCCCTCATAGTCTCTCTATACTCCTCCAATTCTTTAATATGGGTTTTTAGGAGTTGCTTAAGTTCCCCTACCTCTTCTTTTATACCAACAGTACAATCCTTCATACATTCCGTCTCTGTGTCTCTCTTATTCATCTCCTTCCTTTCATCTCCGCATGTCTCACACGCCTTACATACTCTCATCAAATTCTCTTCTTCTCTTAGTCTCTGCGATACTTTCAATAATTCATACATGCACTCCATTGATCCTATCACTCCTGTTTTAATTTCGCTTTTCGTGTTGCGAGTAGCATTTATATGTGCAAGTCCTTCGGTAAGTTTGTTCTTGCACTCAGTATCCAGATCTCGATGTGCGTTTGTTTTGTAGAAGTTACTACTCACTTTAGAGAAAGGGTTAACTCCCTTCGCGTCAATTTTGGCAGGAGAAGATGAAGATGAGGGCCGAGTTGTTACTGCTTTTTTGGGGCTATTCTGCACCTCTTTTGTAGGCGGTTTTGGTTTATTTTGGGCCGCCAGTGGAGCACGCTGTACTTGTTTCTCCTTAGCCCTCTCTGTTGTGGTCTTATTTTCTCCTGTGACAAGAGTTCTTGTCCGGTTTAAGTCGCATTTGGAGCCACTAGGTATTGGTTGTGGTTGGCTTTTGTCGATCAATTGTTGATCGCTATCACTACTTTCCATACTCTTCCTCTTTGGATCAGGTGTGCGAATCATTATGAAGGAGTCAGTGGAGTCGCGGTGTCAACACTACAACCTAGGTTTGTAAAAGTTATAAAGGCGGTTGCAGATTTGATTATTAAAGTTAAACGTATATGCAATTGCAAGAGTCAAACAAAAAGAAAAAGAAGCAATCTTATAGCTATGCAGCTCAACTTCTATGTGGTCAATAAACCACTTATGTCAGTCTATTTATTGCTATAAGCCAATTGCTGGAAATAGTGCAATATCACACTGTCAACTTACAACTAAAATAATAAAGCCCAACAGGGTTTATTATATTAAATTTAGGCCAATAAGCCTAAGTCTTTTTATTATAAGCCTGGAATCGCTTATAGTCTTATCACTTATAGGAAAAAGTACCCCGGAGGTATCCCAGCAGTAGAAGAGGGACAGACTGACGCGCTTTGCAAAAAAGAAGAAAAAAGAAGAAAAAAGAAGGTAGAAAGAAGATTGAAGAAGATAAAATGGAGCGTTCTTACGCTTGCTTTATAGCCCTCTCGATGTCGATGGTTACCGTGAAAACCGCAGTTCTCCACGACCAGTACTTTCGGAGATATCGACGCCAGAAATTCGGCCAGAAACCCGCCTGAGCGCCAGAAGTGGCGGTAAACTCAATTATCTCACGAACTACCAGTCGTAGAACACTCAAGTTTGGGTTCTCCGTTAAGGGCTCATCATCACCGACACGATAGTGACGTCAGTTCGCTCGAAAAAATTGAGATCTCCAAACACCACAAAGCGCTGACAGTCGATCCCTCTAACCCCGCAAAAGACCCCCCCGAAAGTCCCGTCCCTCTAGCTCCAATAATGACGAAGTTACGGCCAGTTGAAAACTTTCAAGATGGCCTCCCTGCTGTCAAACTGGATTTTCAAATTGGAATATCTCCGGATCTATCTACCGCAGATTAGGCGAGTTTGGGTTTATTTTGGTGGAAATTCTGTGTTCTTTATGATTCTTATGAAATTCGTGCGCCAAAAAACTACTGACCCCAATTTAGAAAAAATGATAATAAACAGATTCCCCTATCTCCCCCCTTAATACCAAAAGAAATCCGGTCGTTCTACGATAGATATCCTCGGAGATATGGCTTCCCGAAAATTCCCAAAATGGCCGCGCACCTGTCAAACACAATTTTAAAATAACGATTTCTCGGGACCCAGTGGTCGCAGAGAGGTCGGGTTTGGACCAATGTTGATGAAATACAGTTCTCTAACAGGTTATTTAAAAATTTGCGCGAAAAAATTTTTTACGTCCAATTCTAAATTTCTCACTTTCAAAATGACCGTGAGGAAAACCCCCACTAAACACAAAAAACCGCGATTCTCTACGACTTCCCGTTTCGAAGTTATACAGGCCAGAAGAAAACCAATATGGCCGTCGTTTCGCCAGAAAAAAGGCAAATCGGGCGTTTTTAGGCCTAGGGCCCCCGAGTTTCGGGTCAATGTATGCCAAATATGATGTGGAAACAGCCCACAGTCTTAAATTAATTATTTAACTAATATATTTCCATTAATTTGCAAAAAACATAAAAAATTAAGTAACTTAAAAACTATCCAACCGAAAATTACAAACGAGGTGTCAAAATTTTTGTAAAATCAAGTTCTTTAAGGGTGTTTAAACGCTAAAATAAATTTCTAATTGTTTGATATATTTATTATATGATTTTTGAAATTTTCGGTTTTTGTATTATATATAAAAAAGTATCGCTTGAAAAATTCTGATTGTTTGTAGATGTCTTCGTAGCAGCAGCGCGCAACCAACGATAGCAAAAAATGCAATGGTCGTCGCGACCGTTTGCGAGTTATTCACGTTCAAAGTTTCGTGACTTTAGTATTTTTCATTAAAAAAGTATAAACTATATGAGATATTGATACAAATGTGGTATTGAAATAAAGGGCTGTTAACAGCGGACAATCTAATGTAAGAACCACCACCGTGCAACCAGAATTACTGGCAGTGGCTAAGTACAAAGTTCGAATATTATAATAAAAATTTTGTATAGAAATATTTATATAAAAGGTCAAAAATTTAGGGGATGCGATAAACCACCCTTGTTTATTTAGTCAAATCTAAGCTAGTTTAGGTCAATAGAACACAAAACAATCGCTATACCAACGAGGAGTTAGGTTAGGTTAGGTTAGGTTAGGTTAGGTTAGGTTAGGTTAGGTTAGGTTAGGTTAGGTTAGGTTAGGTTAGGTTAGGTTAGGTTAGGTTAGGTTAGGTTAGGTTAGGTTAGGTTAGGTTAGGTTAGGTTAGGTTAGGTTAGGTTAGGTTAGGTTAGGTTAGGTTAGGTTAGGTTAGGTTAGGTTAGGTTAGGTTAGGTTAGGTTAGGTTAGGTTAGGTTAGGTTAGGTTAGGTTAGGTTAGGTTAGGTTAGGTTTTTTTTTTTTTTTTTTTTTTTTTTTTTTTTTTTTTTTTTTTTTATCGCGGGCTACTCCTAACAGTATTAGGAACTTTATTTAGTCGTTATATAAGTACAGGTTTTTGTATTAATATACATAGTAGTGCCTCCTATGGGCTGTTACTTATTAATCTATATACATACATTTCCTAGTGTATTTTAACAGTGTTGTTTGTTATGCCATCTATATTATATCCTTATTTATAGTTTATTTAATTTATTATATTAACATTTTAATTTTGTTTCCTTAAATTAGGGTTACAATTTCTTTTAATTCTAGTTGACATTTAATTTTGTTGCCTTAAATTACGGTTACAATTTGTTTAATTCTAGTTGTAGATTCATTTAATTTATTTTATTACATTTTAATTTTGTTGCCTTAAATTACGGTTAAAATTATAAATAAATAAATAAATAATTTCTTTAATTCTAGTTGTAGATTTATTTAATTTATGATACATTTTAATTTTGTTGCCTTAAGTTACAGTTACAATTTCTTTTAATTCTACTTATAGATGGTTATGGATAAACTCACATGGTTGTTGTTTTCTTAATTTTTCTAATTTTTATTTCTGTCAATAGATAATTCTACTATTTTCATGCAATACTTAAGAAATTCTTCTCTTTTGTCTGTGTTTTTCATTATTTTACTTATATTCGTTTCAGTGATACTAATTCCTATCTGTGTTTCTGTATTATGTCGTTTTATTGTGTTCGCAGGACATTCAGTTATTAAGTGGATGATGGTCTCTTCATTATTGGGGTCACAGATGCACGATGGGCTCGCCTTACACCTGAACCTATTCAGATATCCAGCGAAACCACCGTGCCCCGTTAACACCTGGGTAAGTATAGAATTAATTTTTAACTTTCTAACAGTATCGTAAGCTTCTATCGCATCCGGAAAGAAAATTTTGGTTACCCCTGCTACATTATTTGTTAGGTATCTCCGGTTCCATTCGCCAAGGGACTCCTTACGGATCATCCTCTTGACGAATGAGACCGGACATCTATCATAATGAGGTTTAGTTTTAATTTTCATAGCGGCTTCTTTTGCTAAGTGATCAGCCCTTTCATTTCCCGCCATACCCGCATGCGCTTTTATCCAATATAGGGCGATCTCTCTCCCACTGTCCACACCAGAGCGAAGGAGCGCCCTCGTATTGACCGCCAGTGGATGGAGGGAATCATTATTAATTACAGTTTCAAGGGCCGATCTGGAATCGCTTATAATTGCGCTATTCTCATATTCAAGCGCCATTCTAGCTGCATGATATACAGCTAACAGTTCAGCTTGGTATACAGTGCAGTAGGGCGACAGCAGGAGTTTTTTGGTTTTAATTTCGTTAGTGCCTTGCCATATAGTTATGGCGGCACCAACCTTCCCATCAATCCTACTGCCATCTGTGTACACCTGTACTGCACTTCCCACCTTTTCTTCGACATCTATCTGCGTTTTTAGCTCTTGGAACTGCCAGCATGTATCGTTCGCCGGATGGGGCCTGTATCGAAAAGCGAGTGGCGCCTCCAACTCCCGATCCCCCAGTACCAACCGCGAAGCCCCCCTCTTGACCTCGTAGAGAAGTGCATTTTCCCTAATACGTATGTCAAGGGGAAGCATCCCGGCCAGCACTAGGGCGGCATTCAGAGACACTGTTCTATAGGCTTTCCCAATTTTCTGAGCAAATATTCTTTGGGTACTATTTAATTTCTTTTGTATATATATCTTGTTCGTCGCAGGGGCCCATGCACTGGAGGCGTAAGTAATAATCGGTTCGGCTACTGCGCCGTAGATGCTGCGGACAACCTCGGGATGGAGGCCCCAACTAACCCTGGCGGCCTTCGACAGCTGCTTGAATACTCCCAGCGCCTTTTTGCAAACATTGTCCACATGGGTGCCGAAAGTAAGCCCGCAGTCAATCGTTAGCCCCAGGATCTTTATCTCCTTAGACATGGCAATGTCTTCCCCGCCCATGGTCAGATGAGGTGTGTCGTATTTCAGTTTGTTGGTTAGCACCATAGCAAAAGTTTTTTGCGGTGCAAACCTCAACTTATTGACGACACCCCACCTCCGAACATGTTCGAGGGCGGCATTACCTCGCCTTTGGATATCCTCAGCTGTGTCCCCAGAGAAGATGAGGACCACGTCGTCGGCGAAGGCCTGACAGTAGTCCCCCCTCTCCGCAAGACTTTTCAGCAGAGGATCCAAAAGGAGATTCCATAGTATAGGACCCCCTATTGACCCCTGTACGCAACCCTTATTTGTGACTTTTATGTGTTCATGCCCAGCATACCTCACGCGCACCTGTCTTCCGTTTAGGTAACTGTACATGATATTCCTTAGGCTATCTGGGCACTGCTCCTCCGCCAGTCTGACCTTTATAGCCGGCCACCAGGCGCTATCAAAGGCTCCCTCTATGTCCAGCGACACCAACGTTATCAGCTTCTTCTCATGAAGTTTGCTTTTCACGTGGGCCACCAGGTCATAGAGGGAGTCCTCAGCGCCACGTCCAGGCACAAATCCATACTGACGGGGGCTCATTCTAGGCACCAGATGCCACGTCAGCCTTCTAACCAACATCTTTTCGAGGACTTTCCCCATAACCGGAAGTAGTCCTATTGGTCTATAAGATTTTGGGTGCGTATAATCACTCTTTCCCGGCTTCCGCAGCATCACGACGGTGGCCTCCTTCCACCCCGATGGAAAGTGAGACAGTCTCAGGCATCTGTTATATATTGCAAGGCTAAGATGCTTATCTCCCATGACGACTTCGAGGCATATATCTGCTGTGAGACCATCAGATCCAGGGGCCTTCTTTGGATTAAAGCTCCTCACCGCAGACAATAGCTCCGCTTCTGTAAACTCTGGCTCATGTTTATCATGCGTCAGTTTGTTTATTAGTTCTGCCTTAAGTCTTGTACTACGGTGGTCCTCGTTGTCATCTTCTAGATTATCTTCGGGGTAAAAGGTTTCAGCCAAAAATCTCGCCGATTCCTCATTTGTGAGCTGTTTCCCACTCACCATCATAGGGACATCCTCTTGCCTTGTGTCAGTAGTTCTCATGACCCTATAAATTCCTTCCCAGACACTTTCCCGGGTTTGCCTTTCACAAAAAGCTTTCCAGCTCTTTATTTGCGCTACTTTTGCTGCTGTTTCATACTGCTCTTGGTTAGGTTAGGTTAGGTTAGGTTAGGTTAGGTTAGGTTAGGTTAGGTTAGGTTAGGTTAGGTTAGGTTAGGTTAGGTTAGGTTAGGTTAGGTTAGGTTAGGTTAGGTTAGGTTAGGTTAGGTTAGGTTAGGTTAGGTTAGGTTAGGTTAGGTTAGGTTAGGTTAGGTTAGGTTAGGTTAGGTTAGGTTAGGTTAGGTTAGGTTAGGTTAGGTTAGGTTAGGTTAGGTTAGGTTAGGTTAGGTTAGGTTAGGTTAGGTTAGGTTAGGTTAGGTTAGGTTAGGTTAGGTTAGGTTAGGTTAGGTTAGGTTAGGTTAGGTTAGGTTAGGTTAGGTTAGGTTAGGTTAGGTTAGGTTAGGTTAGGTTAGGTTAGGTTAGGTTAGGTTAGGTTAGGTTAGGTTAGGTTAGGTTAGGTTAGGTTAGGTTAGGTTAGGTTAGGTTAGGTTAGGTTAGGTTAGGTTAGGTTAGGTTAGGTTAGGTTAGGTTAGGTTAGGTTAGGTTAGGTTAGGTTAGGTTAGGTTAGGTTAGGTTAGGTTAGGTTAGGTTAGGTTAGGTTAGGTTAGGTTAGGTTAGGTTAGGTTAGGTTAGGTTAGGTTAGGTTAGGTTAGGTTAGGTTAGGTTAGGTTAGGTTAGGTTAGGTTAGGTTAGGTTAGGTTAGGTTAGGTTAGGTTAGGTTAGGTTAGGTTAGGTTAGGTTAGGTTAGGTTAGGTTAGGTTAGGTTAGGTTAGGTTAGGTTAGGTTAGGTTAGGTTAGGTTAGGTTAGGTTAGGTTAGGTTAGGTTAGGTTAGGTTAGGTTAGGTTAGGTTAGGTTAGGTTAGGTTAGGTTAGGTTAGGTTAGGTTAGGTTAGGTTAGGTTAGGTTAGGTTAGGTTAGGTTAGGTTAGGTTAGGTTAGGTTAGGTTAGGTTAGGTTAGGTTAGGTTAGGTTAGGTTAGGTTAGGTTAGGTTAGGTTAGGTTAGGTTAGGTTAGGTTAGGTTAGGTTAGGTTAGGTTAGGTTAGGTTAGGTTAGGTTAGGTTAGGTTAGGTTAGGTTAGGTTAGGTTAGGTTAGGTTAGGTTAGGTTAGGTTAGGTTAGGTTAGGTTAGGTTAGGTTAGGTTAGGTTAGGTTAGGTTAGGTTAGGTTAGGTTAGGTTAGGTTAGGTTAGGTTAGGTTAGGTTAGGTTAGGTTAGGTTAGGTTAGGTTAGGTTAGGTTAGGTTAGGTTAGGTTAGGTTAGGTTAGGTTAGGTTAGGTTAGGTTAGGTTAGGTTAGGTTAGGTTAGGTTAGGTTAGGTTAGGTTAGGTTAGGTTAGGTTAGGTTAGGTTAGGTTAGGTTAGGTTAGGTTAGGTTTTTTTTTTTTTTTTTTTTTTTTTTTTTTTTTTTTTTTTAAATACCAGGTCTACTGAACCTGGTTGCCGCGTTTCCTCTGACAGAACCAGAGTTATTGTTTTGCATGTACTTTATTTTGTTTACTTTACATATATTTTTAATTAAGTAATAAAGATCATGATCTATGATTTTGTAAAGCAATAGATTATTAAGACTATTAAACATGTTGCATGTATACACTAGTTTTATAGTAAATAAGGTAATTAGTATATATTTTATTATATTAGTTAATAAATAAATAGTATTGATAGATATTGTAATATTATTACGGTGTTTTGTTTCTTCTGATGACTTTAGTTGCCGCTTCTATGCAGAAGTCCAGAAAGTCTTGTCTCTTTGTTTCGTCTTTCATAATAATTGCTATGTTTTGTATGTTTAGTTCTAAATTAATTTTTGTCTGTAGGTTAAAACGTGCGTACTCATGTTCTGGACATTCAAGGATGATATGTTGTAGTGATTCTTCAATGTCTGGTTGGCAGACACACGATGGGTCCGCACTACGCCCGAATCTGTTTAGGTACTGCGCGAATCCCCCGTGACCTGTCAGTACTTGGGTTATGATCTGATTTATTGCTATTTTTCGTGTGACTGGGTATGCTTCAGTAGCATCCGGGAAAAACATTTTTGTGGTTCCAGCAGCCCCACCCTCTTGGTATCTCCGGTTCCATCTGTCAAGCGACCTTTCCCGGATTTGCCTCTTGACATATGAAACCGGACATGCGTCGTAATCCGGGCGTCGTTTTGAATTGAGCGCTGCTTGTTTCGCCAACTGGTCGGCGCGCTCATTTCCTATTCGTCCAGCATGAGCTTTGACCCAGTAGAGCGAGATGTTCTTTTTCTGGGCCGTGGCGGATCTTATGTTTGCCCTTATGCTGGTCGCCAGTGGGTGGAGGTTGCCTACGTCAGTCACTGACTGTAACGCCGCCGTTGAATCACTATATAGCCTAAAGTGGTTTTCTTGTTCGTCCAAAATCTCCTTAATTGCCCTGTCTATGGCTAAAAGCTCAGCCTGGTAGACCGTACAGTACGCGGATAGATAGAGTTTAATGGATTTCGTCTCGACATTTCCTTTCCAGATGGAAACTGCCGCTCCAACTTTGCCATCAACTTTGCTTCCATCTGTGAATATCTCCACGTACTGGACGTTTTGGTTAGTTTCGTTGTTTTCCATTGTCCGGTCTTCCAGGCTTTCAAATGTTATTGCTTGGTGTTCTGCAGGATGGATTGTGTCTGTGAATTTTATAGGCTTTTCAATTTCCCTATCATCCGGGATAAGTATACTTTTACCCTTTCGGGCTTCAAAGAGAGCTGCCGCTTCTTGTGCCCTTAGGTCTAGGGGTAGTAGTCCAGTTAGCACCAGTGCAGAGTGCAGTGATACTGTTCGGTAAGCCTTGCACAGCTTTTGTGCA
This sequence comes from Leucoma salicis, assembly GCA_948253155.1. Taxonomy (NCBI): domain Eukaryota; kingdom Metazoa; phylum Arthropoda; class Insecta; order Lepidoptera; family Erebidae; genus Leucoma; species Leucoma salicis. The sequence continues at coordinate 33,192,193 of OX411803.1, forward strand.
AAGCCTCGCTGAACTGCGTTTAATTGTTTTTGTATGCACTTTTTGTTTGCGGCTGGTGCCCATGCACTGGCTGCATATAGGATTATCGGTTCGATGACGGCTGTGTAAATTACTTTTATAATTTCTGGGTGAAGGCCCCAACTAACTCTTGCTGCTCTGGATAATTGTTTATATATATTTGTGGCTTTTTTGCAGGTGTTTGATATGTGTGCGTTAAATGTTAGTCTATTGTCGATAGTGAGGCCTAAGACTTTGATTTGTTCGGACATGCCAATAGCGACCCCACCCATGATCAGAAGCGGGGTGTCATACTTTAGTTTATTAGTAATTGTCATTGCGGTGGTTTTCTGTGGACCAAATTTCAACTTGTTTTTGACACCCCATTTACAAACATAGTCGAGGGCACCATTGGCGCGTCGTTCGATTTCAGTAGCGGTATTTCCGTCAAAGACTAGCAGAATGTCGTCAGCGAAGGCATGGCAGTAATCCCCCCGCGCCTCTAGGTCTTTTAATAGCGGGTCTATTAGCAGATTCCAGAGAATCGGGCCACCGATAGAACCTTGTACGCAGCCTTGTTTAGTTGCTTTTTTGCTCTTAGCTCCGGCGTATCTGACTTCAACGCTTCTATTACTTAAATAACTGTCTATAATTTTTCTGATACCTTCCGGACATTTTTCCTCAGCCAGTCGCACTTTTATAGCTGGCCACCAGGCGCTATCAAAGGCCCCCTCTATATCCAATGAGACTATGGCTATTAGCTTCTTGTCACTAAGTTTTTGCCGAATGTACCGCATTAGAGTACAGAGGGAGTCCTCGGCGCTTCTCTGGGGCGTGAAGCCGAACTGGCGAGTACTTGTCCTAGGTATCAGATGCCATTTCAGTCGAGCTACCACCATCTTTTCCAAGATCTTTCCCATTACCGGTAGGAGCCCAATGGGTCTATAGGACTTGGGATTTCTGTAATCGCTTTTACCTGGCTTTTTCAGTACTATTACAGTAGCTTTTTTCCAAATATTTGGAAAACAACCTAGCTGTAAGCATTTATTCATCAGTGCCAGAAACGTGTTAGGGTCTGAACTAATAGCCTGTTTACAGATATCCGCAGTTAAGCCGTCCGCTCCTGGGGCCTTCTTTGGGTTAAAACTCTTAACAGCATTTTCTAGCTCTAGTGGGGTGAACGAAGGCTCTTCATTGTGAAGATCCGCATTCAGGGCTTTGGCCATTTCTCTTACTTGTTGGTGGTAAGTATTGTCTTCATTTTCTTTGTCATCCGGATAAAAGGTTTCTGTTAGGAGTTTAGCTGAGTCTTGTGAGCTAAGTGACTCTCCAGCCGGTCCAATGAGGGGTAGATCTTCTTCGCGCCTCGTGGTTTTGCCTATGACTCTGTAAATACCCTGCCACATCCCTTCCTTGTCTTGTTTACAACAAAACTCTTTCCAACTGGTGGTTTGTGCATTCTTTACCATTTTTTCATATATTGCTTTTTGTTGCAGGTACTCTTCTACGACTTTGGCCCTACGAATGGGAGCAGCGCACCAGATACGGCGCTTCCTGGTCTTCATCTCCTTCTTGGCGGCAGCAAGTTCCTGAGACCACCACGGCATGGTAAGTGTTTCGTCATTTTTCTTTTTAGGTATAAATTTGTTGCATGATGTAGTTATATTATCTATATATTGGGTTATCACTGATTCTAATTGGGGTAATTGGTTTATTGCATTGATGTTATCGGAGTTTATGTTTTGATCTGAATTTAATTGATTTAGTTTTTCGACAAAACGGCCCCATTTCGCTTTCTTTGTATTATAAATTCGGGTAGTTCTATGTATGGTGGTTCCAGTTGATTTTTGGAGATTTATGTCAAATAAGATTCCATTATGATCCGACGAAGTCAATGTTTGTACTACTCTCCAGTCCGTGATCAGGTTGAGTAAGTCAGTGGTACAGGCTGTGATGTCTACATGACTGGTTAAGTGTTGGTGACCCCTAATAGTGTCAAAGGTGGGGGTTTCGCCCATATTGAGGACTTGGAGGTCCGCCTCGTAGAGCATTCCAGCCATTATTTCCCCCCTGCTATTAGTAGTCGAGCTCCCCCACCAACAACTCTTAGCGTTTGCATCTCCTGCGACTATTGTGTTAGTAAACTGTGATTTTTCTATTGATTTCAGTAAAATATCTAAGTATGGTTCTATGGGTTTATTTGGTTCAAAGTAAAAGGATATAACTACAAGTGTCCATGCTATGGTTTTGATTTTTATCGTTACTATATTGTTGTTGGTGAGTTCTGGGTATAGCTCGACCTCTAGATCCGGGTCAAATATGGCGATTGCAGCCTTCACTGTCTCAATTCCAGGATCCGGGTTCTGGAAAATACGCACACCCTGGTAACCCCTCACATTCTTAAAACCACCAACATAGGGCTCCTGCAGCAATGCCACCGCGATGCGTTTCTTCTCCGCTTCTATAAGAAGTTCTTCTTGAGCCAATTTCATTCTCTGTAGATTTATCTGCGCGAATGTGTATTTTGCTATCAAGTTCGTAGGGACGCCTTTAACAATACGCTACCCGGGACCTCGCTATAGCATCCCACCTTTTGCGAACTACGCATTCATCGCTGAAGGCATTATGCTGCGCGTTTTCAATTTTAGCAAGGGTACAATTACAGCAGGAGGGCCTAGAGCCAGCCTGCCATTCCGTGCATTTCTCTTTGAGGTGTGAACCCCCACAGTGGCTGCACTTTGCTTCTTGCTCCTTGCATTGTCGCCGGCTGTGTCCATAGGCGAGGCACATTGAGCACTGAGTCAAGGGCGATTGATCCGATACCTTGATGCGTTGAAGGTCCACATGCACCGTTTCGGTTTGCGTTATACGTTGCCAGAGTTTTGGTGAGACTTTGAGTATCACATGGTTAATAAGTGGATTTCTAGTGCGTCTTCGGTATGCAACGGTTATCCTATTTTCAGCTTTATCAATATCTTTGAAAAGAGAGCTATTTTGGTTTCTTAGTGCTGCTATTATATCATCATCGGTATTGTACTGGAGGACGTCCTTAAGGATCACGAGGGGGTCTCTATTTTTAACCTCATTGACGGTCAGTTCCGGTGCTTTAACTAGTCGATTTTTTAGTTTTTGTCTTTCTTCTTCTGTGCTGCAACCCACTATGACTTTACGGTCTTTACCTTTTCTGATTGTCTCGACCGAAACTCCACCATCCTTGGCATTGGCGACCTTCCGTATTCTCTCGAGTACTTGTTCGCCTGACTCTGTTTCGTCTGTAGCGCTCACCACTATGGAGTGCAGAGCGGTTCGTTCGGTGGGTTTCGTTGTTGGTAGTGCTGCCGTAACACTGGCGTAACTCTTTTTACGCAGCATTTCGGAGAGCTCATCTATTTTATCATTGTTTTGTTTGAGAGCATGCATGTGCTCTTGTATTAAATTATTTAGGTCGTTTCCTTGAGTCGGATTTAACGGCGTAACTGGGCACTGGTTTGGTTTGTCTGTTTTAGTTGCAAGTTCTTTTGTGATCAAGAACAAGCGGTCTATGGCCTGGATAATACCTGTTTTGATTTCAGACTTCAGATTCCTGGAGTTCGACAGGTGAATTTTGGCCTTGGTAACACAGGCACGGGCTTCTGATATTGTGTCAGCGTATTCTGATCGTTCTTTGAGCGGTGATACAGCGTACGGTACGGGTTTGCTTTTAATTTTGGCCGGTAATGTGAGAGGAGCCAAGGTTTCTGTGGTTGGAGGGCTAGAACTGATTTGAGGGCCGTCTTGTGCCGGTATCAAGGAGGAAACGCAGAGGGAAGGGGCATCCATGTCTTTGCTGCAGCTAGGCTTTGGGTCGATTATAGGTATGTCGAAAGTAGTATTGAGGAGACCTATGCCTGTATCGGCAATGTCTACTAGTTGCACAAGCGGTCGCTTCTTCGTCGGTGTACGTATTCCGAACATCTTTTGTCTTAAAATTTGTGTAAATGAGGTAATGGACGGATGAGATGTATGTAAGAATTGTTTTACAATTTATGGCGAAACTATTGGTGTTTGGGTAGGGTGCAAGGGTATATTTTGAACGTATATTATGATCCCTAAACGAATATGAAATAAAAAATTTTTACTATGTATATCTAAATTCTTTGTATTTCTAATGTATTGTTCAAATTTTAACTGTCGTAGAGAAAAGGGTGGGTTGGGCGGGTCAAATTTTAAAAATTGAGTGATCAGAAAGGGCACAAATGGGGTATCGGCGTGTAGGGCTTGATGAGCACTACACGATAGGTGAAGAAACCGGAAGGGTCTCTATACAAAAAAGTGAAGTTAAGCTGCAAAAACTGATAAAAATGTTCTACGAACGACTTTTTGTGGTACAAACTGTGTTATATTTCAGAAACCTGAAGGATTATCTGCGTGAAATAAGTATCGATAGAAAGGGCTGTAAACGACGAACAAACTAAGACCTCAATCACCAACGTGGACCGAGGATAGCAGACAGGATGGTAAGTATAAAGTTGCAATTTGGTATTTTTCAGCAAAAAATTAACGTTTTTTGTTATATAGTGCGTTATTATACACAAACCTGAAGGGTATACTACAAAAATTTACTATTGGATGAAAGGCTATTAAACGAGGAACAATTTAAGACCTCAACCACCAACGTGGACCGAGGATAAGTGACAGAAGGTAAGTGTTAACTTGAATATTTTAAAAGTGAGTTTACGAAAATGTACTAAGTTGATATGTAAGAAAAATTTTTGAAAATTTCAGGGCTCTGAAGGAACCGCTGACGTATAGTATGCTAAGGATAATTACAAGAAACTAAAGGGAGCAAAAAACAGACTGAAAATCGCACTAAAAACCTAAAAATTTCGATGTTTTCTATTAAAATTGTGTCCCTAAGGTAAACTTTTGCGGGGGGACCTCTTTCCCCTCTAACAGAAATCGGTTATTTTTATCACTTACAGACGGAGTTGAACCGCAAATGAGGTATCCACAGATTCGTCTCGGTCTAGACTATATTGTATTAAGAATTTATAATGATAGGATGAAACACTACCAAGTGATAGGCGAAAAAGCGGAATATGCAGTACAAGAGTAGTTGGGCAGGTCAATTTTAAAAATTGAGTGATCAGAAAGGGCACAAATGGGGTATCGGCGTGTAGGGCTTGATGAGCACTACACGATAGGTGAAGAAACCGGAAGGGTCTCTATACAAAAAAGTGAAGTTAAGCTGCAAAAACTGATAAAAATGTTCTACGAACGACTTTTTGTGGTACAAACTGTGTTATATTTCAGAAACCTGAAGGATTATCTGCGTGAAATAAGTATCGATAGAAAGGGCTGTAAACGACGAACAAACTAAGACCTCAATCACCAACGTGGACCGAGGATAGCAGACAGGATGGTTAGGTTAGGTTAGGTTAGGTTAGGTTAGGTTAGGTTAGGTTAGGTTAGGTTAGGTTAGGTTAGGTTAGGTTAGGTTAGGTTAGGTTAGGTTAGGTTAGGTTAGGTTAGGTTAGGTTAGGTTAGGTTAGGTTAGGTTAGGTTAGGTTAGGTTAGGTTAGGTTAGGTTAGGTTAGGTTAGGTTAGGTTAGGTTAGGTTAGGTTAGGTTAGGTTAGGTTAGGTTAGGTTAGGTTAGGTTAGGTTAGGTTAGGTTAGGTTAGGTTAGGTTAGGTTAGGTTAGGTTAGGTTAGGTTAGGTTAGGTTAGGTTAGGTTAGGTTAGGTTAGGTTAGGTTAGGTTAGGTTAGGTTAGGTTAGGTTAGGTTAGGTTAGGTTAGGTTAGGTTAGGTTAGGTTAGGTTAGGTTAGGTTAGGTTAGGTTAGGTTAGGTTAGGTTAGGTTAGGTTAGGTTAGGTTAGGTTAGGTTAGGTTAGGTTAGGTTAGGTTAGGTTAGGTTAGGTTAGGTTAGGTTAGGTTAGGTTAGGTTAGGTTAGGTTAGGTTAGGTTAGGTTAGGTTAGGTTAGGTTAGGTTAGGTTAGGTTAGGTTAGGTTAGGTTAGGTTAGGTTAGGTTAGGTTAGGTTAGGTTAGGTTAGGTTAGGTTAGGTTAGGTTAGGTTAGGTTAGGTTAGGTTAGGTTAGGTTAGGTTAGGTTAGGTTAGGTTAGGTTAGGTTAGGTTAGGTTAGGTTAGGTTAGGTTAGGTTAGGTTAGGTTAGGTTAGGTTAGGTTAGGTTAGGTTAGGTTAGGTTAGGTTAGGTTAGGTTAGGTTAGGTTAGGTTAGGTTAGGTTAGGTTAGGTTAGGTTAGGTTAGGTTAGGTTAGGTTAGGTTAGGTTAGGTTAGGTTAGGTTAGGTTAGGTTAGGTTAGGTTAGGTTAGGTTAGGTTAGGTTAGGTTAGGTTAGGTTAGGTTAGGTTAGGTTAGGTTAGGTTAGGTTAGGTTAGGTTAGGTTAGGTTAGGTTAGGTTAGGTTAGGTTAGGTTAGGTTAGGTTAGGTTAGGTTAGGTTAGGTTAGGTTAGGTTAGGTTAGGTTAGGTTAGGTTAGGTTAGGTTAGGTTAGGTTAGGTTAGGTTAGGTTAGGTTAGGTTAGGTTAGGTTAGGTTAGGTTAGGTTAGGTTAGGTTAGGTTAGGTTAGGTTAGGTTAGGTTAGGTTAGGTTAGGTTAGGTTAGGTTAGGTTAGGTTAGGTTAGGTTAGGTTAGGTTAGGTTAGGTTAGGTTAGGTTAGGTTAGGTTAGGTTAGGTTAGGTTAGGTTAGGTTAGGTTAGGTTAGGTTAGGTTAGGTTAGGTTAGGTTAGGTTAGGTTAGGTTAGGTTAGGTTAGGTTAGGTTAGGTTAGGTTAGGTTAGGTTAGGTTAGGTTAGGTTAGGTTAGGTTAGGTTAGGTTAGGTTAGGTTAGGTTAGGTTAGGTTAGGTTAGGTTAGGTTAGGTTAGGTTAGGTTAGGTTAGGTTAGGTTAGGTTAGGTTAGGTTAGGTTAGGTTAGGTTAGGTTAGGTTAGGTTAGGTTAGGTTAGGTTAGGTTAGGTTAGGTTAGGTTAGGTTAGGTTAGGTTAGGTTAGGTTAGGTTAGGTTAGGTTAGGTTAGGTTAGGTTAGGTTAGGTTAGGTTAGGTTAGGTTAGGTTAGGTTAGGTTAGGTTAGGTTAGGTTAGGTTAGGTTAGGTTAGGTTAGGTTAGGTTAGGTTAGGTTAGGTTAGGTTAGGTTAGGTTAGGTTAGGTTAGGTTAGGTTAGGTTAGGTTAGGTTAGGTTAGGTTAGGTTAGGTTAGGTTAGGTTAGGTTAGGTTAGGTTAGGTTAGGTTAGGTTAGGTTAGGTTAGGTTAGGTTAGGTTAGGTTAGGTTAGGTTAGGTTAGGTTAGGTTAGGTTAGGTTAGGTTAGGTTAGGTTAGGTTAGGTTAGGTTAGGTTAGGTTAGGTTAGGTTAGGTTAGGTTAGGTTAGGTTAGGTTAGGTTAGGTTAGGTTAGGTTAGGTTAGGTTAGGTTAGGTTAGGTTAGGTTAGGTTAGGTTAGGTTAGGTTAGGTTAGGTTAGGTTAGGTTAGGTTAGGTTAGGTTAGGTTAGGTTAGGTTAGGTTAGGTTAGGTTAGGTTAGGTTAGGTTAGGTTAGGTTAGGTTAGGTTAGGTTAGGTTAGGTTAGGTTAGGTTAGGTTAGGTTAGGTTAGGTTAGGTTAGGTTAGGTTAGGTTAGGTTAGGTTAGGTTAGGTTAGGTTAGGTTAGGTTAGGTTAGGTTAGGTTAGGTTAGGTTAGGTTAGGTTAGGTTAGGTTAGGTTAGGTTAGGTTAGGTTAGGTTAGGTTAGGTTAGGTTAGGTTAGGTTAGGTTAGGTTAGGTTAGGTTAGGTTAGGTTAGGTTAGGTTAGGTTAGGTTAGGTTAGGTTAGGTTAGGTTAGGTTAGGTTAGGTTAGGTTAGGTTAGGTTAGGTTAGGTTAGGTTAGGTTAGGTTAGGTTAGGTTAGGTTAGGTTAGGTTAGGTTAGGTTAGGTTAGGTTAGGTTAGGTTAGGTTAGGTTAGGTTAGGTTAGGTTAGGTTAGGTTAGGTTAGGTTAGGTTAGGTTAGGTTAGGTTAGGTTAGGTTAGGTTAGGTTAGGTTAGGTTAGGTTAGGTTAGGTTAGGTTAGGTTAGGTTAGGTTAGGTTAGGTTAGGTTAGGTTAGGTTAGGTTAGGTTAGGTTAGGTTAGGTTAGGTTAGGTTAGGTTAGGTTAGGTTAGGTTAGGTTAGGTTAGGTTAGGTTAGGTTAGGTTAGGTTAGGTTAGGTTAGGTTAGGTTAGGTTAGGTTAGGTTAGGTTAGGTTAGGTTAGGTTAGGTTAGGTTAGGTTAGGTTAGGTTAGGTTAGGTTAGGTTAGGTTAGGTTAGGTTAGGTTAGGTTAGGTTAGGTTAGGTTAGGTTAGGTTAGGTTAGGTTAGGTTAGGTTAGGTTAGGTTAGGTTAGGTTAGGTTAGGTTAGGTTAGGTTAGGTTAGGTTAGGTTAGGTTAGGTTAGGTTAGGTTAGGTTAGGTTAGGTTAGGTTAGGTTAGGTTAGGTTAGGTTAGGTTAGGTTAGGTTAGGTTAGGTTAGGTTAGGTTAGGTTAGGTTAGGTTAGGTTAGGTTAGGTTAGGTTAGGTTAGGTTAGGTTAGGTTAGGTTAGGTTAGGTTAGGTTAGGTTAGGTTAGGTTAGGTTAGGTTAGGTTAGGTTAGGTTAGGTTAGGTTAGGTTAGGTTAGGTTAGGTTAGGTTAGGTTAGGTTAGGTTAGGTTAGGTTAGGTTAGGTTAGGTTAGGTTAGGTTAGGTTAGGTTAGGTTAGGTTAGGTTAGGTTAGGTTAGGTTAGGTTAGGTTAGGTTAGGTTAGGTTAGGTTAGGTTAGGTTAGGTTAGGTTAGGTTAGGTTAGGTTAGGTTAGGTTAGGTTAGGTTAGGTTAGGTTAGGTTAGGTTAGGTTAGGTTAGGTTAGGTTAGGTTAGGTTAGGTTAGGTTAGGTTAGGTTAGGTTAGGTTAGGTTAGGTTAGGTTAGGTTAGGTTAGGTTAGGTTAGGTTAGGTTAGGTTAGGTTAGGTTAGGTTAGGTTAGGTTAGGTTAGGTTAGGTTAGGTTAGGTTAGGTTAGGTTAGGTTAGGTTAGGTTAGGTTAGGTTAGGTTAGGTTAGGTTAGGTTAGGTTAGGTTAGGTTAGGTTAGGTTAGGTTAGGTTAGGTTAGGTTAGGTTAGGTTAGGTTAGGTTAGGTTAGGTTAGGTTAGGTTAGGTTAGGTTAGGTTAGGTTAGGTTAGGTTAGGTTAGGTTAGGTTAGGTTAGGTTAGGTTAGGTTAGGTTAGGTTAGGTTAGGTTAGGTTAGGTTAGGTTAGGTTAGGTTAGGTTAGGTTAGGTTAGGTTAGGTTAGGTTAGGTTAGGTTAGGTTAGGTTAGGTTAGGTTAGGTTAGGTTAGGTTAGGTTAGGTTAGGTTAGGTTAGGTTAGGTTAGGTTAGGTTAGGTTAGGTTAGGTTAGGTTAGGTTAGGTTAGGTTAGGTTAGGTATAGGTTAGGTTAGGTTAGGTTAGGTTAGGTTAGGTTAGGTTAGGTTAGGTTAGGTTAGGTTAGGTTAGGTTAGGTTAGGTTAGGTTAGGTTAGGTTAGGTTAGGTTAGGTTAGGTTAGGTTAGGTTAGGTTAGGTTAGGTTAGGTTAGGTTAGGTTAGGTTAGGTTAGGTTAGGTTAGGTTAGGTTAGGTTAGGTTAGGTTAGGTTAGGTTAGGTTAGGTTAGGTTAGGTTAGGTTAGGTTAGGTTAGGTTAGGTTAGGTTAGGTTAGGTTAGGTTAGGTTAGGTTAGGTTAGGTTAGGTTAGGTTAGGTTAGGTTAGGTTAGGTTAGGTTAGGTTAGGTTAGGTTAGGTTAGGTTAGGTTAGGTTAGGTTAGGTTAGGTTAGGTTAGGTTAGGTTAGGTTAGGTTAGGTTAGGTTAGGTTAGGTTAGGTTAGGTTAGGTTAGGTTAGGTTAGGTTAGGTTAGGTTAGGTTAGGTTAGGTTAGGTTAGGTTAGGTTAGGTTAGGTTAGGTTAGGTTAGGTTAGGTTAGGTTAGGTTAGGTTAGGTTAGGTTAGGTTAGGTTAGGTTAGGTTAGGTTAGGTTAGGTTAGGTTAGGTTAGGTTAGGTTAGGTTAGGTTAGGTTAGGTTAGGTTAGGTTAGGTTAGGTTAGGTTAGGTTAGGTTAGGTTAGGTTAGGTTAGGTTAGGTTAGGTTAGGTTAGGTTAGGTTAGGTTAGGTTAGGTTAGGTTAGGTTAGGTTAGGTTAGGTTAGGTTAGGTTAGGTTAGGTTAGGTTAGGTTAGGTTAGGTTAGGTTAGGTTAGGTTAGGTTAGGTTAGGTTAGGTTAGGTTAGGTTAGGTTAGGTTAGGTTAGGTTAGGTTAGGTTAGGTTAGGTTAGGTTAGGTTAGGTTAGGTTAGGTTAGGTTAGGTTAGGTTAGGTTAGGTTAGGTTAGGTTAGGTTAGGTTAGGTTAGGTTAGGTTAGGTTAGGTTAGGTTAGGTTAGGTTAGGTTAGGTTAGGTTAGGTTAGGTTAGGTTAGGTTAGGTTAGGTTAGGTTAGGTTAGGTTAGGTTAGGTTAGGTTAGGTTAGGTTAGGTTAGGTTAGGTTAGGTTAGGTTAGGTTAGGTTAGGTTAGGTTAGGTTAGGTTAGGTTAGGTTAGGTTAGGTTAGGTTAGGTTAGGTTAGGTTAGGTTAGGTTAGGTTAGGTTAGGTTAGGTTAGGTTAGGTTAGGTTAGGTTAGGTTAGGTTAGGTTAGGTTAGGTTAGGTTAGGTTAGGTTAGGTTAGGTTAGGTTAGGTTAGGTTAGGTTAGGTTAGGTTAGGTTAGGTTAGGTTAGGTTAGGTTAGGTTAGGTTAGGTTAGGTTAGGTTAGGTTAGGTTAGGTTAGGTTAGGTTAGGTTAGGTTAGGTTAGGTTAGGTTAGGTTAGGTTAGGTTAGGTTAGGTTAGGTTAGGTTAGGTTAGGTTAGGTTAGGTTAGGTTAGGTTAGGTTAGGTTAGGTTAGGTTAGGTTAGGTTAGGTTAGGTTAGGTTAGGTTAGGTTAGGTTAGGTTAGGTTAGGTTAGGTTAGGTTAGGTTAGGTTAGGTTAGGTTAGGTTAGGTTAGGTTAGGTTAGGTTAGGTTAGGTTAGGTTAGGTTAGGTTAGGTTAGGTTAGGTTAGGTTAGGTTAGGTTAGGTTAGGTTAGGTTAGGTTAGGTTAGGTTAGGTTAGGTTAGGTTAGGTTAGGTTAGGTTAGGTTAGGTTAGGTTAGGTTAGGTTAGGTTAGGTTAGGTTAGGTTAGGTTAGGTTAGGTTAGGTTAGGTTAGGTTAGGTTAGGTTAGGTTAGGTTAGGTTAGGTTAGGTTAGGTTAGGTTAGGTTAGGTTAGGTTAGGTTAGGTTAGGTTAGGTTAGGTTAGGTTAGGTTAGGTTAGGTTAGGTTAGGTTAGGTTAGGTTAGGTTAGGTTAGGTTAGGTTAGGTTAGGTTAGGTTAGGTTAGGTTAGGTTAGGTTAGGTTAGGTTAGGTTAGGTTAGGTTAGGTTAGGTTAGGTTAGGTTAGGTTAGGTTAGGTTAGGTTAGGTTAGGTTAGGTTAGGTTAGGTTAGGTTAGGTTAGGTTAGGTTAGGTTAGGTTAGGTTAGGTTAGGTTAGGTTAGGTTAGGTTAGGTTAGGTTAGGTTAGGTTAGGTTAGGTTAGGTTAGGTTAGGTTAGGTTAGGTTAGGTTAGGTTAGGTTAGGTTAGGTTAGGTTAGGTTAGGTTAGGTTAGGTTAGGTTAGGTTAGGTTAGGTTAGGTTAGGTTAGGTTAGGTTAGGTTAGGTTAGGTTAGGTTAGGTTAGGTTAGGTTAGGTTAGGTTAGGTTAGGTTAGGTTAGGTTAGGTTAGGTTAGGTTAGGTTAGGTTAGGTTAGGTTAGGTTAGGTTAGGTTAGGTTAGGTTAGGTTAGGTTAGGTTAGGTTAGGTTAGGTTAGGTTAGGTTAGGTTAGGTTAGGTTAGGTTAGGTTAGGTTAGGTTAGGTTAGGTTAGGTTAGGTTAGGTTAGGTTAGGTTAGGTTAGGTTAGGTTAGGTTAGGTTAGGTTAGGTTAGGTTAGGTTAGGTTAGGTTAGGTTAGGTTAGGTTAGGTTAGGTTAGGTTAGGTTAGGTTAGGTTAGGTTAGGTTAGGTTAGGTTAGGTTAGGTTAGGTTAGGTTAGGTTAGGTTAGGTTAGGTTAGGTTAGGTTAGGTTAGGTTAGGTTAGGTTAGGTTAGGTTAGGTTAGGTTAGGTTAGGTTAGGTTAGGTTAGGTTAGGTTAGGTTAGGTTAGGTTAGGTTAGGTTAGGTTAGGTTAGGTTAGGTTAGGTTAGGTTAGGTTAGGTTAGGTTAGGTTAGGTTAGGTTAGGTTAGGTTAGGTTAGGTTAGGTTAGGTTAGGTTAGGTTAGGTTAGGTTAGGTTAGGTTAGGTTAGGTTAGGTTAGGTTAGGTTAGGTTAGGTTAGGTTAGGTTAGGTTAGGTTAGGTTAGGTTAGGTTAGGTTAGGTTAGGTTAGGTTAGGTTAGGTTAGGTTAGGTTAGGTTAGGTTAGGTTAGGTTAGGTTAGGTTAGGTTAGGTTAGGTTAGGTTAGGTTAGGTTAGGTTAGGTTAGGTTAGGTTAGGTTAGGTTAGGTTAGGTTAGGTTAGGTTAGGTTAGGTTAGGTTAGGTTAGGTTAGGTTAGGTTAGGTTAGGTTAGGTTAGGTTAGGTTAGGTTAGGTTAGGTTAGGTTAGGTTAGGTTAGGTTAGGTTAGGTTAGGTTAGGTTAGGTTAGGTTAGGTTAGGTTAGGTTAGGTTAGGTTAGGTTAGGTTAGGTTAGGTTAGGTTAGGTTAGGTTAGGTTAGGTTAGGTTAGGTTAGGTTAGGTTAGGTTAGGTTAGGTTAGGTTAGGTTAGGTTAGGTTAGGTTAGGTTAGGTTAGGTTAGGTTAGGTTAGGTTAGGTTAGGTTAGGTTAGGTTAGGTTAGGTTAGGTTAGGTTAGGTTAGGTTAGGTTAGGTTAGGTTAGGTTAGGTTAGGTTAGGTTAGGTTAGGTTAGGTTAGGTTAGGTTAGGTTAGGTTAGGTTAGGTTAGGTTAGGTTAGGTTAGGTTAGGTTAGGTTAGGTTAGGTTAGGTTAGGTTAGGTTAGGTTAGGTTAGGTTAGGTTAGGTTAGGTTAGGTTAGGTTAGGTTAGGTTAGGTTAGGTTAGGTTAGGTTAGGTTAGGTTAGGTTAGGTTAGGTTAGGTTAGGTTAGGTTAGGTTAGGTTAGGTTAGGTTAGGTTAGGTTAGGTTAGGTTAGGTTAGGTTAGGTTAGGTTAGGTTAGGTTAGGTTAGGTTAGG